>CM025660.2:2014379-2072563 GCA_014621495.2 Entosphenus tridentatus | reverse complement strand
TTCTCAAATGTCGTGAGTTTTAAGGCTCTGGCCAAGTGTCACCAATTGCCACATGGCATTATAAGGTCGCATTCATTACACACAAAGTTATTGCCACAAATAAACCGCAATATCTTGCTGATCAAGAAGCGTAAGCCATCATGCAAACTCTGGTCATCCTCGCAGCGGCTTTTGGATAACCATCGAACAAAGATGGTCACTGCATCGCGTGCTTTCAGATGCGCTTCTGCGGCCATCTCGAATGCTCTTACTTTCGATATTAGGAAGCCACTGGAGTTATGCACTTTAAAATCTAATAA
Organism: Entosphenus tridentatus; assembly: GCA_014621495.2. Classification (NCBI taxonomy): domain Eukaryota; kingdom Metazoa; phylum Chordata; class Hyperoartia; order Petromyzontiformes; family Petromyzontidae; genus Entosphenus; species Entosphenus tridentatus. The sequence goes on along the minus strand of CM025660.2, from coordinate 2,072,264 downwards.
AAGCTAATTTTATTAGAACTCCTTTTTGTGTTCAGTTTTGCCCTTTCCCAACACCTCCAATTATCATGGTAGGCTACGTATGGTGCGAAAGAAGTTCAACATACATAATTAGTTTTTAGTTAATTTTCTAAAAAGAAGAGTGTCACTGCCAATGGCGGCAAATGTTTCTCTGCAGCATGGCATGTGGGAAAGTGCACCTCGCCAGGCGTGGGTAGAAAATGTAAGTTGAAGAACTATGAGAAGCCATTCTGTGACATCTCCACCTGTACACTTTACTTCATGACATGATGATGATGATAGCACAATTTGAATATCATTGCGATAAAGACCCAACATTTAATGATGTTGATATATAGTATATATACATTTACATGTAACTTGCATGCTAGTCATACATATTTGTACATGAATGATACATGCATGAGAATAGTTTGAAGCAACCATTTCCAACAGATCATAGCCCCTAATCATGACAGTTTATAAAACTGCTGGGGGGGGGGGCGGGTAAAGAATGATATACCTAGGATGTACCTACATATCCAGTACGCACATTATGTGCTGCAGGTAAGTCCTGCAGCATGCAAATTCAGGAGCCAGCATTTTGCAGACAGTTGGTAAAAAAACAGTGAACCTCGTCTTCGTGCCTTGGTGGCAAAATCGCCACCTCTGAGCTGCAAGACAGAAAAAATGAATGCTAATACCTGTGACAGGTGAATAACAATGATTTGAACGCCCGTGAGGGCAGCTGTGTAGCTGCTGCTGTGATGCCAGCATTTGTCACGGCGGCTCTTGGTGTGTGGATAATCGTCTCGGTCGCAGTGATTATATTTATTGTGGAGTGGTAAGGCATGGGGGCCTCTGCCACTTTTTGCTGAAATGATGGCTGTGTTCAAAGAAAAAAGGACCCACCCCCCCGTACTGCATTCTGCAAGTCACGTGCAGACAACTCCACACAATAGGGGTACCCCCCCCCCCCCTCACCCCCGATCCATCACAAATTTAGCCGCGACAACAGGGAAATGGCCAAGAAGTGCGCGGGGTCAGGGCCCAATGATGGCAAAACTTTTTCACGGATGGAAAGTTTTCCGCGCATTGCGTGGAGTAGCGTCAATCGTCAACTCGGAGGTGTTGCCAGTTGCGGGGGAGTGGTGGGAGGCCATGGGGGGCCCCATTATGCCCAACGTCATTGTTGCTCAAGACCTTGCAAGCAAATAATACAATCTGTAAATGGTAACGAGAAAGTGTCATCGTAACAGAATAATAGTGCAGGATGGAACACCATACGTTTCAAGGAACACGCAGAATTGAGTATAAAGCACTCGGCCGTTATGCATCATTGCAAAAACCATCAGCAGTTCCTGAAGAAGTGCATTGTGGTCTTCCTAAGGACAAAACTGGCCTGAAGTTGTTTATCTCTGTATCACTGCTGCCCATAAGTCGGTCACATTTATTAAAATTTATTTCTATGGTGACCTGGGACCAGTGGACCACAGTGCAATTCTTCAGGAACCGATTATGTTTTCATGCAAAATGCACAAAGGCCCAAGTGCCTTCACGTGTTTTGCGTCTTGTTTGAAACGTTTCAGGAAGCAACAGAACGGAGTATCTGATGTACATGAGGAACATGACAGTGATGCTGATGATGATGACAATGACGTCCATAATAATTATGATTGTGCTGAATATGACTGTGATAATGATGATATTGATGATGGTTATATAAATGTTGGTGGTCAAAACGATGAAGATACTGATGATGATGATGATAATATTGCTGTAATCACTGATGCTCCTGATGTTGCTTCTCCTGCTGCCAACGATCATGGTGATGAAAATGATGGAGAAAGGATAGTGTTCTCAGTAAGGCCTCAAAGAGCCCTAACGTGGTTGGCATGTGGGAGCAACTCCAGTAGCCATGTGAAAACCTATTTTTAGCGGGGACAACGTTCGAACATCAACACAAATAGATTCACGAATCCACTTCCTATACCTTAGTTTCCTGCCCAGTGTTGCGTGCAAAAGTCTTCCCTTTGATTTTTCACGGCATAATAAACACGAGTAGATTGTTATGTTAAATACATATACGTATCCCACCACCGGCAGCCATTACTATATTTTTATGTAAATATCGGACACACGCGGGATCGTTATTCGGGGGTTATCTCAGTTGCATCTTGTGTACATTTGTTATCAGATTCATTAAAGCCACCAGTGGTGATCTATGTATACTGCCGAACGCCCAGCTTCAGCAGAGTGCTTGCTGTTCTTTTTCAGATCGTTCACTCGCAAGGCCTGCACTTAAAATCAATATAGTAACAAGACTTCCATTAGAAGTACGAGAAATGATAACTCATCAATAAACGAGATCTTTAAAAGGAATAATTCACACGAGGGTCTCGGTCGGTTGTACAGCTGTTCACCAACACCCTCGTTTTTTTAAGTTGACACCAAAGATGACTCTTTTTTACTTCTGCTTTTAAGAGCTTTGCAATCAAACTGCAAAATTAAAATGTCTGAAAGGTCAGGATTAATGCTTTAAAGGTTTAATACTAGGTCAAATGCAGCATGAAATGGGGAGACGTAAAAGCAATCTTACATCCACCACTTTGAATATGTACGCACAGATCGTAAAGCAAAATTGCACATTTTCTTACTTTACGTGCCAAAGTTTTTCACTTAAGCTATTAACAAAAACTGACGAGGCATTAGTGGTCGTTTTGGCGAAGTGGTTCACACACTACCGCTCTGATCCTCCTGGCATGAGTGGCAAGATCATTAACTTAAAATCGGTCACGATTCTCTATTCACCAACTCGCACACAGAGCAGCAGCAGTGCAGAATGGTCACGCAACCCCCGTGTGACCAACGCGACATGGAAAAGGCTCTCCGCCAACAGAGTGAATCGACAAAAGCGGTTGCGAAGGGAAAACAACTAAATGAGCACGTGTTTTTAATTCCCACGAAAACAACGTTGCACTACAAAAGTGGTAAATCAGACAGAAAGTAGGCACGAGTGAATTAAATTATCCAATTAGTTTTTCACGCCATTTGGAAGGTGATGGAATGCCGATTTAACCCCATTTGGTGGCCACACAACTCTGGAGGGGGGTCTGCGTTCATTTCACGGCTTGACCCCGTGTTTAAGAGGTTCTGTGGGAGAACGGACCACCCGCAGACATAAATAATGCTCGAGAATATCCTCCTACGGAACCTGATTCTTACGAACCTCCACGCTAAATCTCTCTCTCTCTCTCTCGCTAGCGTCTTGCTGTGCTTTGCCAAGGCACGCATGGCACAGAGAGGCGAGGGGGCATACGCACGGCAGACAATTGGCCGCTGAGGCAGAACGTGCATACCGCCGGTCAATGGTCTTGAAAATCGTTGTTAATTAAGAATAATGTATACTATTATTGGGGTGGATCCATTTGTAATGCGCTGAGGTGTTCAATCGACTGTGAGAACGGAGACGAACTGGTGGAAAGGCGAAGGTCGCGTTTGCGTTCACCGTCGCCACCAAAGAAAAATAGACACATCATGCATGTTGAACTTCTTTCGTACCGTACGTAGCCAACCGTGTTAATCGGTGGTTGCTTGGCTATGTACGGTGCAAAAGAAGTTGAACATGCACACATACAACCTCCGATTAACATGCTTAGCTGCATACGGTGCGAAAGAAGTTCAACATTGCACATGCAACCTCCGATTGCCACGGTTGACTACGTGCGGTACCAACAGTGTGCTTACAATACATGGGAGTCTCATCAGAGGAAGAGTCTGTAAAGTGCAGGCGATCGTCATGATCGTCAGCGGCCTTTGTCTATCCGCTGCTGGATGAAGGCCTCCCCTTGCCGTGGACCGACCATCGCGACGCCACGGCCCATGTCACCGCCGGCACGTGAAACTGAGCTCATCGATCAAATCCTCTCGGGGGGCACACACCTTTGGCCGCCATTCCGTCGCGCCAGTCTCAGCGACTGGCCAACATCCCCCTTTGAGCCGTCACTTGTTCCCCCTACAACACAGCGCTATTTGCCCTCCTTCACATTCAGCACGGTAACACTCTATTAAGATGTCCTTAATAGAGTGTTACTTGCTAGGATGAAAAATAAATTACATTAACACAGCTTTAATAATTAATTTCTGGTCAAAATGAGAAAAAGATGCTCTGGCTCCCTTGATCATTAAAGTATATCTGTGATGAGATTTAAAAATGGCATAAATGTAAATGACTTTATAATTGCTGCTAAACTGAATGATTATTCCTAAATAAATAATGAAGCAATAACATTACAGAAAAATATAAAATTACTTGAGACTTGGTTTGCCACGGATTTTAACACGTTTAGCAAATGTACTGTGCGAAGGAAGTTGAACATACATTAACGTTATTTAATCGTATTATTGTATGCATTCTACACATGGGATGATGGTTGGAAACTGCCTACCTCCCCCCCACCATTCCGCAAGTTTCACTGCTTTGCCTGCTGCTGGAACAGTGAGCTCCAGTGGCACACACACGCACACGCGTCTATTCTCCACCGAGCAACAAAGACACGCGCAGGACAAGAAGTCATGCTTCGTGGGGTAGATTACACACATGTCTCCCTGGCACGAATTTGTGCCAAACGTCTGGCTGAAAACTTCAAGAGGTTTTAAATTTGACCCTTCGATCAGGCACGGTGCGAGACTTTCTGCAATAGGCCCAGCTCACGCCTTGACATTGGGCATTGGCACGGCCACTTCCTTTCAATTGTAGACCATCAATGAGCCGCGTGTATTGAGTCTCACAGGGTGGTACTAAGGTATATTCAGACGGGGATATTTTAAATGTGTGTCCTGCTCACCTTCATTTATACATTGCATGCACACACAAGGTTTATATTAAATTGGGGCCTTTTTTTTCTTTTACAGGACAGAAAACAAAAGATGAGTCTACCATAAAGATACCAAAAAATCTTAAAACTAGTGACAGGATTTCATGGAGATGTCTATATATATAAAAGCATGTATCACATAATTGAAACAATATTTATACGAAGTGAGCACTGCCCTTCACAGCAAGGTAAAAGAGAAGTCTCCTGGAGATGGAATACTGTGGACATCAAAGAAGTTGTTGGAACAAAGTTGGTGGATATATCTACGACTTGATGACACAGAAATGAAACGCCTCAATTACGGAATGATGCCTCGCAAATTATGTGATCAATAAAAGCAATGGTCAATTCGTGTTAATCACGTAACATTTACCTTTGAAAAGTTGAGACTCAATGTCCTCATCATCACCAGCTCACGAGCCTACACTTCCAATTCAACCCCACACTTGCATCAATTGCAAGTGTGGGGTTAACGGAGTTTGAGAGCGGTACGTGATAACAGAGGCACCAAAAAGGGCATTTCTTAAATTATTCCTCTTCCTGAATCACTGCTCTGTGCAAATCTCTTGATCAAGGAAATCTAAAATCAGACACGTAAAAGCGAGGCAGAATTCAAGAACATGTTATTACAGGGTCAACGTGTGGTTTGAAAGAAGTAAGATGTACTTCCCATGCAGTCTGGAATAATAAAAAAAGGTCGGTTTTTCATTTAGCAAAAAAAGAAGAACTGTGAGGACAGGAGACTGAGAAATCAAGTGAACTTGATTCAAAAGATGAATTTGTAGGGAAAGTGTGTTTCCCGTGAAAAATGTCAGGTTAGAAGAGAGGGCATATATCATTCATCTGGTATATTCAGCCATCACTGTCCATTGCTATTGCTGTATTCAATTCCTAACATCATTTTCATATTCATCACCAGCTACGAAATAGCCTCACAGTGGAACTAAGGGTTTGATTTCATTTTCAAAAGATTGCACATTCCTTTAACACATGTGCATAAGAGTCAAGATCAGGCATGTATGTATCAAATCAGATAACTTTGAATTAATATGTTTAACAACAACAAAAAAATCACTGGAATCAACATCTTTGCACGGCACATGCATGCGTTGTCATGTGTGAGTGTGTATGTACTGCATATGTATCAAGATGGAGATATATTATGGACTGGGATGTTAATAAAAGTGCACGCATGACTTTGCTTGAATATAGTAACCTCTGTTATCTTCCCTCCAACATTTCACACTGAGATTCATAAGATGGCACTCTACCCATGTGGCAAAAAAGTCGAATGGCAAGGAAATGTCTAATTAATGTTCACTTATCCTACCACTACCTTCTACTGTACTACTACTACCTGCTGTAGACAACTACATATTCCCTACAACTTATTTAAAATGAATGCCATTGACAATAACTTGTTTCCTGACTTGTATAAGTTATTTACAAGTATAATACTTTTCTTTAGTCTTTACTCTTAGGGGCAGCAGGGAGTGACCTGCATTTTCTTCCAAAAGCACAAAGCTGTCAAGTCTCAATGCTGCCCCAATTTAGATAATTGACCGTTTTATTTTTGCGTCACCATTATCCTGCAAACGGCAGAGTTGTCAATGTCGCGAATACACCTGCTGAAATCCATTTCTGTCGAGATTCAACAGTGGCTTTGAAAAAAAAAATTAGTTTTAAACATTTCACGGTGGCAATATATTTCCTTCAACGTTCAAACGAGTTCAGCTGCTCTGGGGTTTGTGACGTGACAGAGCGGGTAGGGCGTTCGTTACTTGTTGCAGAGCTTCATTGTTCAAATCCAGCGGCCGCCCTCATTATCCCTTGCGGAGTGTAATAACCAAAATGCTATGGGCCGTCTGCTTCTTGAAAGTGGATCCCCTAAGATAATTTGCAAGAGGAGGCCAACGTTGTATTCCTGTGTCAAGATAAAAATTTGCCAAAATTCGTAAACGGCACTGCGAATTACTCACTTAGGATTAAATACACCGCGGCAGCAATTGGACCCCTCTAATAACATGGATGGCTGTGGTCTCCATCTCTTCGTTGCCACTCTTGTCACTTGCTGCTGCTGCCTCCTCTCCTGGCCTTCTCCGCCTCGTGCTCTCTGCTCTCCTGGCCCCGACAGCCACATCTGGCCCACAGCTGTTGGATCCCATCATCCCCGTGCTCTCAATTATGGCTGAGGGTTTCAGACTTACACCGAGGCTCTTTTACAGGAGGGCTCTGCATTGCAACGTTTGGCCAATTATTTCGCTTGCATTGCTTGTGAAGGACATCAGGGTACCCAGAGAAACGCCACGCATATGAGGGGATAACACTCAAACCCTGTACACACATGGATTCAAGCATATGCTAATATTTTCAGCTCAGAAAAATTGTAATTTTGTTTTACCTCCGTGATCCACCAACCCTTGTCTCCAAGTGGTTGATAACAGACGTGCACCAGCATGCCCCCCAGCTCCAGCCCCCCGTGAGCCCAATCCACCGTGCGCTCTCGGTCCCATAAGCCACGTCCGTACCACACTCTCAACCCAATCAATCCCATGCTCTCAGCCATCCATTGGCCTATCTTTTCCATTATTTCCCATTCTCTCAGTCCCATCAGCTGCACGTTCTTGACCCTCTGTTCGCGTGTCATGTGCCCCCTTCGCCATCGATTTCCTGTCTCCCCTGTAGCACCTTCAGCTATTCACAAACAAGGTGCATCTCCCACACTCTTTGCAATTGGGACTCCAGCATGAGTGTGAGTCTGTGATGGTTGCGAGTGCAAATGTAATGGGGCTTTTTTGAATATTATATTATTTTCAGTACAGTCATTAGGTTCCAGTCTGGGATCATCAACTCACCACGAATATACATAATTTATTTTCGAGTGGCTGACCATGATCCGGAGCTATGATCTAGATCGTACTAGATCATATTCTGACACCCAGGCACCCAAGACATAATTTATTTCTGAAACATCGTAAATTAAATTACAAATGTGTACACTTCTGTGTACCTCTCACTAAATCACTTGATCTTGTGATATCTTGGAGGCTAAGAAGTGGTGAGCCTGGATGCTACTTGGATGGGAAAATCGCTGGGAATTCCGGGTGTTGTGGGTTTTGGGACTCATTCTATGCAAAGCTTTTCATGTCACCTTCACATACGCATGTTTGTTTTTCATGTACCCTGGGGTTTCATCCTACGTGAAGCCAAATGCTCAGTAATGGAATGGCCAAATATGCCATTGCAGGACCCTCGTGACAGGTCTTCAGATTCACAGAGACTTCGCTGAGTAACGTGCATTGTATTATTTTGGTGTTTATTTTTACATATTTATTTTTTGTCGAAATTTTGTGCATAAGCGTAGACACTCACAATCAATGGGATTTAGAGAGTCAATGCATGCAGAATTAATCAGCAAAGTGTATGAGCTGGTCACATATTGCTCTTGACAATGGGCACAAGTGAGCATTGTGCTGCTGTGAAGCGTCTCAGCTAAGCCTTCACTTTAAATAGACGCACAAGTTTTAATCACCAGATCACACACTACGGCAAAATAAAACGAGACTTCAAGATAACACAGTTTTACGATGGGTTTGAGTCACCATTTCTGTTTTACCTGTTTTTCTTCCATGCCAGAACAAGACAAAGAGTTAGATGTTTTATTGCTCATAAAGTATATATAATCGAATTTTCATTAATATGTCACTAAATTGGATATAGTACGATAATGGTAAAACAGTTTTGAGAAAATGTGTTGGTTAGTGCACACGTCAATAAATGTCATGTATCTTAGTGATAAAAATAAAATAATAAAACGTTCACACTAATAGCACGCGGACAACGAATTAAATGCGAGAGTGGACCAGTTTCATGATCCCATGCAACGTGGCTCTGTAGTGAGCAGACGACAATGTTAACAAGATTGAAATTAAATTAATGTCAAAATGTCAACTTTCTATTTTGTCTTCCCACACGCCACCTAAATGTGTTCAATCTTGCAGTGCTCGAGAGCGGCCTGTGGAAGAAGGCATCACAACTACTTATAGGATGCCTCCAAGTGACCCCTTATCCACACGAACGGCACTTTGTCAGCCCCCCTTATAGAATTGTCAATTTCATAAAAGTCAAAACTTTATATTTTTAAATCTCGTAGTTGGAGTTTTCACTCTGCCAAGTTTGTGTTCTGATCCCTGAGTTACCCAGCCAGATATATATACCAATGCGCCATTAAATATGTAATTTCATTATACAAATATGTTACGAGCTAAACTTACTTATCTATAATGTAACATTGAGAGTTTTTTATGAATAGCCTTGCAGTTAAATAATATATAAGACAAAAGGATGTTGCCAATCATTGAAGATGATGTCATTCTTGGTGAGAATACACTTCTGTGTTGCCTCTGTGTTACGTAACATTGCCATACTGGACAGGTTATTTCAGACAACAACAAAAGACAACACCTTCTTGGTTCTTTCGGTAAAGTCACGTAGAAAGGAAATAATAAAATAATAAAAATAAAACACAATAAAATAATTCTCACGACGTTTCGGCCACAACGCAAGCAGCCGTCCTCAGGTGAAGAACAGGTCTGTCGGAAAGACAGCGTCTGACCAGTGCAGCTTGGTGAAGGCGAGGTGGCCAGACGCTGTCTTTCCGACAGACCTGTTCTTCACCTGAGGACGGCTGCTTGCGTTGTGGCCGAAACGTCGTGAGAATTATTTAATGTTTTATTATTTATTATTTTATTATTTCCTTTCTACGTGACTTTACCGAAAGAACCAAGAAGATGAATCTCTGCAGTCACGAAAGCATTAAATCGAAAAAAACCCACAACACATTTGTGGAATTAATCATGGATGCAATAAGTCCATACCCCATCGATATCCGGCATTCTTAAAACGTACAGCACTTTTTCAATCCACTGCTAGATGAGGGCCTGCCTTCTCACGCCGTGTCAGCCGCGGGAAGGTTCCTCGACCATACAACGCTGGCCAGTGCAGCTTGGCGAAGGCGAGGTGGCCAGCCATTGGTCCAGCAGTGCGTTAACGACTGTGCCACTAACCCCTCACACGTGCATGGAATGAATGCCATCAAATGTTGAGTGTGAGAAAGGCTTCGGCTGATTTATCGAACTGCTGGTCTATTGATCACATTTTCACTTTACATAGCAGGTCAGGAAAGACAGCCCTGAAAATGTGACGATGATCCGGACTGAGGAGTCAATATCACCAGCTTTGAGGTGTTTACACAATTATTAACGATTTTCTGATTTCCCAGCAACATCTTTTCAACGAGCTTCACGTGAAGATCTGGCCACAAAGGAGTGATAACAGCACCAAAGACAAAGATCCCCCGTATAGCCTTGACAGACTATCAAAGTGCTGTTAGCAATCACCTATGAAGGCGAGCATGGCACAGTAGGGGATGGGTGGCCAGCACCACGCACGGCCGCCTTTGTCTCCCCCGTGGCAATGTTTACACATCGCACCAGGTATTCAATTAAGGCTGAGTCGACCAAGGGGAGGCCCAGGACCGGTTCAGATATTCGTCGCTGGTGTTGGCCGTGAGCGGGAATCAAACTCGGGTCGCCGGGTTCGAAGCGCAGCGTAGCGCTAACCACTACACCACCGCGCCCCACCACCACAACCGCAGCCAAGTTCACATGGGGCGTCCAAAACGCGATCATTAATGTTTCTGGCTGCTCTCGCAGTAGACCCGCTGGTGAAAACAAATATTGGTTCCCCCGTAGGGGGAACAACACAGCATCCAGTCATCATTTTCAACGGTATGGTAATACTTGTAACTGCAATAACTGTGTATATATATGATAGATGGCCTTTATTTCTAAGCAGTTATAAGCCCATCATCAGCAGGAGTCTCTCTTTCAATGTATGATGATGAGAGTGGCATCATTTTCAGTATTGTGGCAATGCAGCGTGACTCGTTTCAATGCTGATATTTTATAGGGGTGTCTAAAACACTGCAAAAAGGACCGATTCAGATTTCACTCACCACTGCCGTTAGCTGTGGCCAGGAATAAAACTCAGCCCGTCAGGTTCATAGCTTAATTACTACTATAATGAGGCAAGAATGTCTGTGTGGAACGCGCGTGACGTCACTCCACATGCCGCACCCCCCGTCATTAATATTCATGAGCGGGTCGATTTTTTCACTCACGCAGGAGGTCGAGCGGAAATAAATAAACAATGCAAATTCACTTTAAGTTTGACATTTCTTTATTGAAAGTGGATCTAATAAATAATTATTCAAAGCAACAAAGTGGATTTGGTGTCTTTATTTATTTATTCAGCACTTGAGACAAAAGATAAGTCTAATGTATGCTTCTACATTATGGTAAAATAGACATTTCTCGGTGATTTCCCAGATATTATCGAATTTAATTTATTTCAACCCTAGCGACCGAAAGCAGAAGAGAATAAAGTATCAGAACAGTGAATTTGAACAAGTTGAAGGTCAGTAATATACAGTGCTACAGTGACATGAAGTGAGGTGTTTTATGAAGTAGTTTTGTGCAATAATCACTGCCATTAATACAGTGCTACAGTGAACTGCAGTGAAGTGTGTTATGACTTCGTTTTCTGCCAGATTCACTGCCATTAAAATGGCGCTACAGTGAAATGCAGTCAAGTGTTTGATGACATACTTTTGTGCAAGAATCACTGCCATTAAATTAACACATGATACAATTATGCTCTGCTTATTTTTTCCTAAATATTACAGCTTCCGTCCCAGGACGGGCAAACAAGCTCGTGTGATAATAACCACTGCACCACCACTGCACCACTGTTTCGAACTCACGCATAACCCATGTGTTTGAGTTAACGTCACAACGGACGGGCAGAGTCTCCAACATGAGCGACAACGGAGAGTTTCTCCAGCCAGCACAGCAATGACGCAAAGATGAGACGACCACAGCTCTGAATCAAGGAAACCAACTGTGTTTGTGTGTCTGCTCGTGCGTGCTCGTGTGTTTGTGTGTGTGGGGAGCGGTAGTGTAGCGGCTAGCGCGCTGCGCTATGAACCCGGTGACCCGAGTTCGATTCCCGCTCACGGTCAACACCGGTGACGATTATTTTAACACCTAGGTCGACTCAGCCTCAAATGAGTACCTGGTGTGGCGCAAACATCGCCACTAGGGAGACAAAGGCCGTCGAGCGTGGTTGCTGGCCACCCCCCCCCCCCCCTCGTGTGCAGCTGCGGCCTTCATAAGTGCACTTTGCCCCAACAGTCTGCTCAGGCTATATGGGGGATCTTTGTCTTTGTGGAGAGAGCAGCGGCATGAGTGCACTGTGACCATGTGGAAAGAATCAGAACCTTCCCACCCCCATAACCCCCACTCTCTACATGCCCAGTGCAGACCCTTAATATGGGCTCGCTAACTACACCTGCACCAACAGTCTATGAGGCTATATGTTGATTTTTTTTCTTTGTTCATTTTTCCAACTTTATTTCAATTGGACTATCGGCATCATGTCGTGCCGACAATGGATCAATTTGGGAGTCTGACAGAGCAGGACTTCACCCCATGTTAGAAAACAGCCCCCTGCAGCGGACAATATCATAAACTTCACCGCAGATTTTTTTTCAAATAAACAGTTGTATCCACCCTAGAGGGTGGTTCTTCCCAGATGCCCTACTACAAAAAATAGTTCACCGTACGACAGCGAAATCGTTATTTTTAATTCTCAGAGCTGGAATGTAGGCTAATTAATTGAAACCCCATTTTTTGTGTTGCCTTGTCATTGATGAATGGGCTGAGACCGCCAATTCGGTATGCCTGAGAACGTAGTTTAATCACGGGTGGCTGAAACTCAGACTCAAAGCCAGGATCTCAATGATGCTGGCTGGAACTGGGAGGGTTAGTCTAATAGGTCGATTGACTGAACATAATAAACTACTTAATTTGTGGTTGCCTACTCAGGCTCCTTTAAAAATAGCAGTCGTCCCTCACCCCACCTGCCGAAAACAGGAAACCCCCTGCAAGCCACGCCCAGTGTGATGTTCCTGATGATCCTGATGATGTCCTTAAGTCCCGCCCATAACCTGCCTTTGAGTGACACACACGTGGGAAAAGAGGCGAGACTGTTTTTCCAAAAAATATTTTCGCGTTATCCAAATCGTTGGGTAATTAACTGAACCGTTACCCAGCTTGCTAATCAATTCCTTTCACGATCGGATATCCCAGCTTTGCGTCAGCTCGGAACTCTGACCACTGAGCTACCCGGCCACCTAAAGCTTGACGTTACATTAGATATTCTAACAATGTGTGGTTCGTCTTTATCTAAAACATCTAAAACAGTAGACATAAACATGACTAATAGGGGTTTTCCCCTTTTTTCTGGCGACAAAACTGACACTTTTTGCAAGGAATCATGTTTACATTAACCACAATACTTGCAGTCAAATGCAAACAAAAAACAATACTCTGCCCATTGATGCATTGTCCTTGAAACTGATTGGTCCACACCAGAGACAGCTTTTCTTAGAGCCGAGTCTCATGTGGTGTTCGACCAGATGACGCCAAAAGGCGTACAGTTCAAAGACAACGCACTATCAGAGTAATGAAAGCTGGGGGTAAGCCTATACTAATAGGGTTTTCCCCCTTTTTTCTGGCAACAAAACTGACAGCTTTTGCAAGGCAAGAAATCATGTTTACATTAACCACAATACTTTTGTTTGCATTTGACTGCAAGTATTGTGGTAAATGTAAACATGATTCTGTGCAAAATGTGTCAGTTTTGTTGCCAGAAAAAAGGGGAAAACCCCTATTAGTATATGTTTGGTACTGGCAAAGGAGGCCTCATGATATAAACATGACAATTGAAGCGCTTGTGTAAATGTGGCTTATTTATTCTTTAATTTTATGGACACATAAATTCGCTCTCTCATTCGACAACCAATCCACTCTTCTCAACAAAGTGATTTTCTTAGGCAATTACCGGGAGCTTCAAGCCAGGGCTGTTAAAATCAGTGGACATCAGCGAATCTTCCCAATATGGTCTTTGGATGCTGGTAAGATCTTCATGTCAGCCACAGTGAAGCTGTCTTTTTGCTGGATCTTCAGGGCTGGCATGTTTAACATTTGCAGTTGAAATCATCAGACATTTCCAAATTCTTCACAATCGCTTCTCGACTTTCTAACATCGTGCCAAAAATCCCCATTTATCGGTAGAGTGATTAGTGGCTGGTCGGGCGCTAATGCAAAACTCTTATATTTCCAAGCAATGTACTTACCCCTTTCTCTCGGAGACCACATAATGAGCCAATTCGCTATGCTTCAGACGGACCTCTATAGAATGTACAAATTCGATAATGCAAGAGACATTTTGTAAAAGGCACAAAATAAATTGTCTTTACACAAGCAGGAAACAGAATCAAATCATCTACATAATCGCGGTACCAAATCTCATTTAATTGCCTTCAACCGATGCTGCAGCCTTGTTCATTTTAATCAAAGATGGATTTTTTTTTACGTTAAAACGAATAAAATGCTTCTTAAAACAAAGGGCTACATTTCGTACATTGAAGGTGATATTGAACGGACTCGACCCTTCCGGGAGCGTTTGCATAATGGATTAATAATAAAACGTGGCGTCCACGCTACAGGCACCAGTCACATCTGAACTGCATTAATGAGCCAGTTGCCAGGGCTACAGATCCTGCACAATGTCGCTGGGATGGGTAAAAAAAGAAGGAAATGATAAGAGGCGCAAAGAGACAGATCTCGTGGTGGAAACAAAAAAAAACAAAGGACAATTCCAAATAAATAAATAACCTTACCGCGAAAAATAACAAGCTGCAAGGCATACGCGGCCTTTCGGCGGCGGTCATGTGATCTCCTGTCTGGACGATCGCCCATGCACAGCCGTGTGATCTCCACTCCGCGCGCGAAAAAACGAGCATTTCAAACGCGGCAACGAGGCCCAGATTATGCTTGCCCTTTTCCGGGCGTGCGGTTCGGGTTGTGATGGATCGCGCGCACGTCATTTTTCCCAGACGTGACCATAAATCAATCCGCCGCTAATGTTCTGGCCGATTGGATGGGATTGCATGTGCCAGGAGAGCGACTTGTTTTGTTCGTGCTCTGCATTGGTGGTGGGGGTGAGGGGGTGTTCGCTCGCCACACACTGCGTGGCCAAGTGAATTACAACCGCACGTGAAGCGTTGGCTCATCCGTCTCCAGTTCACGCCACCTTGAAAACCAACGAAGGCTGCAGTATGCGTGTTGAACTTCTTTCGCACCGTACATAGCCAACCGTGCTAATCGGAGATGCGGGGGAAGGACAACAAACTAAACACATCGCAGTTATACAGAAATGCGTTTTCAATCGAGATTTTAAAGTGTACGGCTCCAGTGGCTGCCTTATATCGGACGGAAGAGCATTCCAGACGGCCGCAGAAGCGCATCTGAAAGCGCGCGATGCGGTGGCCATCTTTGTTCGATGGCCCGCCAAAAGCCGCTGCGAGGATGACCGCAGTTCGCGTGATGATGGTTTGTGCTCTTTGACGAGACCGGTGAGGTGTTGTGGTCCATTCGTGGAAAGCAAAGTTGAGTGTGTAGGGGTGTCAGGGGAAGGATTCCCACCAATAGGAGGGTTAGTTGGAGGGGTGATCGAGTAGATATAAGGGAAGAACGGGCGGGAATAGGGGGCCTTTGGCGGGAACGAGATTGGGACGGCTGGGGACAGGTGTGGATGGGAGGAAAGGATTAAAATACGGAACCCCTGCAATCTTGTGTCGGCCCTCCTTTACAAGTGCATGACCAAGAAGGGTCGTAGAAGAAAATATTTTTCGAAATGGGCATGCATGAGAAATGTGTAACGCTAAGAGGGCAGGTGGAATACCTGGTAAAATAAAAATACGTTTTTGGGTCAATACTTTCCCGTTCATATCCAAGCAAACCTTGCCGTCATTCGAAAGCCTTGTGTCTCCCCCCAAAGCAAGGCGCTACAAGAACACTGAGCAAGCGCACACTCGATGGAGAGAGCATGGTCCATTAAAGAGAGTAGACATTATAAAAACGTGACGATACTTTTGGAGATGAGGCATGTCCCACAGCCACGGGTAATGTGAGACCTATCTCAAGACGAGTCGATTGAATTTCCCGTTTTGTTGACCAGGACAAGCCAAGGAGTCAGGCTGCTGTTACAGACAACAATGTTAAGGATGTGTTTAGGGGCCGTCCATAAATGACGTCACGCACCTAGGGGGGAGGGAGTCAGACATTTGTGACGATGTGTGACGAGGGGAGGGGGGTTTGAGAAATGTGACGTCACGTAAAAAATGCGCAACTTTAAATAAATATAGACAACACGTTCTACTTAATTAAATATACTTTTTAATAAATGTTTTATCCTACAACATCAGAGTGCAGCACCACATTAAATACGCACTACAATGACAATAGTTTAAAGCGATTTCAATCATGTTTTATTTTGGGGGGAGGCAGAGCTTTGTGACGTCATATTTGAGGGGGAGTCTGACTTTTTGTTACGCCGTGTGACGAGGGGGGGTGGTCAAAAATCGTCCAAAATCGCGTGGCGTCATTTATGGACGGCCCCATAGACATCACCAGCAGCAGCCTTACATCTCTTGTTTCCGAATTCACTTCATTATATTCGGTAATAATTTTCGAACGTGTTCAATCTACCGCTGGAAGAAGGCCTACTCACATCAAACACGATCACTCACTGGTCTGCGATATCACATATTTCTTCTTCACGTGAGCCGAATCAAAGTTCAAGTTCATTTATTAGGTATAGCCCTGTGAGCCATTCGGCTCTTGAATCGGGTGCAACCGCAACAAACAAAAAACAAGACTCCATCTCCAAGGTGGTTGAGCGGTCAGGTGCGTCCACTGCCTTTGGATGCCATTCCATCACCAGTCTCATCCATCCGCTACCATCCCTTCGTGCGATGTATTCAATTCATTTACCTTTGTTCGCCGATCCGCGAGTTTCTCCTTTCGGTCCCTCAGCGTTTGTTAAATGCCCGTGTCGATGTCTTCGATCAACACGCCACGGAAGAAAGTACGCACTTGTTGCAAACTCCGTTCTTTGCTACGTTGCTTTTAAAGTTTAGTTCAATTCCATAAGCACTCAATCCTACTCTTGCTTGCCACTTCATTTCATCCGTTTGAGCCCAGCCCACAACCCTGGGATGTTCTCCATTTGTGGACATCGAACAATCACAGTGACTATTGTTGTAGGTGAGATTTCTTGTTTTTGCTCATGTTTAACTGCATCCCTACTGTGCAAACTTCTGGATTTAAGCAGCTAATTTCCATTGGTCGTTATGACGACTATGTCATCAGTGAATCTAAAATTGGTCAATGCAGTATTATCAGTATGTTTATGCCTTTATTCATCCGATCCTCATTTATTTATGATACATGTCCCTCGTGTCACTGAAAATCATCCGTGAGGGCGTATTTCCTTGCCCGACTCTTCTTCTTTATTTACATTTGGATAGTTTTGTTTATGTTAATGCAGCTGTTCAATATTTATAAACGATTTTGATATCTGTCATATCTTCCTAGGAACGCCTTGCTTTGATTAAGCTCGGATTAATGCATCAGTTTCCACTGACTAAAATACATTTTCATAGTTTGCAAAAGTCAGACATGACGGGAATTGATTTTCATTTGCCTTTTCTAGCATCTGACAGCATTATAATTTCTGTGCGGTAAACGCTAGAAAACCCTTTTCTCAAACGAGACGTTAACTACCTTGACTGGTATGAAGGAGGTCGTGGGTTCGATCCCGACGCATATTTATGGAGTTTTCAATGTTCTCTCCATGGTGAAGTGGATTTTTGGCTGGGTCCTCCGGTTTTTCCCTCCACATTTAGAATCAACATGCGTTTAGAGTATTTGGCTGCAATATATGTCCACGTGATAAGCCGCTTCTTTGAGCAATCATTTGTGGCCAGGTCACTTCTGAAAAAGAGCTTTATAGCTCAGTGGGCCTTTCTTGGTAAAATAAAAAATAGTTTAGTTTTTGTTGTTTTTTTGTCATAGATGACACTGGTGATGGAATGGCATCCATTAATGGAACATGCCCTTGAGTACGACCACCGTGGAGATGGAGTGCTAAGATTTGCCCATGTGAAGGAGCAAGATGCATTGTGGCCTCGCAAGACGATGAAGAATGGTGAGCAGATGGGGGTGCTGCCTTCATCCAGGGTGGATGATAATGGATGATAATGGTTGTTGATGATGATTAACGATGCCTCATCAACAAGATAACTGCATGTGTAATTTTGTAGAATTAAAGTTTGCAGTACTCATTTAAATAGTTTAGATTGAAATACGTACGAATGTCCAATTATAGACCATTATCATCATGAAGTTGTGAGTAGTTCCTATTAAAAAAGCGTAAATTCAATTATCCATCTAATCTAAATAAGTAAACATTTTAAGAGGCGGAGCCATTTCTCCTGCTTTTCAATGAAAACACAGAGACCGTAACAACTGATCACTAAACACAACAATGATTGAACTTTTAAGCTCTGCCTTGTGCGTTTTCAAGTAAAAAAACAAATTCCACTTGTTTTGTTTAAATTATAATTGCCGCTGCTGCTACTACAACATCTAATTGCTGCTCCTGCTGCTGAAACATGCTCCTGCTACAACATAATTTTTAAGCCAGGAGTAGGGATACAGCCACACAGCGGGTTCCTAGACCAGTGCTTAAGAGATCAATACCAACGTAAAAATGTAAACAGCTGAAAGAGAAATTGCACAGGGGCATATTATTATTTGGTTCTTTCGGTAAAGTCACGTAGATAGAAAAATAATCATTAAAAATAAAGTGAATTAAAATTTAAAAATATATTAAAATAAAATAAAAACTAAAACCACAACATTACGATCGCAACACGAGTGGTCGTCATCAAGAAAAGGGGGGGGGGTGAGTCTGTTAAGGCAAATTGTTTATAAAGGTTTAGAGACGACCGTAGCCCAAGTGTGTCAGCAGCATAGGCGGGGCAGATAATGTTAATGTGGGTCTCCAATCAATAGGCCATGAATTCCAATGTATTTCATTTAATGTACTTATAGATAGATTAATTATTTCACTTAATTAGGAAGAGTTTATCACAGTCCTTAGAAACCAAGTGGGTTTTATAGTTAATTGTTTTTTTATATATGGGCAACTATTAATTACAATTTTAACGACATTCTTTAGTTGTTCACATAAATAGCAATTAATATCTCATCACCTTTTTCACGTTTGTATAGAAACATTCAATCTTCACGGACTGGAGCCATGCGTCAATTTATCTGTGCCCTTGTATTAATCCGCGTACTCTTATACACATCTATTATGTCTCGTATACAAGACAAAGATCCCCCGTATAGTCTTAACAGACTGGAGGGGCAAGTGCTGTTAGCGAGCACCTATGAAGGCCGGAACGGTACACGAGGGGGTGGGTGGCCAGCACCACCCCCGACCGCCTTTGTCTCCCCAGTGGCGATGTTTACACACCGCGCCAGGTACTCATTTGAGGCTGAGTCTACCTACACTCTGAATAATCCATATTTGTAAGTGTGCCCATGCACATACATCTATTAACATTGCAATCAATTTCACCAGTTCTTATTCATTAAATAAAAGAAATGGATGCCTACATATATTTTTTCAAATGTAGGCCACGGATTTGCTTTCACTTCTTTAGTTAAAGGGAAAATATGCAGCGTATTAATGTGTAGATACACATATGGAGAGTGGTGGTGCAGCGGTTAGCACGCTGCGCATTGAAACCGGTGGCCTGAGTTCAAACTCAGGTCACGGCCACCAACACCAGTTACAACTAGCTGAACCGGTCATCTGTCCTGGGACTCCCCTAGGTCGATTCAGCCACAAATGAGTACCTGGTGCGGTGTGTAAACATCGCCACTGGGGAGACAAAGGCGGCCGTGCGTGGTGCTGGCCACCTACTCTCTCCTGTGCTATACAGCCTTCGTAGGTGCTCGCTAAGAACACTTGCCCGAACAGTCTTTAAAGGCTATATGGGTGATTTTTGTCTAAGTAAATATATATATGTGTGTGTTTATCCATTAGCATAACAACACGTATACAATAATAAGTACGATACATTAGAGGTGTATTGATTTACTGCCCCAGCGATTCGACAAATTGCAGCGATTAGATTCAAGAATCTATACTTTTTTAACATTGTGGTCAATTTAGTGGCCGGTCGTGGCTGAGGGGGTCAAATGGGTCCATTACAACATACAGAATAAAAAAAAACACATTGATTCTTACACATTCCATTTAACGTGTGTATCATGAGCTGAATAATTATTTTGCACCTCATATACATCTTGGTATATCGCATTCAGTTTGAAGAGACTTGGAGAAAGGGCTGTACAAACAAGGGACATATTAATTGGAACCAGTTACTCATTTTAGCAGTCAGTTTTCAGTTTCATTAATTAGGTATAGCCCTGTGAGCCATTCGGCGCTTGAATCGGGTGCAACCGCGACAAACAAAAAACAAAAAACAAAAACATGAAACAAAAACATGAACAAGAAAACATCTTAAAGTGACAATATGACTATGTGCAAACAGAAAATCCAGGAAAAAAACAGAAAAATATTCCACAAAATCACCGTACACCAACGCTGTGTGCAAAAAATCCCAGTGGGATGAAAGTTAAACAACAACAACAACCACAAGACAACTTAGATTAAGGCCATCAGTCTAACTCTGTACTACAACAAACAAACATGGCCAAACCAAAAAAGTTTTCGAAATCATCAAAATAAAGCCATAAAAGCAATGTAACAGTGATCATAGGAACTGTGACCGAATTTTCACAATAAACGACCTAAACAATGCATGTACCACCAGACCCTGCAGCCAGTTTAGCGACAGGGAGGGCCCGGGACTATGCTACAATCATTGCCATTGGTGTGAATGTTCATAAATGTAACCCGAGGAGTTCTCTGGGATTGTGGTACATTGTGTGAATCATCAAACAATACATTATCTAAATGCATGCCTACATAAATCTGGCTGTCGCCTGATGAAGCTAGTTGTAATTACTGTCGAAACGTCGTACTCAGATTGTAAATGTTGTGGCTTGGCTCTCCAACACACCGGTGGTGCTGTACTCGTGACGAATTCTCATGTTCTGTTTACGTGACAACCCTTACTCGTTGGTTGTGTCGGGTGGTGGTGGGTTTAACGACACATTTATATCTTTACGCGATCTAAACCCCCCAAAAAACCTCTATTATGGATCTTAAATAGCCGTTAGGCTGCATATTGGCTTGGATCATTTATCGGGCATTAAATCCGGCAGCCACTGGAGCTATGCACTTTTAAATCATCTGGATTGAATCCTAATTTCTTCAGAACTGCTTTTTGTGTTGAATTTGACCTTCCCCCGCACCTCCGATGAGCACAGTGGGCTATGTTCGGTGCGAAAGAAGTTCAATGCGTACAGACAAACACGGGAAGATGCAGCGTCGCGAGTTACGAAGGCGGGCGTTTAGGAAACAATGATCTGGGCTGTTACAACAGGACGTTGTTGTTAATGCAGTGTGTGGCTTGTGCGCGTTTGAATGTGAAAACAATTGTTTAGAGAAGGTTCTGTGCACGTGTGCGTAGTTATTTTCTTGACTCGTTTATTTTTGGCCACCCACCACAATTTTTTGATGTGTGTGCTCCTTTCATTTCTCGTGTTCGCATTGTGCATGCTGCCTGCGTATGCTTCACGCATGCGACAGTGTGCATTGTGCTGTCATAACCCTTGCGTCTATGTATTTTGACACTATATAAAAACAAATAATGCTACATTGTATTTATTGAAATTAATTCACCAGCGGTGCATGGTGACATAATAAATTTCACTTATCTCCGTGGCCAGTAAAAATTTTGCCAAAAGGGAGACTCTTTTGCAGTGGGCCTTTACATGTCTGTGTGCCCTTCAGCATGTTGATAAAAAGCGTTTAAAAAAATCAAGTGTTATTCTTCGTTTTAAAAAAAAGGCCCAGAGGGATGCGCAATGGCAGGAAATCGTTGATAACAAGCATAACTTTAGACAAATTGACAAAAGGGCTTTTATGAGGCATTTTTTGCTATGCATCTCCTGTTCTGAGAGCAATTACATTTTTCCTTTACAACACCACAGACTCTGGCATCAAGCGCAAGAGTAGCCCATTGTATGCTTTTGTGTAAGAGCCCAAATCACAAATGTGAACTTTGCCCAGAACTTATTTTGAAAACGGTCCTTACATGTCTACTGACACCAAATAACCCTTTTTAGCTTCATATTTAAAACGAACTTCATTGTCGTCTTTTTTTCGTAACTATTCCATTTACAAACTTTGTAAACACACCAATGGGTAGCTATGTAAGAATCAAAACATACCTAGCTAGGTATTGCAGACGAATGTCAAAGTTTAAATGATCACAGCCTGACCGAGGCTGCATGGGCCTCACTTAAGCTCCACAGTCGTGAAATTGCACAGCGCCTTACATTTGACAAACCGGACGGTACATGCTTGCATGGTGACAACAATTACTTGCCAGTATAATTTTGTTACTGGCAGAGAGATAAAAATAAAAGAGTTGCAGCCTCCACTGAGAATCGACAGCCAGCACCCACTGCCTCGCTGCCCGTACAAACCAGGCGTTGGGGTACTGAATAATTTAATCTGCTCCTTGCTCCACCATTTGCTGTTCAACCAAAGCTCACTGTGACACTAATTGCCAATGCCTGCCCCCCTCCTCAAAACTGAAGCGGTCTTCTCTACGCACATTGCGGTGTGCGCAGAGAGATTTGCTCATTCTTCCAGTTTCTATTTGAATTTACCGCTCAATATTCATCCAGCGTTGCGTAATTTTGGGATGAGTAGAAACGAGCTAGCTTTCCTCCTGGTGGAACTAAATTGGACGCCACTGATATTTTGTAGCCCCCTTTTTCCTCTCCTTGAATGTTGGCACAACATGCCAGGTGACATAGCAAGAGACACGTTATCTGTTTAATTGAGAAATATCGTTGTTTACTTGGGCTCTGAGCAAAAGCGGTAGCCCACAATAAAAACCCCGCAAGGCTCGGCGCAAGACCGTTGACGGATAAATAATGCAGTTGTGTTGCCATTACGTTTGCTGACTTGCACACCCGGGGCCACAAGAGAGAGCGCTCGTGCTTCAGGCTGTCGGGTACTCGACAGCGAAAGAAAAATGGAGTGAAGGTGCAGATCTGATCTGAATTTACTGGAGCAGCAGGCTGTGAGATATTTTTTTTGGTTGAATTATTGAAAACGGTGACCAAACTTTTATTTTCTCTCTGTGAAGCGTGATTGATTGCGATTATGGGCAAGTGCTGGGGGAATGTCGACCATGGAAATTAATTTATTTTTGTTGCAGTGAAGTTTATGGAAGTTGCGTTTCACAAATGCTTTCTGGGCGCTTCCTGATAAGACATATTGGCCATCTGTTGGATAGTATAATTAAAATGAGAAAACGAATCCATTACTTTTCTACTCTGTTGATATACACTTTAATGACATGATGTGAAAAAAGCTGTCAGATCAGAAATCCACCCAAAGGATTTAAATCACAATGCTCTCAATTGATTCAGTCCTTTGGAATTCACATAATCCACACAGCCAACCAGGCTACAAGATTACATGTTTTTATTTTCTCATGTGAAAAGGTAGCGTGACAGATTAGCATTTTCTTTGCAGCTCAGATTATTTTGAATGCAATTGTCTGCTTGTTTACATTTTATGCTTATACGCTCTTGGATTTTTTTTTTGCACACTTGATATATTACCCCTCTCTTGCCACAAACTCGTTGTAGGTGTGATATTCATCTGAATGTGTCTGCGTATACGTGATGCATGAATGTGCGAGCGGAGTTTGCAATGCTTCACGAACTGCACCGAACTGGGCGAACCCAGGTTTAATTTCTGGCCATGCGCAACAACAGCAGCAACAGCATCGGCAAATGATATCTCAACCTGGCCTGGGCCTTCTTAGACAGAGACATTTGATGTAAGCAAGAAGAACCCAAGGCGGTCAGCAAAGTCAACCTTGGCTCGCAATGATTACCAAGTCTAAGGTGACCAATATTGGCACTGGGGGAGAACCGAGCTGACCGGGGTATGGTTGATGGTGGCCTCACAATCTTTCCGTGTTTAAGGTGCCCGCCTTAAAGGGTGCCCCTCGACCATCAGAATCAGAATTTTCATTTATTCTGGAGGAATCCGACGAGCTGTAAAGCCCTTTTATTTACAGCGGTCCAGTAGTGGGGGGGGGGGCAGGTTATAACGTTACAATCGCTTACACTGACACTTGTATTCTATATAACATTTTTGAAATGAATGTGTGAATATCTTTCACGTATGTATTGATGATTTATTTCAGGACGGAATTTGGGGCAGGGCCCTTAATTTACGCAGTTAAAGAACATCGGCTGATTCTGAGGGGGGGGGTGGGCAATTGTCCCAGCTCTGAGTGCTTCACGGACCCAGTGTGGGTTTTCCGTACGTGTGCGGGCACGGTGTTTGTACGTGGCACGGTGTTTGTACGTGGCACGGTGTTTGTACGTGGCACAATATCGCGGAGGCATGTTGGTTCAAAGGTCAGCGTACTTCAATAGGGATTACCGTTGGTAGGGCTATTTTAATAAACACATTAGACAGGAAGGACAAGTTCAAAGGGCTCGCATAATGCACACGCATAATGTACGTTGCCTCAGTAATCCCACCCCTCCCCATCATTGTGCAAGAGCACAGAAGCGTGGTTAACACATCTACGCCTCTATATAAGGAACGAAAAAGGTGGGCTTCTCCACAAATCTGGCTGTCGTCTGATGAAGCTAGTTGTAATTACTGGCGAAACGTCGTACTCAGTTTGTAAATGTTGTGGCTTGGCTCTCCAACACACCGGTGTGCTGTACTAGTGACGAATTGGCCACGTTCTGTTTACGTGACAACCCTTACTAGTTGGCTGTATTAGGTGGTCGTGGGTTTTAACGACACATTTATATATTTATGCGATCTAACCCAAAAACCTCTATTATGGATGATATTGGTCGCGAAAGCTTTCGTGTTAAACTGGCTATTTTAAAATAAACAAAGGTCTCCGATCGGTAATTGGTTCGGGAGGCAGACATTGAAAAGGATTGGAGGAATAAGGTTTGAACGAGATCAATGGGAAACCGAGAGAGTATCCGTGAGAGGGGAAGGACAGGGATTGGCTAAAGGTAAAAACAAGGAAAAGAAGGTTCGAGAAAGGGGGCTGAGGAATATAAAAGGGGAGAGCACGAGGAGTGGGGACGTTCGGAGGAAGTCGCAAGCTGGAGACAAGCAAGAGGCCTAGGGTCCTTTATTGTGGCTGCGAACCAATAAAAGTGACTCTTGCTACTTCGTCGTCTGAGTCGTTACACTAATATCGGAAGGAAGAGCAGTCCAGACGGCCGCAGAAGCGCAAATGCAGTGACCGTCTTTGTCCAATAGCTTGTCAAAAGCCACTGCCAAGATGACCGGAGTTTGCGTGATGGTTTATGCTTCTTGGCGAGTTCAGTAAGGTATTGGGGTTTATTTATGGCGAGCACTTTCTGTGTAATGAGCGTGAACTTATAATGTTGACCAAGTTTCTCCCCATTCAAATACAAATTCACTCGTTCTACGCTGCACGTGCCCGATTATTGCTAAACAATGAACGAGTTGAAATGTGTTTTAATGGAAATACAGGTTTCCCTCGCTTTACGCGGGTTCAGTTTGTGCGATTTCAAAAATGTGTCTAACCTATTTCTTCAAAAAAAAATGACGGATCCACCTGAAGACGGAAGCTTGTGTTGCCTCCGAAACGTCGTGGTTTTTATTTAATTTTTATTAAACTTTTATTCATTTTAATTTTATTTTTTTACCTACGTGACTTTACCGAAAAAAACCTAAGAATATGGGGGGGGGGGGGAGTCATTCATATGCGGCTATGCGATAGGACACGGGCAACATTGTGTGTGTCCTGTATGTAAGGCCAGAGCCATGGAGTCAACATTGGGGGGGACCAAATCTTCTAGGGTGTCTGGGGGTTCCCCCCCAGAAAAAAATCTAAATTTGAAAACACATTTCCTGCCTAAAATATTTTAAAATTCACAAACACATAGGATGGACTTTTTTTTGTGACAATAATGTCTAATAGTGTATTGTATTACATTGCTCTGTTTTTTTCTTTTTTAACTCTTCCTGTTTCATTGTATGTAATGGCAGAGATTAGGGATTAATAAAGTACAACCATAACCACAATCATATAAACAGAAATCTATTTTATAGCAATATATTGGGGGGGGGGGTGTCCTCCCCAATATATATTATAATTACGGCCTTGACTGTATGAGCTACTTGGCAATCAGCTGTCTGGTCCGGGGTGCATTGTGGGTTTGGTGACTATATTCTTAGGTTTTTTCGGTAAAGTCACGTAGGTAAAAAATAATAATGATGAAATAAAATAATAATAAATGAAAATAAATACATTTAATCACGACGTTTCGGAGGCAACACAAGCCTCCGTCTTCAGGTGGGACCGTCACAGCAAAATTTACTGTTTGGTGACTGTGCGGTCTACGCTTTGCCAATTCGTTTTGCGCACCATTTCTTTTGGAACGCACCAACCGCGTAAAGCGAGGGAAGCCTGTACATTGGTAAACACGGAAAGACGCAGCATGGCGTGCCGCAAGGACTGCACCTTGCACCTTGGCATAGACGCTCTGCAGAATCCTATTGACCCTAAGGGCTCATCATCATAATAATAATACTTTCATTTTACATCATACAAAAAATTCACGTGCCACGTTGTGTCTTAATTTGATAATCCCGGGCCCGTCTGTGTATACCGTGCTTCCAATTAGGAAACATTCACCGAATGTGCCAATTAATATGCTGAAAATATCAACCCGCTAAGTGATGCTCTTCGAGGCGGCGCGTGTTTCTTTTTATTTTTTTTGGAACGCGCCACAGAAGCAGCCTTTTTACGTTAATTGAATTACCTTGCCGCTCGCCATTAATGTGTAAACTTTGCATTAATAATACATGGGTATCCCTGGCTGGAGGCGGAGCAGAATGCTGAGCAGCTCGTGCCCTCTCAGGTATCCATCTGTTCTCAACAGATCATGGGCGAAGATTTATCACTGCAAATCTCCAGAAGCAAAAACAACAGCAAAAATTTAACCCGTAAAAACAAAGTATTTCACTATAAATCCTTTATATGCCTGGTGGCTAGAGTCCTCTCGTCCTCTGGCTTGAGATGGCTGCCACCTATGGGTCAGATGATTGCCTGCCACCATTAAGCAATTGGTAATTAAATATAAAAAAAAAATTGCCTAAAAAGTGTAACATTTTGGAGAAAAAAAATTCACGAAAATAAATTGTCACACACAACGAGTCTGTGTGCAAAATGTCAGCTCGATTGGATCACGGGAAGTGGGTTAAAAAACGACCGAAAGATTTGCACGGTCGTAAGCGCGCAAGCAAGCAAGCAAGTGAACTTAATATAAAGGATTTAAAAAGTCACACCAATAACTGAAAATGGGAGGAGGACCGAGCAGTTTCGGAGTGTCACACAATTGCCAAGCGAATGCTCGCTCTACCCACAACCCAAACTAATATCCAACGAGGCGCTGGCACTAGGCTTCTCACACGTCCAGACTCTAATACTGGTAGGAACCTCCTGGTTACACCAGCCCACAGGGGATTATTGTGTCCGTCCGTCGTGCAGGGAGGGGCTGGGTGCAGAGGGAGGGGCTGGGTGGGGAGGGGAGGGTGGGGAGGGGCTGGGTGGGGAGGGTGGGGAGGGGCTGGGTGGGGGGTGGGAGGGGTGGGGCTGGGTGGGGTGGGGCTGGTCACCCCGTGGTGCCCTTATAAAACTCAACGTTTAACCTACTCACGTCGGCTTGTGCCCACCTTCACAGTCGGGCATATTTGCGGAATACACCACGCCGCCGTTGGCCCTGGCCATAGACCGAGCAACCCAACGTTCCTACCAGCTCTCTCCGCAGGAATGTAACTAGCCAACCCAGCCACGAGTACCAGCCCGTATACTAATTCTAACCAAAACCAGTACCAAACCGGGGACTAGTATTAGCCCTCTCAGTGACACAATTAAATTAACGGTCATGAATGGGTCACAATTTTTTATTTTATTTAATAATGGGATTGTGATTGGGTTTTTTTTCTCCCTGTACAACCTGATTCCTGCTACATGCATAAACTCTCGCTAATGGAGTTATCCAAACATCCAAATATAGGGCCACAGAACTTGGGAAATTGTTAACCCTGGCTCCTGCTGCCAGTGCCAACAATTTGTGTTTTCCCATGCCTCCAGATGAATGCTGTTCGAAATACAAATACTACAACATCTGTATGCATGTTGAACTTTTTTCACACGGAACGTAGCCAACCGTGCCAATTGGAGGCAAATTAATGTTGCTGTCCATTTTGTTTGCGGTGTATTTTCCCCACGATTAGACGAAATGTAACAACAAGTGTATCATATGGATAGAATTTGCAATCAAATATACTGATTCTCACTCACACGATATGATGCACATATCATGAGAGTAATAATCAATTTTAACTAATGAATCGTTCCATGTAACGGTGGCAGTGCCGGCCCATTGGGGGCCTGAAGCAGAACTTATTTTGAGCCATCCCTCCCCCTCTCTATGAATTTATAGACTCCTTGTGGTTCGACCGAACAGATAGACGTAGTAGCGGTCCGGTGAGATGAAATATGGGTAAAACATAGACGTGCAGTCAAAATGAGAAGACATGTGGTCAACATACGGAGATAATAGAGATTCATCAGCTTCTTGTGTTAATTCACTATTTTAAGTTTATTAGCATTTGAGCTTCAGCTTATGATATTTGCGTTCTCGTATTTTCATTTCCACGAATCCAGGCCCCCGCGAGCTTCTTGGTTAGTTCACACCTAGCGCCGCCACTGCTTTACACGCCGACTGAGCATCCACTTGCAGAGAATCGAAATTTCAGAGAGCCCCAAAAGTGACGCGAAACGGCTCTGTGGACTTGCACGATGCCTTTGTTCCAGCAATATAATTTCGTGAAATAAAGAAAGAAAAATCTACGTGCTAGGATAGTGCATTGAATTCCAATGGGTATTTTTATTACCAAGTGCATATATGCACAACAATTTATAGACCTACACGCAGACACCGATACGTACGACATGCAATCGCATATATTTCACTGAGCAGTGGATTGACGAAGGGTCGTATATTTTTATTTTTTTATCGTCGTCATACTACTAAAATATTAGCATGAAACATTATCACAGGGCCTACGGAAAAACCTCTATGAATGTGAGAATCAGCCGATTACGGTGTAACCAATGCATCGATTCATGAACGTCTATTCCCTAAAACCTAACGATACTTGCATTTCTAATCACTTGCGTAACAATTTATGTTTTTGATTGTGTACATTACGTATGTGTGTGTGACTTTACCTGAATTCAATCCATAGCCAGAGCTAGCATTCGTCGCAAGTAATATCTGACCAAGTTCTAGGCAGCCCTTTTCACGAGCCCACACTGACCAAGGTGGTGCGCTATGTTCAAGCACCCCCCCCCCATAACCAACCCGGCATGTGGAGGCCTTCATCCAGCAGTGGATTAACAAAGGGCCGCTGAGTATTATTATTTTACATTCTACGTTGTATGTAATTGGCTCACCTCCCCTGCAGCACCCGAGGTCGCAACCTAAACCACAATGTTAAAGAAACACCCGATTGTAGCGCAGCGCACAGTCTTCGCTCACTCTCGTAGAGAGGATTCAGAGGCGCGGGTGAAGGAATGGCAGGCGAGCAAGGAATGTAGCAGCCACCGCAGTGAGCCGGAGTCAACAATTGCCGAAGCTCTGCGGTCCTCTGCATATATTTAGGAGTTATCGGCCAATCAATGAGTGTTTACGTGCAGTGTGCAATCGGAGCACCCGGAGAAGACCCACGCGTGTGAGAGAGAGAGAAACATTCCACCACAGGGTGGGTGTGGGGCACCACCTGGAAGAGAATTTCGCGAAACACCGGTCCACCAACCTTCACCTCCAAAAGTATAACAAGCAATTCATCGAATCGGGTGCGGATTAATCATCAGGCCTCTAATAATGTCCGGAGAATTCACGAGGAAGAGATTGCGAGATGACTTGGACCCCCCATGACCTCCTGCCGAAACATACTTGCTGCACAGACACCAACAGACGTGGAAAGGTGATTTCGCGCCAGTCTGACTCTCACGTGAAAGCTCGCATGCTTGCAGTTCTGAAAACTCTCTCGGTGCTTAGACAGGAATTTCCTGTTATGGCTACGAAGCCGCGTAGGCCCCTCGCGGCACTTCTGTGGCGAGGAAAAGGAGGACCCCCCCCCCTCCCCCCACGACTCTCTCCATCGCATAATTCTTCACCTTCCATTGCATGATATGGTCATACATCATTTCGAATGCAATCACGAGAAAATAAATTCCACGAAACTTTTTGGTGTGTGTTTAATGCAAAATGATCTGTCCTTTCACATCCTTTGTGCGATTTGAATTTCTCCCCGCGTGTACAATGGAGGTGCGCATTTTTCTGAATTATGTTTTTGTGTCTAAAGAGAAAGGGAAAAAAACCTGCAGAGGAAGCCAGCTTTTATGTTGTTGCATTTACACGAATGACTCGGTCAATGTTGTACAAGAGATTTAATTTGCTTTCCAATGTCTGCGGTCTGAACAGCACAAATGCCTTCGTCTGTGGGAATCGCCACTGCAGGAAATCAGCCAACAATCGGGAAGTACTCAACAGACAATTTACCCGAGAAAATTAGATGCCTTGCCAGGTCGGCAAATTAACTTGCTGTAATGCTGGTGAATCATTATTATTTTATAATATATATTTTTTCTATCTCCTGTATTGTTTTTTAAAATATTTTTTTGTCAATCTTTGAATAATTAGGGCCCTTTTAGGTCAACAATTGAACTTTAGGCCGCCCAACAAAGACAACGGTAGCCTTACCAGACTGTTTGGGCAAGTGCTGCTCGCGAGAAACGATGAAGGCCGGCACCGCTCACAAATGGTTTGCCACGAGGGCGGTGAGGGGGGAAGGGGGGTCACAGGTCGGTAAAAAAAAAGAATGTATTATATTTTTAGTAGTGTATTGTGGTGAATGTAGCGGCCTCTAGCGGTAGTAGCGGTCCAAGTGAACCCATTGCACACAACACGTAGGAATAAAAATAAATTAAACCTGCTGATACACGTGTGAATTGATGCATGTAACAACATGAATTGATGGATCATTGCATCGTTGCAACCCTATTCTACTGGCGGACATGCGGGGAGGCGATGCTGTGAGAAGCGATGACATTCGACCGTTACTGCCGGAATTACCTCCTCGGTTTGTCATTTAAAACGAGGCAAGTTAATGCAGAAAACAATTCATCACTTGATGCATGTTATGCAAATGGCCACTTTCCTCTAAGAGTAACTACAATTTCACGCGTAAAAGCCTCGGCAAGTCACAGGTCATTTGTTCTCTTTTTTCTTGATCAGAGCTTGCTTGCTTGCTATACGTGGCCAATTTTCTTCCCGATGTTTCATTTTTCTGCGTGTGGGCGGAAAATGCGTTTTGTCCTGGGGGACACGGACGCGTGCGAAGAAAGAAACGCTCAAAATCTGGCACGAGCAAATTAGCCAACCTACCTGGAGCACCGCCGCCTCCTGTTGGCTCCTCATTGCACCTTGACCCCCTCCCCCCTCCACGTACACGCAGGTCGACTCACGCCAGAGCTCTTGTCCTTTCCGACGGTGCACACTTTTATTGTTTAATTAGTAAATTTGGATGAGGTTGCATCGTGCTCGGCTGATAATTGGTAGGCATGAAACAAACTGAAGGAAAACATGGTGCTGCGAGGGCCCACCGTGGTGTTAGTAGTAATGATCAGAGCACCGGGCGGCTAAAATGCAACGAGTTGGCACCATATGGGGCACAGCTGGTGCATCTTGCCAGTCATCTCAGTCAGTCAATCCATGGCACCTGCGTTCTGTCCCATGACCTCCTGTCAGCGAGAATTCGGCACTTCACATGGCCTCAAATTGCACCTGACCTGGCACAGGCGCCGTGGTGAACGGCGGTTGTTGTTGTTGTTGGTGTTGTTCGCAGCATTTCCCCCCTGCTACGTAGAGCTGCGCTTTTTATGAAGGGGGCAATAAATAGGAAGCGGTGAGCGCAATGCACCACAGTTCAAGGCACAGAGCAGCACCGCCGCCAATACTCACACCAACGCAGGCCGGTCTCTGCTACTTTACCCATTGCCACGCGCGCGAGGTTGGTCGGGGTCGATCAGGGGTCAGAGCACTGAACCGGCCACTGCAGAGACCCCGAGTTCAAGTCCGGTGTTTCAGCCGGCTGGCTTCTCAAATGCAGCGAGTGGAATTGTCACCAATGATTGTGTGAAAACAGAAACGACTGCAAGTATGACACATAACAATGTGGTTTTCACTTAATTTGGCTTATTTCAGCTTTCAGGATTTCAATGAAAATTCGGATTGAGGCTATTTTCAGCCAATGGTACAAGGTATGTACCACCCCTCTGTGTGAATTAAGATACCTATTGAAGTGTTTCAGCAGTTTAGTAGTTCTACGATGTCATCTTATGGAGGCCTTTCTCTGGTGCACTGTTGTTTTGACTATACATATTTATTTGGCTCGTGACATGACGGATAGCACAAATGTAATATAATGGAGGATAAAGACGCAATAAATAGAAGCAAAACATTAACACATGCAATTTTTTTGTGAAGTAGTACCTTTAAAAAATATTTCAAAGAAAGGAATGGGCATAAATACATAATTGTAGCTTAGTGTGTGGACAGTGCTCTCCGTTAGATGCAAGAAAAATAATTTTGAGTAGCGGAAGCAGTTGTTACGTTGGCAAAATATCGCTGCACATTTTCCTCGTTGCCATTCGATTGTACAAAAGGCATTGCTGTTGTGGTTAATGAAGAGTGACGCTTATCTAACACGTCGAGATTGTCATATAAAAATGTAAGTTCTCAACAGTTAATTATTATGCTCATTAAAACCGTGCTTGATTTGAGCATTGCCGTTGGGTAGTGTTGGTATTTCAAGGGATTTGTTCCTAAGACCGAGATAATTTTACTTGGTTACAGGTGACAGGACTCGCTTTCATCAGCGAGGAGTCAATTTTATTCCAATTTAGCATGTCCAATCGAGACATCTCGACATCGCTCATTGTAAATTAAAATCGAATAATTAAATAAATGTAGACTCTCCTTTTTTTTTGGTCGCGAACTACATTACACAGAGCCACTTATTGCCACTCGCGGTTGTACTCGTACTCTGCGAGGGCCAAAACATTGAATGTTCAACGCATGCATGAGGAGGCGGCCGCGGTGGGAGGGGAGAGGCTACAGCCCAAGACAAGGGCAGTTGTGTGTTTAATGTCAGCGGGGACATGCATGAGCCGATGAAGAATGTCAGGAAATGGTGCATATTATTCCTTCCACAAATGAATGAAATGCGAGAGCCAGTGAAAATATACGCAGGTGACACGATTTACTCATGACCTTCTTGCAGCTGGTCGCACTGAAGCCGAAATTATAAGAGCTCAAAATGCAGAGGGCAGCTCGGTGCCTTGAATGAGTAATGAGTGAGACCTTTTGTTTTTGCCGAAAGAAATCCAACGCTATTAAAATGTCCCAAAATGAACCTCGAGAGCCCCACATTTTCGGTTTTGTTTTAAACAACAAAGCACTGAAAATGCACGCCGCCTCTTAAAGACTAAGGTAAAAAAAAATGGCACAATGATATTGAATTTTTGTAAAAAAAAATCCAGATTTTTTTGGGAAAAGCTTGAGACGTTAATCATTCTCGGCACTGGTAACCGATTAAGGTTTGGAAACTGCTTGTTTTATGCGCAGGAAAAAAGCTATTTTTTTCTGGCAACGCTTTCAAGACTTCTGAAGTATTTTAAAGTGACGAATCTCTTCCAGACAAAACAATGAGCGTGATTTGTTGAAAGTGAATTAAAATTATGGTCTAGGTAAAGAAATATACAAGTTGAGTAAGGGCCAAACTACACACTTTCATCGGCTCTGATTAAGGGTTTTGAGTTTAAATGTTCAATGACTTTCATACATTTTCATTTTTTACAAGTAAATGTAATACTTCAGCAATATTAAGTACTGTTCCTTTGACTGAGATGCCTAAAAAAAACATGCAATATACTAGTTTAACTGCTGATGCTTCTGGCACATAAATGTCATATTGGAAAAGTTGAAGAGACGTAAACAATCATTGATGTTCGCATAAACAATACTCATGAAAACACTTTTGGGAGTTATACAAATCTGCACGGTTCACTCACCATTGTCTCCAGATTATGTAGTGATTGTGTGCATTAGCAGTGGTGCACAAGCACAGATAACAACAAAAACTCACAGTGGTCTTAAAAGTAAAAAAAAAATATCTGACGTTTCAGGCAATGCCCCTTCTTCATAGCACATACATAGAGAGGCGAAGGAGATGGAGTGGATAATAAGAGTTGGAGACCACACTTGTTTATACCGTGGGTCTTGATGAGAATTACATGTTTTTTATATCTAATTACCAATAATTTAACTGACATATGAATAGTTACCTAGTAATAGCTATTGGGTGGCAGACAAACCTTGAATACGGTAGTCAAAAAATATTACGACTAAGTATACTCATTTACATTGAAAGTTAATTTCTAAAATGTTATCTGACACATTGCATTGTGTGAAAGTGTGTTATTGTAAGCGGAAGTGATAAAGCACTGTGCTTGTGCCAACGCAGTGTCACCAAATAATTACAATGAACACACGACGATGAGTCATTCACAAGCATGACGAAAATTCTACTAACACAAATCTGAACGAAAAAAATCCCGCCACTTAAAACAAAAAAGTTAATCATTTTCTTCAAAAAATTCCATCCAGGCTTACTCTCTCAATGTGTGTCGGTATCACGTCTACGGGGAGTCACGAGACTGTCGTGCGGCATCGTTCCACATTTCTTCTGCGGTGATGCATCCTCGGGTGGCTCAAAAACTACCAAAGAAATCGTCCCGACGGCACGTGACTGCCACTTGGGGACCCAATCGGCGCTCGCCCCGCAAACGAAATAAGTGTCTCAAAAGCAAAAGAACCCATTTTTTTTTATTTTGCGATCCACTGCCGACAATAGCGGTCAAAGCGCTGGGTAGCACCAAAGGTGTAAAATAACTGAGGACAGCCTTCATGGATTAAATGGAAATTGGCTTCCAAGCCGATGAAATGCATCAGCCTTGCTCTCCAGGTTTAAAGAAGCGGAATAAAAGATAAAAACACCGATGGTATGCCGTTCCATGTATGATGTTTTTGGGTTTTTTTTGTTCATGAACTTAATGGTAAGTTGAGGAACGCGTGTGTGACCGCCAATATTTGAGAGTCATTACCTATACATTTGCAGGGCAGTGTGCATAAGGTGTCGTATAGACGATACGAAGCGTTTGTGACAGCCTCTTTGTACACCATAATTCTCAACAGTGCAGTAATGCAGTTTTGAAATATAGCATTTTAAGTGGTAAGAAGATGTGAATTAATTCACATGGGTAAATTGGCAGTGAAACACAATGGCCTTCTCTTGCTACATGTATCTGGGGGATTTTCACACAATCCCAAAAAAATGTAAGCATTGAATTAATGTCCCTACTCCACACATGAATAGGTTCAAAAGAGATTTAAAATGCATGTGAAATTCTTCTTGCTAGAATTGTGCCTTATGACATAATTACCTCTTTGAGGTGGTTTTTAAGGACTTATCTATAGGGAGAGAGAAAAATAACTTCACATTACTAAGTGGTGGAGCATTCCTATTTTGAGAACTATCGTAACCATGGATATTCGTGTAACATTTTGGCCACCCATTTACATGCCTACGTATAAATAGGATCAACACATTTTAAATTGAATTCATATGTGCTTGTGACTATATCTCAGATTCAGGCATTTTCATGGTTATAAGTTTGGGCCTTTGCAAATTGTGTTCTCCTTTATAAGGAAAAAAAAGTAACATTTTAAAATGAAATAATGCATAGGATGCTCGCAGAATATTGAATTCTAAGAAACAAAGGTAGATTCGCTGTACATTCAATTTGTAT
The DNA here is from genome assembly GCA_014621495.2 of Entosphenus tridentatus. Taxonomy (NCBI): domain Eukaryota; kingdom Metazoa; phylum Chordata; class Hyperoartia; order Petromyzontiformes; family Petromyzontidae; genus Entosphenus; species Entosphenus tridentatus. The sequence goes on along the minus strand of CM025660.2, from coordinate 2,036,174 downwards.
CCATCAGTACGAGAGATCGAGCAGTCCTGCTCTTCCCCAGATTTGTATCGCACCACCCAGGTCAGTACACCAGATAGGATTACTTTGCTCTGTCCTCCTCCCTTTAAGATGAAACGGTCAACATCAGTATCGTATTGCACTGGAAAAATCCAATATAAACTCTCTGTTACTAATGAGCCATTTATGATGAAAAATGTATGAGGACAAATACATAATTCCGGGCAAAGAAAAGCCATCCGTACAACTTAAAATATTCTCCACGTGCATCGATTGCTATCGTCCTCTGCATGTCCATGCGACTATTATCATTCCAAAACGACCCTGAAATCAAAAATACAGTTCTATCTGTTGCTTGATATTTTTTTCAAGAAAAACATGAGAAACGAAGCATAGCACTCGGTGGATTTTCCCAACAGAGTAAAGCATTACGCAACCAGTTGGATGTTTAACACGAATTGCCCGATGATGCTGGATGCAATTATCAGCGAAACGTCGTACTCAAAAACTGTAAATGTTGTTGATTCACTCTTCAACACACCGGTGGGCTAAAGTAGTGCACTATTTGTCTTTTGTCAACGTGACACATTTTTGCTAATTGGCCGTGTCGGGTGGTGGAGGGTTACGACACATTTATAACTAACACGATCTAACCCAAAAACGTTTATTATGAAGCCAGTTGTATGTTTGTACCCCATCCTCCTAAAACACTATTGCGTTATTGGTATCACCATTTTATTTTATTACATCTCTGCTGTCGTACTTGCACACATTTTAGTTGTGTTTTTTTTCCAGGGGAAAACCATTCCAATGCGTATCTGTTTGCAGTGCATCCATAAGGATATCATCATATTATGTACGCACGTGTGTTGACCTTCTGTCACACCGCACGTAGCCAACCGTGCTAAGCGGAGGTGCGTGGGAAGGACGACGAACTAAACGCACGCAAAAATATAAATAAAATATTAACGCCATATATTTAGACAGCAGTTTGAACTTGGGTTTCTGTTGTTGTTTTTAATTTTAATCGCGGTTGCTGAGCACAGGGCCCAATGGACCTGAACACCAAAACATGTTTATCCTAAACACCTGACGCAGCCAATTAATAAAAGTGTCACGTGAATGGAAATGTAGCCAAATGTATCACTGCTTCAGCAACACCGCCGGTAGTGTTGTTATTGTTGTTGATGGAGAGTTGTCTCACAACATAATCAAAACAAAAACAGAGATAAAATGCTTTTAGAATTTAGTATTTTGGAAATTTAGAACTTGGGAGAGGGGGGGATGATGGCGGAGGGGGTTCAAATGTCAATAAATACGTCAATAAAATGTGAAGTAGATGTGCTTTGCCCTGCAGTATTTTGATTTTAATACAACACATATATATGAGACGAAACAATCAGCCGCATAGACCAAGTCCTCAACATGAGTGGAGTAATCGTCAAGTGAAGTTCATGGGAACGATAACCATAATAGTAGCGATAAAAGAGTTCAAGTGGGACGACTGATCATCGTTGATCGAGTGACTGGAGTGCAATGGTGAGACGTGGATCAGGAATTAACCCGACTGCTTTAAATTGAATACACCGATGTAGGAACTGGGTGCTCTACACCAGATATAACAACAGTACTCCTACTTCGACCGAATTTGTCTATCAGTAATAATTGTGCGGAGTAAAAAAGACTTTGGAACGACAAGAAAACCAAGCTTCTGTGAAGCCTCCTTAGATTCGAAACATGGCCATTTTACGACAGGTCAGATTGTTGTAGCGAGCAGATTCACGGTTTTAATACGGATACGAATGTTATCGTTAAACATGACGGGAGAAAAATGTGGAATTACCAGCCTCGCGTAATATTATCATTGACGGGATTTGTTGTTTGTGTTGAACTTGACTCGGTTTCAGGTACCCAAATCAAGACTTGTATTCTAGTCAGCGGCGATTGACGGTGAAGCGTCAACCCTTTGGCCAGCGAAATGTTCTGAGTCTCAGGACTCTTTTTAAGGAGGGTCCTGCTCACGTCTTTCCCAGCAGAGGGGGATGTCGCGCTGTATAATCCCAATTGAGGCATGCGCAGGAAACCGTTCATCAGTTGTAATGTTTGGGGCCAGTGGCAGCTTACACTGCGAGTTTCAGTTTGTTGCTGCCATTTTATGTTTCATTTGACTTCACCAGCAATGTATTTGCGCAACAGCGCTAAGAACAGGGACAATTTTACGGTGCATTAAAATGTGCACGCTTCCAGCAAACAGGGCTTCGACGTTGTAAATGTTTGTTGTTGCATCTCACAGAAGGGCAAGGGCGCTCGGCGACCAGGCAAACGTTTGAGAGTGTTGTTGTTGTTTGTTGTTGTTTGTTGTTGTTTTTTCTCCTCTCGCACAATGTTGTCGGCCGCACCTCTGCGCTACGCAGTGGAGCTCTCCATTTTGTGAATAGGATTCGAAATCGGTGAAATAGTGAAGTTGATCACCATACTCGTGAGGAGAGCTTTCATATTTCATCAACAGCAACAACAACAAAAATAATATTATTTTATTAATCAAGTACGTTTAAAAAAAACATGCATTTCAAGAAATGCGGGTAACAACGTTTGGCACGAGTTATTAGGTGACAGTAAATTGCCGGAGAATTGAGGAGAAATCGCCTCGACTCTCTCGAGCGGTCTGGCAGTCATACATGTTTCAGAGAGCACTTATTGCTTCAATGAACTGCAGTTAAATTTTACCATCGAGCCAGATTTTAAGCAAAATATTCATGCTGCAAATGACCACCTATTTTTTTTGTTCCCGCACACCAGAATAATTACTGTCCATTATGACTGAAAATGCCTGTTAGGCAACAGTGGACTGCTTGTTCGAGCCTGAGTGAGTTAATAAGGGGGGGGGGGGGGGGCGCGCTTGTGTTTGGTAGCTTCACCTCAAACCACCTCCCTTTCGCTTGCCACAATCATAGTAATTAAAGTTGAGGCTAAGCCTCCTGCACATTGTGAAGATTTGAGTAATTGTGAAGCACGGAATGGCATGAATATCAAATCACGCATGCATGGGCAAACTTCGACAAAATGTCCCTCCCACACCACCACCGCCAACCCCTGTTCCCCGTGCTTGAACGACCACAGAAAGAGAAGCATTTGTGAAACTCTGGACAGAAAATGCTATTCGTGAATGTTCAGATTGTCAGTGAATGACTGCGGTTTTCCTTATGTGGCTGGGGTGAGGTTGGTGGGAGGCGTGTGTGTTGGGGGGGTGCAACAAGGCCCTTTAATCTGTACATTTGACCACAAGTGTGCATACCTCCCCCAGCCACCTTAACTCAGAATTGTTGACGCGCACGCGCCACACACACAAGCACGCACGGGCGCACAAACCACCCCAAGCAGCATTGCATTCTCTGTGCACCTTGAAAGACTGAGCAAGTCAAAGTGCGTGGTTTCACGTGTGAGTCGCTCTCTCTCTCTCTCTCTCCCTTGAGGCCCGTCACACGAATCGACGCACGAGAGAAGTACATGACGCGCGATAAGGTTCCGATAAAAATTGGTTGCGTGTAATATTTGTAAATGCCACCGGCTGAAAGTGAAAGCAGTTGTTTTAACAAACGTAATTTACATGAACAAATAGGATACCGCTAAGCAGGTCCGGAAATGATCAAGTATTACTGGCCAATGCGGGATAAAATAACAATTATGTCGGGTGCAGAGGTTATGCATAACCAAAGGGTAGTAATCTAGAAGATGGATAGCCTCACTAAGTATGCCATAAAGAATACGCTCCCGAGTTTTGATGTTGCATATAACCATGAAACACAACAAGCTTTAGCAATCTCCTTTCTGGCTGCAGCGGGGGAGAGAGGGTCTAGACAGATGACGACTGCTACAGCATGAGGTGAAAAGGTCACGGTAATGAAAGAAGTACGTTGAAACGTACTCTTTGGTTCTTTCGGTAAAGTCGCGTAGTTAGAAATAAAATAAAAACACTTGGTGGCAATCCGAAAGAAAATATATTTTCAAAGCCTTTGGCTGCCATTCCGTGTGAACATTTCACGAAGACCCTCAATCTATCACAGGCAGAAATACCAGGCAAGCACTACTTGGCTCAATGGGGGTGGGGGGTAGAATATTTTATAATCATGAAATGGAATTCTCCAATATTCTCAGACCATTGATTATATGCAACAATGTGGCCGTATTATCCAGTGTGCCGAAATGGTCTTTTATATAGCAGGATACCCGTTTGCAATACGCGGTGACCAATTGATTATCTGTGTGCCTGCATAACCCTTGTGGCACGGCCGCGCATCCCTTGCGAGATGGGACAGCGGTTTGTTTGGCGAGCATCGTGACCCATCGATCACGTGCGCGCGTGTGTGTGTGTGAACACACGCGTGTGTGTGTGTGAGCACACGTGTGTGTGTGTGAGCACATGCATAGGGGCGTGCGCGTGCGCTGCACTTTGAGGTGTGTTCTTCAGAGAAGCGGGACAAAGATCCTCTGGCCGTGAGTCACCGCGTAAATGAATCCCACTCTGTTGGGATGCGTTCCACAACCCCGAGTCGTCTCTCCGTTACGACACCAAAGCGATGGGCTCGCGCGCCGCCGCCGCCGCTGCTGCTCCGCTGTGGATTTGTTTGTGGCCACGCCGGGGGAGAGCTGGCGTGGGGTCAAGAGGGCAAAGGGCTTGTGGGCGTTGCGTGTGTGGGGAGCGGTGGTGTAGCGGTGAGCGTGCTGCGACCAGAGATAGATTTCCTCGAACGGTCACCAACACCAGTGACTATTATCTCCTCTAGGTCGACTCAGCCTCAAGTGAGTACCTGGTGAAGTGTGTAAACATTACCACGATAGAGACTAAGGCGACCGGACGTGGAGCTGGCCACCCACCCCCTCGTGTGCTGTGCCGGTCTTCATAGGTGCCCGCTAACAGCACTTGCCCCAACAGTCTGTTAAGGCTATACGGGGGGTTTTGTCTTTGTGTGTGCGTCTGTGCATGTGTGCGGAAGGGATTATTTAACGCACTTCTATTTTATCCGGTTATTTACAATTCATTTTTACGTTTGATTTTTTTTTAATTGGAAAGGGTTCAAAGCAAAAAAAAAATTCTGAGACATATACCACATCTCTCTTTTTGAAAAAAATATTTTCAGAAATAAATAATCATAGGTCGACTCAAAATTTGGAGGTCAGAGGTTCACCGCTGGTTGCCAGGAAACAACGAAACTCTTTGTTCACCGCGCTCTCGTCTCTGATGAGAATGTGAATTCTGAGAGGGCTCTGTCGCCTGGGAGCGCTGAAAGAGTCTCATTTAGTCGCAACGAAAGTGGTAGAAAGTAAAGGATTTTTGTCAGAGATGGGGAGTAAAGGAATTCGGGATATGGAAAAATGTGATGGCGATTGAGGTAGCGTTTCATTTGTGGAAGGTGTCCACTCAAAAAAGCAAACGAAAGGTAATTTTAAAAAAGTTATTCAAGCTAAATCCATTGTAGGGATGCATCTGTAATAATAATGGGTATCTTACATATTTCACAGAGTGTATGCCATTTCAAACACTATCATTCCCATTCCTCCCTCTACCACACACAACACACCCATAGCTATTACTACTCCCTTCAAATCACAACCCCCTAAGACATTTAAAAGATAGTCGGCTATCCCATCTCACGAACCGATGCATTACACCGCAGCTCTGTGCTCAATTCAAATTCTCTTCTAAATCTCTAGCTAGGAGAAAAAAAAATTTTTGCAAACATACGACCCAATAGTTTAAACATTCAAGTAAACTTCAGTCAAGAATTAAAATTTTATGGAACTTTCCAAGATGCTATTTGCCTCCATTTTCTTTCCCCTGCTTCACCGCATGCTCAGTAATCTTGCAAAAGGGCTCGGGAAGATTTGTTTAAGACTGGCATTCAAGCTGTGTGCGAGGTTGGTTTTTTAGGCAGACCCCTTCTGTTCACTGGGACTGGAGTGCATATGCCCACACACTCGCCCTAGTGGGATCATGACCCCATTTTGCAAACTGAATCCTACGTAGGCCCTCGCCATGGGCCTCATTTAACCATCCGATGGGCTGTAACGTAGAAAAATACATAAAAAAACGCGTTAGAAACACACATCCATCTTTTACTGCAATATTGTGGTCATCAGTTAGCGTTCATGGAGGTAGGTTTTTTTAAAGTAACGAATTGCATTTTCTGTTTTTCTTTTTTCGATTCAACGTCACGTTTCTTTTTCAAAAATGACAAGCCTCGCCTTGGAAAAGCAAAGCTGTGTTTCTGCAATTTCAGATGTGGTATGCACCCACTGATTTGCAATAGGTGTGATTTTTTTGAAAAATATAAAAATAACATATATACATAAAATGCAATCAGCACACGTATTTAACATGTCACTCAAACACTTCACATTACAGTAGAACATCAACTGATTAGTTTTTTTACTAATGCATTTGGCAATTTACTGAAGAATGTATATTTTTGCCAAAATGTTTTCTATGAACTCACATAAATACGTACAATATATTTACGTAACTCTTGCAATTTCACTTAAAAAACGTATTTTACTGTAAAACAAATCACAATTATATGGGTACATAAACACATATGTACGCATTACAGGTCAGATGATGCATTTATTCATCGATATATATCGACCCTTAAGATCACGATGCACCCACCGAGATGCGAGTCTGAGAATGTATTTTTTCTACTCGTATTTGTTTACATGAACTCTGCAGCCACCTAAAAGGCCACTACCACTTACCGCAGAAGTTGACAAAAACATTAGGTTTTTTTTCTTATCGAATCGAGACAATTTATTGTTGTGGCTTGACTCTCCAACACACCAGCGTGCTGTACTAATGACGAATTGGCCACGTTCTGTTTACGTGACAACTCTTACTAGTTGGTTGTGTCGGGTGGTGGCGGGTTTAACGACACATTTATATATTCACGCGATCTAACCCAAAAAAACACTCTTATGGATGATATTGGTCGCTAAAGCCTACGTGTTAAACTGACAATTTATTGCATCTCTAGGTGGAGCCCTACAATCGCCCCTTCACATCACCGCTGGTGGAAGGAGCTCCATTAGAAGTAGCTTGAGAAAAAGCCTCTCTGGAGGGTGTTTTCGCCTCCTATTCTATGCTGGCCAGGTGTCTTTGAAGAGGTAACAGTGCTCACACCCAACCCCATCAAATGCTACCCTGCTGAATGACTACTTGGGGTGTGTCCGTTGGTACTGGTGGGTGGGGACTTAGGCAGGTAATATAATAAGTGTGCCCACTGACTCAACTGCCTAGCTGAGAGATAGAACCGGCAAACCATTCGGATCGATCAGTCATACTGTAAAACGAACCACAATCGCACCACACCAACAATTTCACCACGGCAACTTCCAAACTCCAAATGTGTACACGTATGCACAAACGCGCGCACATACACATGCACTAGCCTACGATTATAACAGCGATTACGTTTATGCCTGGCCCGAGTCACGAGACTCTTCCAGGAGGTCTCCCACATTGGGACCTTTGACCAATTCCATCGATGAGTGCCAGGCGCACGGCAGCAAAAACAAGCCGCACCAACCTTACCATAATAATAAAAAGGGGGCCTGTCCTGGCTCATCTTCCCCTCCAAACAGTATATATACGGGGTAGTATCTCTTGGAATTTCTCATTTACTTGATACAGCAAGCGTGCTGTGACGGTTCCACCTGAAGACGGAAGCTTGTGTTGCCTCCGAAACGTCGTGATTTTCATTTTATTTTTATTTTATTTTACTTTTATTAATTTTAATTGTTTACCTACGTGACTTTACCGAAAAAACCTAAGAATAGCAAAAACAAAGCTCACCTCGAGAGAAAAAACCCGCCTCGCACACGAGGCTTAAGCACTCAAAACACCAAAAATGATGGATTCAGTCCACTCGCTGTACCGCCATCTCCTGGTCACCCCGCAGCCCAGCGAGTTTGGCCTTCGGACGAATGTGCACGATCCACCGGTCCCTCGCCCCACGAGGAGTGGCTGTGTTACAGGCGTGCCCACTGCCCAACGCTTACCGACGGCACGCCATTGCCTGTCACCGCCGCGCCAAATACTTAACGGGTTTTGAAAGCGTTTCATTAGCGTTCCACATTTGGCGCCTGTCCAGAACATCGCGTGGCATTGGCCCAAGCAACGCGGGTGCCAGCAGTGATTAGACGTCATCTTGACATCCCCAACGATTAAGTTATTTGGACCGGAGTCCACGCACCGTTGCACGTCCTACGCTAACAATACCGCACAGCGGCCGAGGCACGGCGAGTCTCAGCATCGCACATTTTGGTAGACGCCGTACATATATAGTGCGACACACACGCACGGGCATTCCGTTTGCCTGTTTGCCGTTATGGTAACGCGCTGTCGGTTGTTTTTGTTGCGGTTGAAAGTTGTTTAAGACAGTTTGAGTCACTTGTGTGCAAGGCAGTGGTGTCCTGACTCACGGGCAACACATTTGCTTTTAAAGATACCAGTAGGAAGCTTATTTTCTCAGCCATTATAACTCTTCACACTATCTCATGCAGACGGACGATGCAACACTTAGGACCATATATACAGCGTGAAGGTGCCTTTTCATTTTAAGTTACACGAAACAAATTGAGCTAATTTGCGTCTGGTAGAGGTGTCGTAGTGAAGGACACTTCTCAAGCTCACAATATGCGCGGCAAATGCATACGAATTGCACGTGTATGAGTAAAAAAAAAAATCAAAGTCGTACATGATGTATGACATCGGTTCAACGTGACTGCTGTAGTCACTCGTGGTCGCTATTCACCACAATGTGACCGTGAATCACGACAATTCAGCACATCGCCAGTGGTGAATTGTTACACCTCTAGCACTCGTGTACTCAACGCAGGTAAAATCAATTGTTGTGGAGGGGTGGTGCAGTGGTTGGCACACTGCACCATGAACCCGGCAACCTAAGTTCAATTATAGGCCACAGAAAACACTTTCGGTCAGTGGCGTCTGAGCCGGTCTTGGGAATCTCCTTCACCAACCCGCACTGACCAGCATGGTGAAGTATGGTCAAACAAATCCCGAATTACTGAAAGGCATGGGGTGGGATGTGCATGTTAGATGTGAGCCTCCCTCATCTAGCACCACCACGACCTCACCATCTGTGGGTTGTGGCAGCTATTTTACCATACCTCACCACGCTGGCTGCAGTTGACATCAGTGGTGGGTGCCTTCCATGGAATGCAATACTAAAGCTTATAGAAAAAACACAAAGTCCACTACTGGTTAGTACAATGCGTCATGTCAATTTACATACATTTCCAGGGACCGGCCACCGTTTACTGAAACGTTAAGGTCAAGTGGAGTGCAAAAGTGTTTACTTGAAATTACAAAGCAGTGCTCTTAAAGTCCCTCATCAAATGCACGTGAGCTGCCTGCGATCGATACACAAGCGGCGTGATGTCCGTGACTCATGCAACGCCACAACCCAAAGGGCCTCTGAGAGACTGCGGACCGTGATGGAGTGGAGCTGCCACACTCAGTGCTTTAACTCTGCCTTTGTAATCACCAGCCTGCGTCTGCTGTCAAGCCCAGCGTGGGCCTTTACAGATCCACTTTCCTCCCACTAAAGGCTCGCAGGATATCAAATATAGTTGAAATGTAACATGAGCAGGCGGCATCTCCGGAAGGAAATTTTGTGTAGGTCACGTGTCGTTGTTCGCGTTATGGTCCTCAGATCAATTTGGCAAGGCGCTGAACGTGATTAATCTGTATAAAAAAAAACGAAATGATTAAGTGAGCCCAACGAAGAGACTGCATCGGAATGAAGTGATTTTACATGTAAGCAATTGTTTTATTTTTTTAAATAGCAAAATAACATTTAATGGCTCATACTGGAATAGTTCCATCATGTTTTTTTTTATTTTGCACTAATGAAGCAAATATTCACCTACTGCACCAAAACTAACCATGCCAATCGCCATTGAATGCACCCAATCTGTTCACGCCTCTGAAGCAAAGAACGGTTGTGCCTGGTTAATGCTTGCTTGTGTAACCGACAGAACATACCAGGTGTTATAGGCTTGGTGCTGCAGACTGGAAGCCGGCCAGGATCTGGTGGTACAGCAATGAGCTGTCACAGCTTGCCAATAAATTTGGTTTGTTCATTGAATGAGGAGAGCGAGAGCCGGATGGAATGCTTTTGGACATGTTTATTTAATTGGATAATGAAAAGCAAAAACACTAATGAGCACTAAGACAAAATGTTTCATTCAGCACGAATTACCTCTGCATAAAATATGGATCGGAAACATGTAATATTACAAAAACAAAAACATCGAACGAAAAGCTTACATTGTATGCCAAGAAGCGTGGAGAGATGGATGTTGGGAATTACACTGCCAGACAGAAAGATAAATACCGGAAAAACAAATGATAAACATCACCGTGACTAGTAATAGGTTTTTACCCTTTCAACTGGTACAAAAACTGACACCTTTATACAAGGTATCATAAAGGTGGCAAAAGTACGCCTTTTGGCGTCATCTGGTCCAACACCAATGGAGACTACACTCTAAGAAAAGCTGTCTCGGGTGTGGACCAATCAACTTCAAGGACAGTGCATATCATTATCATCATCAGAGTTGTTTATTTTTGTTTACATTTTGACTGTTTGTGTTGTGGTTATTGCAAACATGATGCCTTGTATAAAAGTATCAGTTTTTGTAGCAGTTGAAAGGGTAAAAACCTATTACTATATTTTGCCACTGGTAAAGGACGTCTCATAGTGTAAATCACCGTGACTGTTAAGAAATTAAGTGGGGTTTTGTTTTCATACGGAAGGGAATAGTGACGCAAATGAAGTCGAAGCACGACCAACGGGGAGATGGAGCAACGCTATCAGCTCAAGCGCAGGAGCGAGATTATTGCAGGGCCATGAGGAGTCGTGATGACATGTGGAGGCCTTCACTCAGCAGTGGATATGAAGCAAATGCTGCTGCCCATGATTAAGTTGATTGAACCTAAAAATTAACCCGTAAAAACAAAGTTTTTCACTATAATTCCTTTATATGCGTGGCGGCTAGAGTCCTCTCGTCACTCTGGCTTGAGATGGCTGCCACCTATGGGTCAGATGATTGCATGCCAGCATTAAGCAATTGGTAATTAAATATAATATTTTTGTCCTAAAAAGTGTAAAATTTTGGGGAAAAAAATTCACGAACATTAATTGTCACGCACAACGAGTCTGTGTGGAAAATGTCAGCTCGATTGGATCACGGGAAGTGGGTTAAAAAACGAACGAAAGATTTGCACGGTCGTAAGCAAGCAAGCAAGCGCGCAAGTGAACTTAATATAAAGGATTTAAAAATGCGCAAAGCGTTGAGTGGTATCCCCACATAGGCATGGGTTCCCTCTGGGTACTCAGGCTTTCTTCCACCTGCCAAACACATTCATGGAATTGTCCAAATATTTCAACGTGGGACCCTCATAAAGAGAGGCTTCACACTCAGCGAGGCTTTTCTGAGTAAATGATTGGCACTATTATTATTTATTGTGTGCAAGAAAAAGTCAGGCGATTAGCAAAATGTCATAAAGACAAAGATCCACCGTATAGCCTAAACAGACTGTTGGGGGAAGTGCTGTTAACCAGCACCTATGAATGCCGGCACGGCACACGATGGGGTGTGTGGCCAACACCACGCCCGGCCGCCTTTGTCTCCCCAGTGGTGATATTTACACACCACACCAGGTACTCATTTGAAGCCGAGTCGACCTAGGGGAGGCCCATGACCAGTTCCGTTCATCGTCACTGGTGGTGCAGCTCGCCAATTGCTCCACCACCGCTCCCGATAATAATGTTACAAACCCCTCTCGAGCCACAATCAAAATAAACAGCGTTCTATAAAAAAATAAACAGCACCCTGTCAAAGTATAATTGTTTGCGTTAGTGCACAACAATTGAGCGGGATGCATCCTGTGCGAAGAAAAGGAATAGCTTGTGCGAATCGATATGCAATGCAGGAAATATTGATGCAGCACAAGTGCAAGAAGTCTCAATATCCTGCCGAATGTGATGAAAACAGCTCCGGACTCAAAAGCCAAGAGACGTAAGGGGTCACAGGAGGTCACTGCCACATCCCTCTAACGGTAACCCTTAACATTCAAAAAGGAGTTTGCCTAGGAGAGCAAAGGTGCTGGTGGGTTTCATTGGAATTCATGAATTCTGATGGACAAATCGGGGGCACAAACCCAACCACTGTCTCTTGCGAGGAACATTTCCTTTAAAAAAAAAAACACGTGCGATTGTAAAGCATGAACACAACTCCAGCCTGAGCTATTTGGAGACTCGCCATCATTCGGTGTCGCGATTCCCTTTTGTCTGGAATTTACCATTCCCAATTGTAGTGTTTATCGTATCACATCGTCTATTTTTAAATCCTTTATATTAAGTTCACTTGCGCTCTTGCTTGCTTGCTTGCTTACGACCGTGCAAATCTTTCGGTCGTTTTTAAACCCACTTCCCGTGATCCAATCGAGCTGACATTTTCCACACAGACTCGTTGTGCGTGACAATTAATGTTCGTGAAATTTTTTTTCAAAAATTTTACACTTTTTAGGACAAAATATTATATTTAATTACCAATTGCTTAATGCTGGCAAGCAATCATCTGACCCATAGGTGGCAGCCATCTCAAGCCAGAGGACGAGAGGACTCTAGCCGCCACGCATATAAAGGATTTATAGTGAAAAACTTTGTTTTTACGGGTGAATTTTTTATTGTATAGCTTCGCATTTGAACACATCGTAAATAATGCACAATTAAATGCTTACAATTCAATGCATTTTTCAACAACACTGTGGACTTAAAAGGAACAAAAATATATAATCGGTGACGTTTCGGGAAATGGGTCCTTCTTCATGGCACCATGCTGCTCTTGACGCGCAACTGCCGATGCAATCGCAACAACAAATACATTATTACTTTAATTTAAATACGTGCATTGTGTAAGATTCGACTGCATACGTGCACCACTACACAGCCAAATAAAGCAGCGCTCTTGGTCGTGTGGTTACAAAAGGTTTGGTTTATTCTTTGTTTAATTATTATTATTGTTGGTTGTAAAAAACAGGCATGGAACGATGCATCAATTCATTGGCTAACATCAATTCTTACTGTCACAACCCATGCACTGAATTGTGCATTGGAGAATAGATTATCTGCTATTCATGCAAATTGCATGCTAATGATATTCCTGTGTTTGATTTAGGCTTGGTGGAGCGAACTGATTTGTGCCAACGGGAGAAAACCCCAGAACATCAGTCGACAAACAATGGTAAAAACGAGACAAAAGGCCGATTCAATGAATCACTGAGAATAGTGGACAATTGTAAAAATGGCGAGTAAATAACGTTTCAAACATTTAACAAAGAACAAAGCCGCAGGAGCAGGGCACCTTTGGTAGGCCACCACGGGGCACTGTGTACATGGTGTTTCACATTATTCCACTGAAGGATATCTTAGCGCCAACGTGCAACCTTTGTGATGCCAATTCTTCCTCTCCCTCTCTCTCCAGCGTCACGGCATTCACTCTCTGTGCGATTTACATCAGCAACTGCAACATCACGTACAATGGCAATTACAATAAAAATTACTATTTTTATCCACATTTTCTCTGCTGCCCTTGAGATAGCGACGGGGTCACACTGTGGAAGACTGCGCTCTCCCAGCGAGTCCACCACTAACGTGGAGAAAGTTCAGCGAGGGCCCAGATGACCCCAACCCAGCGGTGCACGGCACAAAAGAACAGGGGCACGAGTTCAACGATCCATTGAGAAATTGGGGCACGTTGGAGGGTTTGGGTGGGGGTGGTTGGTGAGGATTGAGGAAGCAGGGGGGAGAACGGCGGCTTTGCCCGGTCGTGCAGACTTCTCCGAATGCCTCCCCCACCCCCCGGCACGGTTCGCTGGCTATTGGGGCACTGCGCATAGATCTTTCACGGTCCACGTACTACACCCTCCCCCCCCCCCTCTTCCTTTCCTGCCCCATACCTCGTAGAGTTTAATGTGGCGAGGGAGCTGGTGGGTCTGACGGGGGCTGCGCTGCACTATTTATCACTGTAATGGGGCACAGAGAAGGGTTAAGCAAAAGCGATCAAACTTTAGTACTGCCTGATAAACTCGTGGCATCCGTGCCGTCAGCGAGGTTTGCCATTGGGATCTGGTTCGAGGATTTAAATGCGCCCCCCCCCCCCCGTCCAATTTCCCTGCCTGGCCCCACAGCCTGGGCCCCCCTCCAGTGCCGTGGGACCCTGTGCAGTTGCACGATCCGCACACTCGATAGTGATGCTGCCAATCCACACGTTACCAAATCATACCTGCAGCGGATATGCCCCTCACCCACACCACCCGCCCGTATCTTTACTGTTTTTTATTTATTTATTAGCAGACTAAACTTACACAGGTTAGTGCGAGAAGGACAAAAAGTTTTATGAAATTCAAACAGCGTGGATATTGTCTGGCTAATAGAACATTAATATCACGTAAGTTTAAATGTGCAATCGACCTTGATGAATCACAAGGTCGCTTTGTATGACAAGTTAAAAAAAGAATTCATGTCCTGTACAAACTTTTGATATTTTTTTTGTTAACGTCAAAAAAATAAAGGTAATGTGACGTGAATTAATCTGGCGGTTCTGACACATGACAATGCTGCAAAGCAATCACATACCATCTGCGTCTCGGATATACATAGCAGAGGATTTCAATGACATTTTCAGAACTCTGTATTTCCCCCCCCCCAAACAATGTGGCACGATATTTATAGACTTTCTTAACGTCTTCTGACGAACCCACGTGCCACTGTGGGAGGATTCATGAACATTGACTTAATACACGGAATGTGCATCTGCAGCAGTGCACGTGTACTGCTGCTACTTTCAGCAGCAGTCCATGAACGGAGTAATTTCTACTTCATGCTAAATAAAATAGAAGAAAAAAAACTTGGACGAAACCATCAGTGAGAATGGCCCATGTTCAAAAATGCTATCTCCTCTGTTCCCCCAATCAAAGTAAATGTAATTTTGCTTACAAATTCATATCACCTACTTATCCATAATAGAATTTGTGTTTGGTTAGAGTGCGTAAATATTAGTGTGCCGTTAAACCCGCGACTACCCGACACAGCGAATTATAAAGGTTTATCACTTTAACAAAACATGGCAATTAGTTACTGTTCTATGGTTCTTTCGGTAAGGTCACGTGTGAAATCCTGCAGTCACGAAAGTTTTAAGTCAAAATTAGTTACTAGTTCAGCACACCGGTGTATTGGAGAGTAAACCTACACCATTTACAATCCGAGGCTGGTTGTAATTACTGGCGAGACGTCGTTATTTACAACGAGCCTCATCGAATCGTACTCGAATTGTAAATGTTGTCGGTTTACTCTCCAAACACACCGGGTGTGCTGTACTAGTAACGAATTGGCATGTTTTGTTTTTGTAACAAACCCTTACTAATTGGCTGTGTCGGGTGGTGGCGGGTTTAACGACACATTTATATTTACGCGATATCACCCAAAAAAAACCTCTTATGGATGATATTGGTCGCGAATGCACACGATGTTTTAATAATTGCCGGCTTCAGTTTAACGTTCAATTATGCCCGCAATAATTGCAAAGTTTTGTTTCAGTTTTTTTTTCTTTTTTAACGAGTGTTTTGGACATTAAACGAAATAACTCGTTTCAACTTCCACGCCGGGATATGGAATCTAGCCAGTGACCCTCTGCATTGCAAGTCCAGTTTGCTAACCCAGGAAAACCATGG
The DNA here is from genome assembly GCA_014621495.2 of Entosphenus tridentatus. NCBI lineage: Eukaryota > Metazoa > Chordata > Hyperoartia > Petromyzontiformes > Petromyzontidae > Entosphenus > Entosphenus tridentatus. The sequence goes on along the minus strand of CM025660.2, from coordinate 2,020,363 downwards.
CAACTAACTTCTGGTGGTTCTGTTTAGCGTCGAACTCTATTGCAGTGTACTACACAGTGTTGCTAGAACTTGGCTGACTCATAAATGTGTCTATGTTTGGACTGTGCAAATGCAGGAAACCCTATTACACAAACACACATGTATTGGATTTTAATATGCACCCTAAACTTTGATTTATTATGGATCAGATGTGGAAGGGTGTATCTTATAATCCAGAAAATACAGTACATCTTCCCTTAGGATTTGTTTTGAAATCATGCTTTTCCTCCCGTGCGTTTTTTATTCTCTGCGAACAAAACAGAAATCGTGTGCCTACGGATAGCTGAAGTTATGAAGGAATTCATGTTATTGATTCACATCACATACATAATACATTTAAAACACGCGTTCATACATACATACATAATATCTACCGTGGCGAGCGGCAGACATGACACATTCCAGGATACATCGGCCCTCGTTTCTAGTGAAGTGGCATTGGGTCTGGATTTTGTTGAGAGCAGCAGTCGTGATCGTGAATCCCTTGCCCACACTGTTTTTCCTCGGGGTGGTTATAAAACCACACACAAGATCTGTCGCAGTGACCTCTCTGAACACACCACAACCCAGCACTCAGGGCGATATCTGAGCTACTTTAAGGGCCAATCGTGTAGAGATGTAACAACACACAAACGTGAGCTCGCAAACAGCAGGAAGGCACAACTGCCACCGTGCTTTGCATGCATGTCATGTGACCCTCACGTTGCATAAGAAATGCTCTCAGTCTTGTGTTCAAAATGTAGAAGGGGGGCTGGGTGGCTCAGAGGTCAGAGTGTGGAGCTGGCACCACTGAGATTCCACGGTGGTGAGATGTTAACTACCTCGCCTGGTATACAGGAGGTCGTGGGTTCGATCCCAGCCCTGACACCTGTATATTTGGAGTTTGCATGTTCTCCCTGTGGTCACGTGGATCGTTGTGCGGGTCCTCCAGTTTTCCCCTCCACATTCAGAAACATGTTGCTGTACATTTCCACGGGTTAAGCTACTTTGTTGAGCTATCATTTGTGGCCAGGTTGCTTCCGAAAAGGGGCTATGTAGCTCAGCGGACCTTACCTGGTAAAATGAAAATAGTTCATAGATGCTAAATTCAAATCCAGATTTCTAGCGAGTTGATGGTTTCAGCTCAATCATCAATGATGGCCCACTAGAAACATCCATCATATTATCTTTGCCCCCCCCCCCCCCACAATCAGCTAAATTATGGCACATTCACGGCAGCGTAAAAGTGCATCCTCGTTGTATAAAGATTAAGAGACCACTTGGAGGGTTTTTGGGAAAAAAAGTTTCGTGAAAATATCTTGTGCAGACATTCCTTGGACAAACATAGCTCGGATCATATATTAGCACACTTGCAGCGTTTGTTTGTATTACTAATGTGCAGGCAATATAAAGTGATGTTAATTGATCACCTATTTAATTTAAATTTATCTGATGTGCACAACCGCCACTATAAAGAAAGCTGCTTGTATCAGCGGACTTGAAATGCAACCGGGTGTTTCATAGTGACGCAACAATAAATTGAGATATAAATATCGACCCTGCAAATGCCCTGCAAAAACAATTTTGTAAACGATGCTAAAAATATACAGCAATAATAACTCACGCACGCTCACGTTGCCAATGTTGTTAGCACAACTTTTGAACTTTAATCGAATATAACGGTAGCAATACGAATATTATGAACGGTAATCGTTTTTTTTTAAGGGGGGTGAGTGCGCCGTAACAACATCTGTAGCAACATGCACTCGATAACTACCTGAGTTTGACTTCCAGTCACGAGTTAACAGTTGTGGCGAGTGATATTGGAACCAGTTCTGGGCCCTCTCCTCCCGCACCACAGCTTGGCGAGGTATAATGAAGAATCCCCTGTGACTCGAACGGTTTGGGGAGTCCGTTCACCCGGAGCCCGAGTACATTACTACGTAAATTATTATATTCATAATTTCCTTCTCTAACACTAAACTGCGGAGTGTTTGTGTGGGGGTTTTTTGGAATACCCGACTTATGAGGGCTAAACCGATTGCTGTGTCAAACCGCAATTTGCCACCATTAATTATCAAGAGCTGTGTCAAGCATCATCGGAGGACAAGATCCAGGCAGTGAGAATTCCCGGACCTTGTTATATAGCCGCAAGAGAAACGTCACATCTAATTGCTAGATTTGGTTGTGAGAATTGTGCTTCAACATACTGGCAAGTGAGCTTGCACAATAATGATTGGTGCGGCACCAGCGTGTACACGTGACTCTTTAATTCGATCGCCCATGTCGAGTGTTCGAGGGTTCGAACGACACACGTGGACTAACCAAAATATATATTTTGAATAACTTTGAAGTAACTTTTCTTTTAATTACATTTATACATAGTCCCACTTGTGCAGCCTTCTTTATTACGTGTTTAACCAATTTCATGAGTTAATTACCCTTGGTCGCTGAAACGACAATGGCATCGATAAATATGGCATGATTAATATTTTCTCCATTAATCTTTAATGCCTTTTTTTTTGTCCAATACAATTTTTTGGGAAAACATCTTCGAGTGTTGCTGTGAATATCCTCGGTCAGATTGAATCTCTCCTTGTCCGATGGAATTTTGAATTCTCATTTATGCAATCTCAGTGTGGCCGATTCATCTCTATATATTCTCTTTGGTTCTTTCGGTAAAGTCACGTAGAAATAAATTAAATTCTCTATATATATAATTTAAATGATTTCTATGTATTGTTTTTACGAGGACATGGGCTTGTTAGATTATTGTATAACTGCGTCAGTTTTTTCGGAATCAAATTATCTTGCATCGTCTGCAAAAGTCAGGCATCATGGAATTTTGACGTTCATTTTGTTTTTTGTAACAGAACTTTAGTCGAAAATGTCTAACTGTGGACATCAAAGAAATGTGGCACGCTGGGTCAACACTCACGGAGCTATGTTTACACTGAAATTAAATACTTCAATCATTGAATGATGCCTCAATGTGATCTTCAAAAGGAGAGGTAAAACTAATTTAAATAATTAGAGACTCATTAGGCTCATACCCACACTATTCACTGTTCACGAGGGTCAGAAGGGAACAAATAATCGTCATATTTTTGGTTATTTCGGTAAAGTCACGTATAAGGGAAATAATAAAATGATATTAATATAAAATAAAATAAATTCTCACGTTTCGACTGCAACACAAGCAATCATCATCAGGTGTGAAATCCACTGTTCGATTTCACACCTGATGATGATTGCTTGTGTTGCAATCGAAACGTCGTGAGAAGTTTTATTGTTATATATTTATATTATTTTATTATTTCCATTCTACGTGACTTTACCGAACGAACCAAGAATATGAATCCCTGCAGTCACGAAAGCTTTAAATCAAAATAATCGTCAATTCAGTCACCAACCAACTTCCAGAGCAAGCTGATATTAAACCTTACAAAAGGTTAATCTAGCATTAACCACCTGATACGCTGCACACAATTCTATTAATAAACAAAGACACATGTAAATCAGTGTCAAATTATAAATGATATAATTCACGAATCATCTATTAATGAAATGACAGCATTACACTTAATCATCATCAGCCGTGGTCAATCCAAAGGCCTACCGAAGCTATTGCCATCTCTCAAGGCCCTGCGATTTAACGCCCTCCCACACACACATCTCCTAGCACGTGCACACGAAGTGGTGGCATCGTACTCGACACCTGCGCGGTGGCAGCTACGCCGCCGTCTTTAGATAAATGGACTCACCGCTCACCTTGCACCTGACCCCAAAACCACTGGAGCATGTCGTTTGTGTTATTTCCAAACGACGACAACAACAACAACACATCATCAAGGGGCTGCACGGGGTTGTTGTTGTTTTTTTTGCTGTTGTTGTTGTTGCAGACAACGTTGATGAAGAATCAGCCATCGCAAAGGTTAACAAATGCATTTACCGATGCGGCCGTGCTCAGCTGCACCAACGCCAATTTTGCCCGCTTAATGAAGGTGCAACGCCTATGAAAGTAATTTGTAGGGAACCAGCGATGCATGATCTGCTCGCTTATTTATTCCCCCCCAACCCCCCTAATAAAAGTTTTATTACAAAGCAAAATCCATAGAGAGCGAGATATGCATCGGGTGGATGGCCTGCGCTCAACGGACCCGATCGCTTTGCGCAGCAGCAGCAGCAGCAAAACAAACCGCGCCGTGTAACTCGTACGGACATGTTTAACGCCGGACGAAGTAACGCCCACGCCACGCACGACGACGTTGCCGACTTAACCACGTGGCTTTGAGACTTCAGTAGCTAGCGCCTGCATGCCGCCCCCATCGTGATTTATTTTTAAATCCTTTACATTAAGTTCACTTGCGCGCTTGCTTGCTTGCTTATGAACGTGCAAATCTTTCGGTCGTTTTTTAACCCACTTCCCGTGATCCAATAGAGCTGACATTTTCCACACAGACTCGTTGTGCGTGACAATTAATGTTCGTGAAAATTTTTTTAGGACAAAAATATAATATTTAATTACAAATTGCTTAATGCTGGCATGCAATCATCTGACCCATAGGTGGCAGCCATCTCAAGCCAGAGGACGAGAAGACTCTAGCTGCCACGCATATAAAGGATTTATAGTGAAAAACTTTGTTTTTACGGGTTATTTTTTTAATTGTCAAAACAAGTGGGGGTGGGGGGGAAATGTTGTGCTTCTAAAAAATAAAATACCGCATATATGGCTATAATACCAGTAAAAGGCTTTGTGTTGTTACATTCGACTCTTTTTTGTCACGTGTTAAAAAAAAACTTGCCAGGTGTATGAAGTGTGCACAAATTATAATGGTTGGGTAGACATCTGCGTGAATTAAATGTGTGGATGCTAATTGATTAACTAATTGGTGCTCTTCGTTTAACACCGTAATAGCCCATGAAGGAAACTTGGATGGTGGAGACAGCAGGTTTGACGTGGATCACCCCCACCCCAAACATCCAATGCCATCCGCACATCCGATTAGCACGGCTGGCTACGTACGGTGCGAAAGAAGGTCAACATACAGACAGACAGCCATGCACGAACTGATTCCATTGCTCCATCTCCTCGGGAGACGTTCTACCAGATGCGTTACATTAATTGGCTGCCATTGTTCTATCAACTCTTATAACGACGTATTATGCCCAAGCAAATAAAAATATATATATATAGTGTGGATCACATAATTAATCTGTGCATTGTTCTCTGCTCAATCTATTTCTGTCTCGTTGTGTAATTCCAAGCGTACCTTGCTCCGTGTTTCTTTTCACACTTCTTTGTGTTCGTTTGATATATTTTGGTAATGACCCATGTTTCTGAACGATAAAAAATTGATTGCAGAAATTCCAAATAACTGATTCGACATGCAGGGTTTTATACATATATAATGAGCTTAAGAATCAATTGTGCCAATCAATACAGCTAATTATTTTATGTACATGGAACATTTACAAAAAACAGACACTGGCAAAGAGAATGGAACAAAGTGCACACAGAATCGGAAGGAGAGAGAGAGAGGCATGCTTAAAGTTATGCTAAGAAAACAAAAGTAGACAAGGATCAGGAAACATGCACAGGTTACAAAGAAATCCGGTAAACTGTTAGAAAAAAATAGGTGAGCTTGAACAGGACACGCCTCTGGATGGAATGATGGGCAAGACCAACATCCAGGGTGACAGGTCAAGGAAAGAACCCGCCCAAGAGGAGATCTAAGATGGAGATGGAGAAAATGAGCTCATGTACAAGAACTAGGTAAGAACACATTCCTGCGGAGGGAGCTGGTAGGAACGTTGGGTTGCTCGATCAATGGCCAGGGTCAACGGCGGCTTGGTGTATTCCGCAAATATGGCCGACTATGAGGGCGAGCACAAGCCGGCTTGAGTAGGTTAAACGTTGAGTTTTATAAGGGCACCACGGGGTGACCAGCCCCCCCCCCCCCCCC
>CM025660.2:1997015-2013979 GCA_014621495.2 Entosphenus tridentatus | reverse complement strand
CAGCCCCTCCCCACCCTCCCCTCTCCACCCAGCCCCACCCCTCCCATTTTTGGATGCACGACGGACGGACACAATAATCCCCTGTGGGCTGGTGTAACCAGGAGGTTCCTACCAGTATTATTGCATCGTGATACCATGAGAGATGGCGATCAGTGGTGGCTGGTGCTGACACTTACAGATTTGAATTTTGGCTATGACACAGGCCCACAGCAAACTACAAATGGCACATCATGCTTAAGTGTTCATCATGAAACACAAAGTGCACTTTGATACTTCTCATTAGAAGTTACTGAGCAATTGTAAGAAGTAAGCCATTATTCTTCAAAAACTCAGTACACAGCATGCTGCCTATAGAGCTATTCAGCATAGTGATTAAATGTAAGAATACAAATGTGATTTTCTTATTACATTTTATTTTCTTTAATGACTATAAATGAAACGAGTTCAAACCAGAAATGCACAATGAGATGAAAAAATGTAGCATTGTACTTGGAAGGTTGTGAGTTCAACACCCGGTCAATAGTGTCAATAAAAAGTACCACTGTGGAAAGTACAAAATTGTTACTTACTATTGAGTTACTTTTATATTTCCATAGAAATATGGAATTTTACCCAATAATTCAGGGGTGCAAACATGAGATGAGTTCCAACTAGCGATCGTTCGAGTGGAAACCCACTTTGATGTTTGACTGTTTTAGTTGTTAAATATTTGTTAAATTCATGAAATTAAATCAAACTCAAAGAGTCAGTTCACTTTTGTGAAACGGTTTGGGCCAAATGTAAACATCGCTTTACTTTTGCGTAAAAAAACACTACTCCTGGGGAAAAAACCCGTCAAGTTTTCCGATGACCGGCCCTCCTTTAGAATACCGCACATTTAATCAATTAACTTTTTCGATCACACCCCCCCCCGCAAACCCTGTGAATTGTCTAACGTTAATTTGTATGCACATGCAGGCAACATTATAACAGGCACAACCTACCACATCGAACAGCTGCGGAGCTCAAACTTAATTTTTCATTCACACACCACCACCACATACCAAATTACAACAGGAATACTTAAATGTGCTGCCTCTCAATAGTTTGTAGAATGGAACAGGTTGGCAAGTTGTACAGGAGTATCTCCGTCAAATTAATGTCAATGAGACTAGATTCAAAGCTTTCGTGACTGCAGGAATTACTCTTTGATTATTTCTGTAAAGTCACAAATGTAATAAAATAATAATAAAATACGACGCTTCGATTGCAACACAAGTAATCGTCATCAGGTACGAATGGATGAGAAAACACAGAAGTCCAATGCCTAGCGCCTCCGTCCGCTTTGAGCAGGCCGTGCTTGTTTGTTCCACACAACTCTCTCATCGTTCTCTACCCCCCTCCCAATCTCTGCCCCTCTCTCTATTTAAGGCCTCGACACATAGGCGTTGTGTCTGTGTGCCTATGTGTGTGTGTCTCTCTCTCTGTGCCTGTGTGTGTGTGTCTCTCTCTGTTTGTGTGTCTGTCTATGTGTCTCCGTGTCTGTGGTTTGTCTCTCAAATTTAGCAATCTTTGGAAGAACGTAATCAACCAGGTAGGGTGTTGACTGTTATGTTAGCCGACTCTCTGTGTTGTACTGCATTATATTTATACGTTTACTATGTTTCGTTTTTAAATTAATTTTTACCTAATGACGGTTGCTTGTGTTGCAATCCAAACGTCGTATTTTATTATTATTTAATTACATTTCTTTCTACGTGACTTTACCGAAAGAACCAAAGGGTAAATGTCAATGCTTCGAGACAACAGTGATCATCTCTGATGGTTCCAAGATAAAAAATATATATATAGATAACATTCTAAATTTCCCTACACTACTGAGTCACTGCAGCAGCTTGGAATTTGTCAAATTTCAATCCTATTGATTCTGTTTTGTGGTCACAAGCCTGCCAAAGGCCACCATTTACCATTCTTGCATCTCAATATCACTCTTCCTCTATTATTATTAGGGCTAATGCTATCCTTTAAAAAAATACTTCAAGTGCTTGATTTACGATGGGCAGTCAAAACAGATTTAGAAATAGATGGGGAAAAGGAACACGGGGACCTAATCATGGGCCTTTTTCTGAAAGCTCATCATTATTCAGTACAGTATCTGCATCATATTACACGATTATAAATGTATGAGCCGACTATTAAAGGGAACAAAAACAATGAGTGCGAGCGTACATATTGTTTGATACTTAAAACGTGGGGGGTTTTGTCCCAAATATAATCATCATCCTTTGCTTTTTTGGCTAAGTCGCGTAGCAGTCTTGTGCCAAAATTATTGTCACGTACACCCCCCGCCACCCGACAAGATTGTCACGTTTACAAAAACATCATCTGTACATGCCAGCGTAACAATCAAATTCTCACCAATAAAGCTCCCCACCAGGGGCCGAAGACTTTTCATGACTGAATTCAACATCAGCATACACTGTGAACATGGCTGAGCGAGAGCGCGACTGGCACTCGTTGCAGAGGTTTGCAATTCAAGCCCACGGCCACCCTGGTTGATAGTGTAGAATTAGAGATGCCGTGACGTTATTCATTAAAGAGTAGGCCATGCGTGCCAGCATCATGGTGCAAATATTCATAAGTTGAAAAATGACTTGCTAATTACTTGATGGGAATACAAAAATAGCAATATCACCCCTAATAGATAAACTAATTAAAAACTAACGCCAAAAGGCGTCATCTGGTTCAAGACTAGGCTCTAATGAAAGCTGTCTCGGGTGTGGACCAATCAACTTCAAGGACAGTGTATTATGACTGCAGGTATTGTGGTCTATGCAAACATGACTCCTTGTAAAAAAAGGTGTCAGTTTTGTTGCCAGATAAAAGGGTAAAAAAAACAATTATCATATTTTTTACTGGCAAATGAGGTTCCAATGGGGAACTATTTTGTATTTTACTAGGTAAGGCCCAGCTCAATGAAGTGGCTTATGTAGAAATTTCTAGCAGCCAAATATTCTAAATACATATTTCGAAATGTGGAGGGAAAACCGGAGGACCTGAAGAAACATCCATGCAACCACGGGGAGAACATGTAAACTTCAAATACACAGCAGGCGTCAGGGTCGGGATCGAACCCACGACCTCCTGTATTCTATGCAAGTGTATTAATATAGTCGCCGTGGTGCCCACTTGCAGGCCAATGCTGCGTCACCTTGTGCCACACAGGGACAGCTGCCATCAGGAGATCCCCTCGGCAAAATAAATATGTAGCTGGGCCTTGTAATGATTGAGATGAGATGTGATGTAAGTTGCTTTGAGATGCTGGAGCATTTAAGTGCCAAATACATGTTTATCTTTATCTAATATACGCCACACACGTGCAAGGTCTCTCGTTTGGTAATAACATCATTTCAAGAAGGTTAGGCTATAAATTACTTGGGCAGCGGTAATTGCAACAAAAATCATAAATAGTGGATAGTGATTTATTTTGCCAAATGGACTGAATGAGATTATTGTGCCGACCAAAAAAAACCACGCACCAATGTGCATAAAACAAGCTTTAAAACATTTTCAGTTGGATTTTATAGCCGAAATCAGACTTGCTTTTCCACTTCGTCATCTGGCCACATGGCCAGCCAGCACTGAACCAATTTTTCAACCACATCAATTCCATACACCCATCCATCAAATTCACCATGGAAGTGGAAAATGATGGCAAGCTACCATACCTGGATGTTTCTATCGAGAAGAGGCCTGATGGCTCGTTGGGACATTCCGTCTACATAAAAACCACCCAGACGGATTCCTATCTAAAGTCTGACTCTCACCACCATCCGGCCCAGACGAATTCCCTCATCAAAACACTACACCATAGGGCCCGCTGCATCTCCGACCAGCGCCACCTAGCCAGTGAACTGGAGCATGTACACCAAGCCCTCAAGATGAATGGATACTCAGACCGCACAATCCACAAAACTGTATCCCCCAACCATGAGGAGACAACCATCTCAGGACCCAATCAAAACCACCACCTTGCCATACCTAGCAGGTGTTACCAAAAATATATCCAAAATCTTAAACAAACACAAGATTTAGGTCCTATTCAATACAGTACACAAAATCCGTGATTTGATCCCATATGTGAAGGATGTCATTCGTGACATGCAATACCCTGGTGTCTACAAACCAAATTGTGTCTGCAGCAGCATTTACATTGGGGAAACGAAACGACATGTCTCGGACCGTGTTCGCGAACACAAGGCAAATTTGAAACACGGCAGAACCAATACCTCTGCCGTGGCTGATCATTGTTATAACGCAGTGGGCTCGCACGATATTGTTTCTTCCGAGACCAAGGTACTCTGCAAACCTTCGGGCTACCATCAAAGATTTGTCCATGAAGCCATCCAAATATATAAACACAGAGACAATTTCAACTGAGAAGATGGGTATAAGCTGAGCAATCATTGGAAGGACGTTATTAACCAAGCAAAGTCGTAACTTGCTGTGGTGCTGACATTCTTCCCTGCCGTTTGGCTGTTATCTCCGACTCTCTGAGTTGCATTGCCCTGTTAGGTGCCTCTGCATTAACGGGCTGGGGTCTCACTAACATGGCCACCTCTGCTCCCTTAGCCTCGATGTATCGATGGTTCTGGCTGTGTGATGGGCTGTGTGTGTCCATGCAAGAGAACCACCGTTGCGGTGGTTCTCTTGCATGGACACGCTTGCCTCTCACAGCGCTTGGCAGCGCCGCAGCTTGTTACACATATACATAACATTAACTTGCCAATCCCCCTAATCTCTCCCATTAACAAAGTACTAATCTGCCATTAACACTGCTGTTGTGCACATATGTGGGGGCGATACTCTTATGCGGCGTCGGAAGCTCATTTCATGCTAATCTCTCTCCCTAACCTCCCACATTGACAGAACTGACGTGCTTGCGTGCGGGGATGGAATTCCTTTCCAGCTTGCCCTTCACCACATATATAACGTCTTGTTCTAACAGCTCTCTCGCTGTGTTTCTTCCTAGTTCAGCAGTTCCACTGCTGGATTATTTTTTCTGCCTGAGGACGACCGCTTTTGTTGCGATCGAAACGTCGTGATATATTATTATTTATTTTATTTTTTCTACCTACATGACTTTACTGAAAGAACCAAAGAATATGGATCCCTGCAGTCACGAAAGCTTCAAATCAAGATTGTATGTTAATAGCTTTATTAAGTCAAAGAATCTCCACTTGTTCACCATTATTGTCAACACATGGCTGGAATCTTCTCCAGGTGGTCTCCAGAGCCCGGAGGCACACACATTTCTTGTGGTGTTGTTGCAAATTCTCGGAAGTGTTGACATTTTTTTTTACATGCAACGAACATTGCACTCTTTCAGGGCATGTGAAAAAGTGCCCCGTATGGATACAAAAAAAAAGATAACTTGAAGGGATCTCAGACGCAGTTGAGTGTTATCTTTTTCCACAGGCCGTTTTCTCACTGACAGGGTAATGCCGCTGCTCGAAAAGAGTTCAAAATGGATCCTTCATCTTATGACACAATTGCAACAGAGCAGTAAGAACATAATATGGGAAAGAACAATCGTTTTTAATGCTAAAACAATGAATTACTCACAAATCACATTGGGGACCCTCTTAAAATTGAGTCATGAGACTGAATGTTTGTTTTTTCATATTGTAAACAAATATATTATTAAATGTTAAATTCTTAATAACATATGATCTTTTGTCAATCCATTGATGGGTGAAGTCCTCCCCACACCGCGTCAGTCATTGACCATACTTCACCGTGCTGCTCAGTTCTGGTCTATCGGTCACATCACTGACCACTGATGGTTTCAAAGCGTAGCACACAAAGCACGGTACAATCGCTCTATCCACAATTAATTGTTGTTATAGTTCTTTAATTCATTTGGGGATTTACACATTCATAATGTGTAGTTTTAATCACCGATTCTGCATCACGGCCGTCTCGAATCTACGGTGATAAATGCGCGATGTGTTAGCCGTGTGTTATATGCAGTATTTATAGCTCCTTCCTTTCTATGTTGTATTTATAACTACTCGCGCTGCTCTGCATGGGCGCTTAACAGCAGCCATTCCAGCGAGATTGGGGCAATTCGGCTTGAGGAGACGCCTTTCTGTGGCGCAGCTGATAAGGCTGCCCTGGCAACAGATGGACAGGTGGAGACGGGTCCCGTGTCGTAGTTTCTTGCTTTTTACCCGAACGAACCCAGAAACTGAGTACAAATCGTTTCAAAAATACACGCTGCGTGTCAATGATTCGCTCAACGCTCAACGCATTGACATTCATGAAGCAAAGATTGTGCATGCGAGAACAGTGCAGTCCATGCAATTTGATTTCCTTGCCTAATTGACGTTTTCCGAGTAAGACTTTCTCCTGTGAGTGTACTGGGCGATGTGACTGTGAGGACAGCACAAAACTAAACGAGCACTCTTGGCTACATACGGTGCGAAAGAAGTTCAACATACATACAGGACCACACTGTTCTTACACCCAAACATTCATCAGCTGACCTTAACCCAAAAGTGATTGTCATTTTTTAATTGTCAGAATTTTATTATATTATGTAAAATTTGTATTATTCTTTTATTATTTCCCTTCTACGTGACTTTACCGAAAGAACCAAGAATATGAATCCCTGCAGTCACGAAAGCTTTAAATCGAAAAATTGTTGTCATTGTTTTAATTGCCATGCTGTTTTGGGCGTGCAGTGTTTCAAGACTTGTAACACTACAGGATCTTAATATTACGTATCAGCATAGTCTGTGTATTGGACATCGCACGGCAGATGCGGCTATCTCCAAGATCAATGGGAAATAAAATAAAAAAGAACCCACAGTACGACGGTGATCACCATTCAAGAATTATGAACCGTGAGTACACAAGTGTCTAATTAAGTCCATTGGTGTCTATATGAGTTCATGGGTATTTAGGCAAGACTCTGGGTCTCTACGTAAGTCTGCAGCTCACAATGTGAGGCTTATATTGAACCTTGGACCACATAGTAATGCAAATACCTGCTTGGACCGTTCTTCTGCAGCATTTAAGACATTTATAACGTGACACAATCCTGGAGCCACCCACTGGCAGACTTACTAACCCCGACATGGACTTATAAACATAGGCGATCATCTCCACGCCATACAAAAAGTAAAGACTGTGTCAATGCAAGTGTTTAACAAGGACACATCAAGCCCAGCGAGAAATATAAGCAGGGCTGGCGAGTCCAAGGCTACAAATGGACACCCATCGACGATTGTACCCACCGTCCTGTTAGCAAAGCATCACGCAAGGGACTCATAGGTACTCATTTTAGACCGAGTTGAACCGTTAGACGGTTCAGGCCAGAATTGTTAATTAGGGGCAGGATTAAATGACCGAGGAAAAGCCTTGGTTAGGCTCATTATATTTATCAAGTACCACTGGAGAAGCAGGGGTGGCTGAGATCATAGCACAGTTCAAGAACCACTCGTTCCACTTTATACATGCAATGTCATGCCAACATCATACACAATACTTGATGTGTAAAGGACAAAGACCTCATATATACGCTTTTACAAAGAATATATATTATAGGTCAATGTATTCCGTGTGATTGGTGGTGATGGTGGTGGTTGTGGTGGTGGTGGTTATTGTTGTGGTGACAGTGATGACGGATCAGGATTCAATGTACGTGTTTTTGTTATCATACGTTAATATTCATTACACGTGCTGCAAATTAAAAATGGTTAAAACGTTGCAATTTCGCAGATTTTTGGGGGGATGAGTGAATTATTTATGCCATCTCAGCCTGGGTGCCACAGCAGTGCGATATTAATGCGGATTTCGAGCCACTGCCGGCCAATTAAACTCCATCAGCGCTGACAGTCAACCGAGCAGTGCCATGGAGACAGAGGCCTTTAAAAAATATTATTACTATTTTTTATTAATCCATTATGCATTTGCGGTTACCTTATGGTGGATAAAATACACACTTAGGACGGCGGTGGAGGATCATGGTGAATAATGAACAAATGGGCAACTTATCTGTCAATGTGAAACAAAACTAGTTTTTGTTTTGTTCAGCAAAAGTATCAAGGTCTCGTTAACAGATCGGACTCTGCTGATGAGGCCTAGAATATTATAACCAGCCCTTAATTTGCGAAGTTAAACAAATCAAGCAAGAATGTGTTAGTGTGGATTTCCAATAGGCGATTGGACGAGAAAAAATAAAGAAATAGTTTAGCAAGAAACGTGAACTTCCTGCCCTTTTATGACGGTTTTCTTACGTGTTGATGAAGTTTAAATCTGAGGCGCCTCCATCACCAGATACTCTTGTGCATGGCACCTGATGGAAACTCGTGTCGGAAGCGAAAATGACGAAGAGGACTAATCTAAAGGCCAGCACTTTCCACTAGCACACAGCAGCAATCTTCAATCACAATGACACTCGAGGTGGGAGGAAAAGGTTGAATGAAGCTGGGTTCCATTTTTTTTTCAATCTACTCTTTAAAATCACCTCGGTTGTACAAACCGCCAACTTCACGCCAGGCTTGGTGCACTGGAATTCATCACGGAAAAAAAGCTATCTTTAAAGAAATTCTAAGTTGCGAGAAGAAGCCGAGAATATAAATCTGCAATAATCCATGTTTTATCTGTGGTTCTCAAAACTTCAGTCTTGGGCCTCAACTCAAAGTCAATTCAACTTTTCAACAAAGCATGCACTCGCACGCACGCATGTACACCTTTGCCCAACACATACACACACGGGCGTACAAGGCACGCATAAAGCTCAAATTCAATTTTCTTTCTTAATAAACTACAAGCGATTGGCTGGCTTGGGGTGAGTGCACTCTGCTAGGAATGCATGGACTGGAGTTTGATTCCTAGCCCATGGTTAACATCGGTAATGGTAATATTTAAAACAAGCTACACCCCCCCCCCCCCCTTCAGCAAACCGTACCGACTGGCACATCAAAGTAAGGTGAAACAACTCCCATCACAAGGAGAGGCCTTCACCCAGTGGTGGATAGACAAAGAGCTACATTCTTATGATTAACCTATGCATGTGACTATCAGAATCACATTGTACTGGTAGGAACCTCCTGGTTACACCAGCCCACAAGGGATTATTATATCCGTCGTGCAGGGAGAGGCTGGATGGGGATGGAGGGGCTGGGTGGGGAGGGGAGGGTGGGGAGGGGCTGGGTGGGGAGGGTGGGGCTGGGTGGGGAGGGAGGGGAGGGTGGGGAGGGCCTGGGTGAGGAGGGTCTGGGTGGGGAGGGTGGGGAGGGGCTGGGTGGGGCTGGGTGGGGGCTGGGAGGGGTGGGGCTGGGTGGGGAGGGGCTGGTCACCCCGTGGTGCCCTTATAAAACTCAACGTTTAACCTACTCACGCCGGCTTGTGCCCGCCCTCACAGTCGGCCATATTTGCGGAATACACCACGCCGCCGTTGACCCTGGCCATTGACCGAGCAACCCAACGTTCCTACCAGCTCCCTCCGCAGCAGGAATGTGTTACTTTTATTTGGACCCCCACCTCCTTTGTAACTCACTAATCTGCATCCACTACATCGGGTGCTTTTTATTTTCTAAATTGTGAATAATAGGATGAGGCTGCAACATGCCTGCTTTTATTCATGAAACCTGTGTGGATAAGAAGAACAAGCCATTCTGCAATGCCTGGCAGGAAAAGCCACAAATAATCACGGATAATAATAGGAAGACTACAGATGTGGTTTCGGTCTTCGTGGGCCATATAAGCCCCACGGATAAAGCAAATATTCACAGGTAGGAGGACTGCGGATAATAGGAGTTATACTGAAATTCTAAATCTCAGAGCAGCACACTCCATGTGTCAGAGAATATCCGCAGCAGAATATGTTCCTAGAACTTCTCCTGGAAAGCCCTACAAGTAGCCTGATTATCCATTATATTGTCCGGATTGTACTTTCCCATGAAATTGCTACGAGATTATCGAATGACAATTAGAAAAATAAATTCAATTCCATTGTTTGCTTATTTTTAACTGTGGCCATCTTGACGAGGTTAACAGTATTCTTGGTTCTTTCTTCTACGTGACTTTACCGAAAGAACCAAGAATATGAATCCCTGCAGTCACGAAAGCTTTAAATCGAGGTTAACGGTATAAAATAGCCCACATAGACACAAGTTCAAACCTGGGCAAATAAACTCTCTGACTCTTGAATTCTTTAGAATTGGAACCCAGGTCTCAATGGTGCCAACTTGGCACTTTGAATTCTGAACCACCCGGCTAACTTTCACTATTCTTTGGAAGAAAAGTTTTTTCAATGTAGATTAAACATTAGTTTATATTTCTTATATAATCTATACCAAAGTACACGGTGTTAATGTTATAACATAGAGCCAAGTTTTTTTTGCATCATATTACATTGATTCTAATTGTATTCAATGTCCAAAATTCTTCAAATTTAAAAATGCCCCTCGTAAAAAATTGCCACGTTGTTTTGTTGCCATCGTTTTATTGTACCCGTGTTCATTAGATTAAAGGTCGTGAAGTTAAAGCATTTAATTTTTTATATTTGGAGTCAACCATGCATGTTAACCATGTCTTATTAAAACTCCATTGTGTAATATAAAATGTCATTACACGCTGCATCGCATGGAGTAATTCGCGTGTGTAAAATGGTATCTCCTGTAACATCTTAAACCAATCGTGTTACGTATTATTTTTTTCCCCATGTATGCTTATCATTAACTTTGATCAGTGTAAAAATGAATCTTCAAATCAATATATTTAACCTTTTTTTAAGCTGCCAATTCCATTTGTGCAACGTACATTCCATACAACCTACATCCACCCGTTTCGTTATCGTCCAAGTTATAGCAAACAGGACACGCACGTGAGCATTTGACACGGCACTTGGGATATTCACTGCATGTTCATGGTAGATGGGCCCAAGTCTCCAGAGAAGAGCTTTTTTTAGAAATATAATAAGCAAGAGTCGGACCCGTTAAACAACTGATGCTTGGTTGCCCAGTGTTTTGAGACACAAAACGTTGAAAACAAAGTGGGCCTCTCTCTGTGTGACTTCAATGTCAGAGCGTTGAGCTAAGCACCACACCGACATCCTTGGGTTTGAATGCAGGCAGCCGTCTGTGATTAAAGCAGGTCCTCAAGTAGAGCAAGCTGATGGTCTCAGCCTGGTCACCCAATGATTGCACAAAACACATAATCATGTTAAATTTGGTTTAGCACTTAAATTTGGCTAATTTGCAGCTATGATTGTGTTTGTTAGTTAATATGCATTCGTGTGACTGTATATATGACAATCTTGCAGCGGAGTTTTGGAAAAGTGTGTGCCCTATTGTGTAAAGGATATGAAGGCCACTGGAATTATTTTAAAGAAGTCTTGTGAACATCTCTTTCCACGGGGCCATTCTCTGACATGGTGTGCGCATGACCGTGTGAGACATTTCAATTTGCTCTCTGTCTGCTGAAATGATGCTGTTGGCACAAGTTGAAAACATTTAGAGGAAGGGGATATAAAAAGAAAACGTCGAAAGGAGCAAATCCAATGGTTGCATGCTTAAAAGAATGTATGCTGGAAAAAATACGTTTTTAATATTTTTTATCCATTATCTCCACAGTGATCGACAGTAATTCAATGGTTAATGCAGTTATCAAGAAGCTGACACAATAAGTGACTTCTTAAGTGCTTGAACATGTGACAATTTCATGTATTTAGCTATGTTAGGTCATGTACGGTCTTAACGACAAAGACATTGGCAAAATCGTGATGTGGCTTAGCCCAAATATCAAATACGAATCATAACAATGGCTAGAAAAAAATCTATGCATTAAGTTAAAACACCTTCATTGGAAGATTTCTTTCCAAAATTACGTGGGAAACATTTCCTTACTTGTCAAACGAGCGTGTTCCTATACAAAGCACCAAGCTTGCACTTGACAGCAGACCAAAGGGAGCATGGCACCTAACCCTAACCATTACAAATGTTCTCTGGCGAGAACAAACATTGAGAAGAACCAATTTTGTTTGCTCCACCAAATGATGCAGCCCATGCGCTACCAACGCCACAGCGTCTCTTAAAGTCAAGAGACTTCGGTGACGTATTAATGATCTCATAGCAGCAGATTAAGTATCCACTATGAAAAAAAAACTTGAGCGAGCTTTAAATATTGTATTTGTACGACTTGTTATTTTAATTATGATAATTCAAGGGCACGTGTATTAACCCAGCGGACATTTTTGTTGTGGTTATTTTATCTTCATTACTTAGAAACCACGTTTGCATTGATTTTGTTGTGACGTTGTGGTTAGAATTAAATCAAATGTTGCACGAGTTTAGTTGGGTCATTTGTTACCACTGCCCACTCCCCTGCAATTGCGAAATGGCACTGCGTTTTTTAATGATGTGAAATCGCTGGTCAAATAGAGACTGGGATATAATAAGTCCTCATCAAAAAAATACCTTCATCCTATCTGTTCAAGTGTCACCGTTTTCTTTTTCTTATCAGATAATTGAAACCAATGCACTCACAGACTTCCTTATTCACCAAATTACAGTTTGTCTCTTTTTTTTTTCAAGTGGCACTGTGAAATCACAATTCTCTCAACGGAAGTGAGAGTATTTTGTGTCAGGTGTTAGTCGTGCAACCTGTCGGTGGCATGCTACTCAAGACCCAGAAGGGTTCAATGTGTGTGTGTGCATTCGTAATTCTCGACTAACACAGTTTTGTCTGTAATAGCTCGGGTTTTTTTTATAGCTATTTAATTAGATCTGTCACTGACGTTCACTTAACGACGCATTCCACATCTGTGAAACAAGGGACGCAAAACTAGGACGAAGAAAACAGTATCAGTCAACATAGCTGCAGCAATGAATTACCCAACACACATTGCCACAATGTAGATGCTGTGCTTGTCTTGGGAGACACCAATGCATTTGCCAGCTCTGTTACCTGCGTTTAAGTTCATCGAGACATGAGAGGTTTTATCTATTAAAAATGAAAATGAGATAATAGCAAATAAATTTAGAAAGCTGCTCGCTCCTTTAAGAGCTGCTATCAAAATAAATCATAACCCAGGGATTAATAGCAACGGTATTGCTATAAACGAATAATAGGTTTTACCCTTCGTGGCAATAAAACAGGTGTTAAGATGTTCAAACACCAAATAGAAACATTTTCCAAGGAAGCATTGCTGCATGAACCACACGAACTTGTGGTGAACATGCAGACACACAACGCTCTGATAATATATGGGCATTGTGCTTTAAACTCATTGGCCTCTACCAGAGAGAGTATTTTTTAATCCTTTATATTAAGTTCACTTGCTTGCTTGCTTGCGCGCTTACGACCGTGCAAATCTTTCGGTCGTTTTTTAACCCACTTCCTGTGATCCAATCGAGCTGACATTTTGCACACAGACTCGTTGTGCGTGACAATTTATTTTCGTGAAAAATTTTTTCCAAAATTTTACACTTTTTAGGAAAAAAAAAATTATATTTAATTACCAATTGCTTAATGGTGGCAGGCAATCATCTGCCCCATAGGTGACAGCCATCTTAAGCCAGAGGACGAGAGGACTCTAGCCGCCACGCATATAAAGGATTTATAGTGAAAAACTTTGTTTTTACGGGTCAATTTTTGTTAGGGCCCAGTCTCACCAGTGTCATACCAAAGAAAGCCAAAAGACGAACAGGACAAAGACAATGCACTATCAGGACATTAATAGCTCGCGGTGAGCGGCCATACAAATGGGACCTGTTATTATTTCTCATACTTTAATACTGGCAAAAAAAGGTCCCATTTTATATTGCTGTTGTTGCATTTTGGGTGTTTTTTTTATTTTCTATTTGAACGACATTAAACGTTATGGCTGTATTAAACGCGCAGAGAGTTATCATCCATGCGATTTAAGCGGACTCGCAGCCATTTCTTCCCTGCGCCAGTCAAGCTAGTAATAGGGTGACTCCGAGCTTGCGGCTGACAAAGCTAAATTTCATAATTAACGGGTTGCAGGGTGCACACACGCACACCGATTGTGTGTGCAGCGTGTGCATGCTGCCGCTCGTTTCGCCGTGCAATTCATCTCAGAGGAAGGCGGGCTAAGGGGCCATCCATTTAGTGCGTACGCATGGGGGGGAGGGGGGTTAACCCAAATGCGTACGCTTGCGTATGGGGGGTCTACTGACAATGTAAGTACGCATAGGAAACGGGGGGGACAGGGGGGGTGAAGCCTCGATAATAATTTGTCTACATTGGCCTTGAAATGAGTTCGATAGTCCGGCGGTGGACTGTTTGCTGAAACACGTGAATATTATTCATCCTTGATCGTTTCTGCGTGGATTAAATATCGGACGTTCTATAGGATTCGGGGGGGGGGGGGTGCGAGAGGCGGGTACGCGCGTGGGGGGGGGGGTGTAAGAAGTCCGCGTGCCTACAGGGAGGGGGGGAGGGGTCAAGTTTTGACAGATTTTTGCGTACGCACGAAACGGATGGCCCCTAATGGGGTCGTGGGGGTGCGCGTGTGTTTGTCGAGGAGCGGTGGCGCAGTGGTTAGCGCCCTGCGCTAACGAACCCGGCACGGCAAGTTACGATTATATATCTGAACCGGTCCTGGGCCTCCCCTAGATCGACCCGGCCTCAAACTGGTGACCGGGCGCACGTGACGCCATTCGCAGGCCGCTCGCTGTTCAGCACCTGCCCCAACACCTCTGTTCAGACTGTGTGTGTGTGTGTTGCCCGGCTAGTGCACGTTAGGCTGGAGGATCCCCCGCTATGCGAGCCGTGGGTGACACCCACCACGCTTGTTAGCGAGCGGCGCCTCCTCCTCGCCTCCCCGTACCTGTGATTGAAGCTAACGACCCTCGGCTGATGCACGGCACCATTCGGCCACTGCGCTTGTCATTTCGGAAGAAAAAAAACATTTTATATAAACCGTCATGGGCCACATCTTTTGAATGAGCTTCATATTTTTTTTGAGCCCGACCAAAACATTGGATTTGTCATGCCGCTTGTTCCTTATTTAATCCCAGATGATTGGTTTAACACTAATTTAATTTATACATCATATATTTACGGTGCATGAACATTTTTTTTAAGATATATAAATATACAGTGAGGTGGATCATTTTTGTAGGTTATATTTTATTTATTTTTAACCACAAAATGTACTCTTTATAATTCCATTTTCGTATAGAATTTATTGGAAAAAACTAAATTATAAAAACTATTGTTTTATTTTTTCTTGAAAATCTACAGTATAAGCATACCATTCTAGGTAGTTCAGTTGGTAACATGTGCATTTTACTAATTAGGCAATCCTGTCTCATGTCATATCTATAAATAAATGCTTTCAGCATTATATTTTTTTTACGTCAACTATATGCTTTGGCACGCAGAAAGCAAGTGCCTGGGCATTTTACATTTTCACAGCATGGGACTACAACATTTATTTTGAAAGTACTGTTTGACAATATCTGACACAGGCACACTTTCATCTATCACAGCCGTCCGTTGCAGATTGCTGCACGCGCCACCGTTTGGGTGTTGCCATCCCAAAGTGACAAAACATTGCGAATAAAATACATAATTACAAGCGTCAGATCCCGTTTGCACGTTGTCACTTACTCGTGCAACCCCAGTGTTTTTTTCTACAGTGGGTTTGTAAAAGATTATAGAACAGTCGTGTTAGTTTCATGATGTTACGATAATCATACCAGACATTGAAGGGGGGCCGGGGTACATTTATTTAATGTATAAATGTCATAAAGTGATATTGTACATTTCATTTGAAAGCTGGGCTGTGGTGGCACATGCCTGTAATCCAGCACTGTGGAAGCAAGGGTTGGTGGATTGCACAAACATTGCAAAAACCCCTTTCCCAAGGGGCCTGAAGGAGGTGCCATACGCTGGCTCGGCAGGAAAAGACAGTCAGTACGGCCACGTGCGGGCTAATATCACATGTCCCTTCTGCGTGGGATAGAGTGTTACTCACGGGTTTTCTCCAAGTTATCCCAGTGTCATCCCAGATTATATAATTCACTTGTTGGCTGAAAACATCTTTAAACAAATTAAACCCAATGCAGGACCCTCATAAAAAAGAGTCTTTGGACTCGGTATGACTTTTCTGCATGAATCAGTAATGATGATTGTAAAGTAAATAGCATTACTCATTAATGCACAGGCGTTATTAATAACATTAATAATACTACACGGTGTGTTATTTAAGCATTCTACACACGGAAAATTACGTAAATTCTGAATAGTTTACATTAGACAATACAAACCTTGGAATGTCCTAAACAAAACTAAATTAATTGTAAAACGGACACATTGTTAGACTTAATGATTAAATTACACGGTGAGTTTCCAAAATGTATTCAAATGATTATTTTTCTTCTCACTCCTGTCGAATAATTGCTATCAAATTAAATATTGCTCAGCCACAAATTACCGGGGGAGATGAAATTTTCCAGACAAGGCGCACACATGGCCCAGTATATTACCACCACGGACTGGATTTGTATGAACATCGGTGTGAGATGTTGGATGTAATGTAAGGCCACTTTACCTCGTGTGATACACCCAATTGCTCGATCTCTGGCCCAAAGAACTGGAACCAGTTCCCGGAAATGTTCGGGATCCATCCTTGATTCCGAGCCAATTTTACAAACGACTTCAAGCAAAGTGATTATTCAAAAGAACTCACACTTATATGTGTGTATTTTGAACTTATTTCGCACCGTACGTAGCCAACCGTGCTTATCAGAGGTGCACATGAGCGATGAACTGGACTCATAGGACTGCGCGATAACGAGTGTTCGGACTTACTTAATAGAGAGCTATACATACTTTACATGTAACTAGTAAATGGAAAATGTGGGTTTGATTCTCAGAGCAGTCTTCGACCATTTTTGCTACAATTAATTGTCAGGGTGTGGTCAAACACCACATGAAGACAG
>CM025660.2:1968541-1993929 GCA_014621495.2 Entosphenus tridentatus | reverse complement strand
CATCATGCTAATCTCTCACATGAACATAGCTCTTCCGTGCCCAGTTACATGCTAATTTCTCACTTTAACATCATGCTAATCTCTCACATTAACATAGCTCTTCCGTGCCCAGTTACATGCTAATTTCTCACTTTAACATCACTAGACCCAGCCACTTTATGACCCTTGGGCTACACCCATTTCAAACCTTTTAACAACAGTCTGCATCAGCAGCAGACCATGCTTTCACACCTGATGACGGACGCTTGTGTTGTGCCCGAAACGTCGTGATCTATTTTATTTTATACCCACGTGACTTTACCGAAAGAACCAAAGAGTTTGTCGCCATGTGTTGGTCACGTGGGGTTGTTAGGAGGCCGTGCTGCTCTGCGCATGCGCACTCGCAATTTTAAAGCCACACACCGCACCGTCTTTTTTCTTCTTGGTTCTTTCGGTAAAGTCACGTAGAATGGAAATAATAAAATAATAAACATAAAACATAATAAAATAATTATCACGACTTTTCGGCCACAACGCAAGCAGCCGTCATCAGGTGGAGAACAGGTCTGTCGAGAAGACAGAGTCTGAATGACACACAGACGCTCCAAGCCTGGAAGATGAATCCCTGCAGTCACGAAAGCTTTAAATAGAAATTCGCACCGTCTTTCTTGTGCAATGCGATCAACCTGCACACTCGGCCACCTCAGCCATGAAATGTGCTTTTTCGTTCACCACGTTCATTTTTACTTGTTTATTTTGGAGTGGTGACGCGTTCAAATAGCCAAGGGGTGGTTGTGCTACGCAGCGATCACCCTCCTTTAGAGTTTAGAGTTACACAACACAGAATCTCTGACTGCTCAAACATTGCCCATGTCACATTTCGGTAATATATGACCTTTGATTTATCAGCGAAGTGTCTGTTTAATTGCTTATCTTTATAATGAAAATAAATAAGCATTCAACATAAGTAATCACATGGATACATTGCTCGGCAGAAAAATAATGACCTTTATTCTCAAATAATGTTCACGATTCTCAAGATTAATAGGAGGTTGCTCTACAGAAATTATTGGCCAGTTCCTTTTGCCGTACTGACAACTCGTCACCTCTCAGCCTAAGCTGGTTCAGGAGTTTTACGAATCCGCACGATCCACGAACCGTTGTCTCCGAATGAAACAAATGATGTGGCGATGCTGTGGCAGTGGTGCACAAGCATAAATAACAAAAATCACATTCATCAATAGCACTGTGGCCTTGAAAGGAAAAATATATAGGTGACGTTTCAGGCAATGGCCCTTCTAAAAACGTTGTCTCCAATGCACTGGAGCACAGGCAATGCACCACTACACCTGGCTCTAAATGGTTGCAACCTTGCAGGGCAAGAATTGACGGTTAATAACATTCTGTGTATTCATTGCAGAAAAAAAATATCATTTCCGAAAAAGAAAAAAAAAGAAATCTTACACAGCTGCCTTGTGACAAATCAATTGGCCGATCAATCACGTGCCTCGTCAGAAGGCTTCCCTCTCATTTTGCACAACGGATTCACTAACCATCTCATCACGAATACATTGGACAGCGATGTTATTACGGCTAAAGCCTCGGTTGCACCAAGCTTTGAAATATGCACTGACACAAGCGATGAATTTAAGACTTTGATTTGGCTCCGACACAAAAGTTAATTTAGTATATATGACAATCATTAATTTTAAAATATTTGAGAGCTGTATTCTGAACGTATTTTCACCCACACTTTCTACCCTTTTTCAATTAAACGGTATTCAACCGTAATCATCAATGCAGCTTCTCAATAACGTTGTGTGTGCATCATTGCACTTGATTAATATACATGATTAAGCTCATGATACAATACATCACATCGCTTTTGTTTAACAGCCGACTTTTTTTATATTCATATATCTTGTATGAAATGAGCTCGTGCCAGCCCTGCAACCACTAGAGGTGCTACCATTCAAACGTAATGTTCAAAAGGTAACAATTTGTTCTTGGATGATATTTTGCCGGGAAATTAAATTGTTCCGACCACAACTCCTCGTGTGCGTCATTCTCAAGCCTTTCCGATTTCTCTGCCAGTGCACGCATAGGCTAATGTTTGCCAGTAAGCCACAGAGCATAACAGCCGACAGCGCTTAAAAGGTAAAAACCACTGCTCCTTGCCACGTATAGTTTACAGCGGCACAACAATAATCACACCAGTGGGGGGAATACTCTCTACATTACGTGCAGACACCGTAAGTGGGTTGGTAGTTGGCAAGTGCGGAACATTAAATTGCCGCCAAAAAACGCTGCTCGTTAAACTGGGCATTTTCACGTGGCGCTGAGAAATGGGTTCGAACACTTTACGGGCAGAGTGTCCCGTCTGTGACGTGTCATTCGTCATTCCGGCGTGTCGCGCCTGCAGCGTGGCACACAACGTGCGTGCCCGGTTGCTGTGCAAAACACCCAACCATGGGCCAAGGTCTTGCTTGACAAGAGGAATGTTCGTCTTTAAATGGGGCCCAGATTTAAATACAAGTTGATGAACGGTAAACTATCAGGGCTGGAAACATTGCATACATTTCTATTGTTACTCTCACAGGAGATGCTTGGCCATGGTGTTTGAGAATCGGTGGGTTTCTTTGTTTCGTACATGTTGTGCGTAATGGGTTCATGGCACCCCTGAGGCTTTACTATTCACTGCAATGTTACAAAAATAATTGATTGCAGTGGCCGAGTGGTTCAGGTCAGCGGACCGAGCTGGTACCTCTGATTATCTCGGTTCAAACCCAGGCAACCGCCTGATTTCCAACTTGTTCTCAACATAGGGGATTGATGGTTTCAGTCCATTAAAACCAATGACTGTTCAAAAAAAAAACACCGTCTAATGAAATGTTGTTTTGCACTTAATTGGGCTCAATTCCAACACTGCGAATACAACTCATTGGCAGAGCGGCTGAGAAGCTGCTACCCCCTTCAGTGTGGACCAGGGGTCATTTGAAGGGATCTCAGATGTAGCTCTGTGATATCCACCTCCGTGGGATAGTCTGGACACAACCGGTTGCACTGCTCGAACAAGAGATGTGAATGGATACTTCGTCTCATGTAAAAATCTTGAGAACATTTGGGAAAGTATTTTTTCAAATAATTTTTTGTTGAATTTAATCTTAACCCTGAACTGTGAAAAATCATCTAATTGCTGGGGGATGTCAATTATGTCACTGCTAGCATGTACGTAATGTAATAACCTACCTGTGCAGTGGTAAAAGGGATATTCACCATGAAGAGCTGACCCATGTACAGGAACATATTTTAGAAGGCCAATATCATTATCCGCGAAATCGCTATTCTATGGAACGTATCTCTCTATGCGAATAACGAGGGAATACCGTACTACATCAACTTACTTGTATTCAAAGTGAAATCACGCAATGTCAGCTGGCACATTGCATTATGGATAAATCTTTCCCACTCAGGTCCCCAGGCTCGTGGTGGTGGTGGTGGTGCTGTCATAAAATCAGTGACAAGAGAAAACAGTGAGGCCTGTGGGCCCGGCACAAGTATTAAAAATTCACCACAGAAATCAATAGCATTGCGTTATATTCAGGGAGTGGCTGTTCTTCAGATCCGATATAGAAGGGCAGAGTTTCACTAACTTGTAGGCAGAGATTCTATTTCACGCTGTGAGCCCCCAAAGAAAACTGACATTTGAAAAAGTTTATCAATGTAAAAAGTGTAATTTGCATATGAACAGGTTTACATTTTCATACGAATCAGAATATTTTTCATCCTGCAGAAACGCAATGAGCTATGAAGCTCTTTTTTTACAGATGTCCAGCAGGAATAAGCAGACATTCGGTATCATTCAATATCAAACAAACCACACACGTCAAAGACATACATATGCAGTGACATATACTACCACACTTAGCGCCATCTACCGATAGAAAGAGGAATAGTGGGTATAGTGGCCCTCTCTGCCAGCAGAGGAAATTATGTCATGGAAGAGGTCTCTGGGGCTGGCAGAATAGGGGCCAATTGAGGATGTAGTAGCCCGATTGGCCGGCAGGAGCACGTGATGGGATGTAGGCCAAAGGTGACAGAGGGGACACGTGACACGTGTTGTAGGGCCCAGAACCTTCTAGTGAGTTCCAGAAGGGGGGGTTGCCGAGGGCGGAGCCAGGCAGGGGACGCGTGGAAGGTGATCCATAACATTCCAGTAGGTTCTGGATGGGGGCGTGTCTAAGGGTGGAGCGGGGCCACGCTGAGGGGCATAAAAAGGGGGGTCCCGGGACTGAATCGGGGCTGTTTTCTGGAATGGATCCCGCCGTGCGACGTCTTTTCTTCAGTGTTCGGACTTCATGCTCGGCATCGTGGGTCAGGCAGTGTGCCGACGGACCTGACCCGTATGTGGTTGGAGAATAAATGTTGTTGCCTCCTGAATCAGTGTCTCTCAAGTGAACCCACTACAAATACCAATTTTCATTAAGGGTGAAGTTATCTGTGTTAAGGAAGACAATTTTTGTTACAAATGTGGTATACCTTTTAATTTGTACTTAATCGCCACTGCCAACGTTTTCTTGCGTTTTATTTAACAATGATGAACAATCTTCTTGGTTCTTTCGGTAAAGTCACGTAGAAGGGAAATAATAAAATAAAATAAATAAAACATAATAAAATACAATTCTCACAACGTTTCGGCCACAACGCAAGCAGCCGTCCTCAGGTGAAGAACAGTGCTGTTGGAAAGACAGCATCCGAATGCCGACAGCCCTGTTCTTCACCTGAGGACGGCTGCTTGCGTTGTGGCCGAAACGTCATGAGAATTGTATTTTATTATGTTTTATTTTTATTATTTTATTATTTCCCTTCTACGTGACTTTACCAAAAGAACCGAGAAGATGAATCCCTGCAGTCACGAAAGCTTTAAATCGAAATCTAAATGATGAACAACCGGCCTGAACAATGTTATAACCTTCCTCGTGGTGCCCAGGGACGAATCTGTGTGGGGAGGCCTTCATTCAGCAGTGGATCACCGTTGAGATAAACATTACAGTGCAACACAACATTTAAGCGAACATGATGAAACAAGCATTGGGCGGTACAGCCTTAGTCCACTGATGAGAATTCGATATTCCTATGCCAGACACGAGTCACTGCTTAATAGTTTTTCGCACTTACGACAAAGTTGGGCACTCGCACTGGTACTCGATTAACCCATCCAAGAAGGACGCTGGGCTAAATTCACTCCAGATGGAATTTTAACTCCTGACCTTACAAATCAGTAATATTCACAAAAGAGCATTTACCACAACGCGCACGTTCAGATTAACGTACAGCAGTATCCATTCAGATAGGCTTGGTCAGCAAAAAAATAGATCACAATGGTTAACTGTTACTCATAGCAGTGCCACTCGCCAATACATGACCACTGCATTGCCCACCTAAGATAAACTAAATTATTCCATTTACCGGGCAGAGCCCACTGAGCTCTCTGCTCTTTTTCAGAGGCGACCTGGCCATACATAATAGCTCATCGAAGTTGCTCATCGTGAGTGGGAATTTATAGTATCATAAATAATACAAACGCATGTTGATTCTAAATGTGGAGGGGGAAATGCAGAGAACCCGGAGAGAAAAAAATCCACGCAGCCACAGGGAGAGAGACATGCAAACTCCAAATATACAGCAGGTGTCAGGGCTGGGATCGAACTCACAACCTCCTGAATATTAGGCGAGGGTCGGGTAATAACATTTCGCCACCGCGAAAAAATCTGGTGCACAGATGGGCAATTCCAATGATTGCAGCAGGTAAGCCTCCGAGAAAACAAAGCTCAACTTGACATCCATGCTACATTTCCGCTTAATCTCAGGGCAATATCACAGATTTGCTCTATTAATTTCAAGTGCATAGTACACACAGCATGCGTGTAACGTAGCATAATGTTATTTGACATTTTCGGGACAGGTCCCATTTGGCACTGTGGCTAGATTAATCTTTCCAGGTTCAAGTTTCAGTCTTGAGCCCCTTTGCCAATCAACAATTGCACGGCCATCGTTGGAGCAGGCAAATGCTAAGCTCAGGCTGTTCTATCCACTTTAAATGTAATCCGACGCTTTTAAAAACAACCTTGTTGTGGGATTTAAAAAAAAGGATCACACAACAGGACTAAACGTGCGTACGACAACTGATATTTCCCATTGGAGATTTCCACGGGCTTACTTTGCAATCAATTTATGTACCAGAACATGTGGTGTACAGATGGGAAGTTCCACAAATTAGGCATCCTCTCAGTGCCCATATTCACTTTCATTACAATAAGACATAAGAAGCGCACTTATGAAGGTACGAAAGTTATTTATAGTTTTAGAAAAAGAACACTGTATGGCTTACTTGTGAAATAACTCAATAGGTCTGACATAGGACACGGATTGCACCATCACTATCCCAGCATGGAGGACAAAGTCACCGAGTGTTTTGTTTCAAAGGCATCTGTCCCTCATCAAAAAATGCGAATGTTTTATTAATGCATTAAGAGTCCTCATTTTCTGACACTATGCTCAAGTAAAAAGGCACTTCAGTGATTATGACCATGAATGACCACATCTTGAAAGTGTCAAAAACTGTAGAATTACCCACATGCTCCAGAATTTTCACTTTGAGTGAACGTTCAAAGCCATACCTGTCAACCCATACAGTTTGTCCGTATTCTTGTACAGGAAAATTAAGTGCAGGTCCATACTGCGTACATACGTTTCAATGCGGGCATAAAAAACGTATTTTGTCTATGTGTTTGTGTTTCTCCCTTGTGGTGGGACTTTGAAAGACGAACATCGAGATGTATAAGGGGCATGGGATGACCAATAAGGTCTGAATTGGTGTGTAATGAGGTAGGCACTTATACGAGGTTGACAGGTATGCAAAGCTGACATTGAAACGCATTCAGAATTAGAGCACGTATTTTAATAATACATGAGGAAGACTGATATTTATTGAAGATTCTGATGGGAGCCGTTTCGTATATATATCCCAGATTTGGGCAATCCTGTCACAATAACATTGACCAGTTTTCTCTCGCATAAGTTCCCTATGGTAACACAAAATGAATACGAAAGTTTACTTACTATTTGATCATCGTTACAAGAGTTATGACCTCAGGGATATTACAGACAACAGAGCTAATGCATGGACACTTTCAACGTTAGTTGGAAAGCGAACAAAAAAATACATGAACATTAAATATCTATAGTATCCATACCAAGGATAAAACTGCCTCATCTATGAAATCAACTTTCTTCTAAAATGTATTGAGAATGTTGCATAAAGCACACTAAAGGCTTCCCGTAGGACGTGTGGATAAGATTTGAAGGTACGCAGCGGACAAAGCTCCAATCGTGTAAACGTCCCACTACGCTCGTCACGCCGAGGCTGCGTGTTAATTTGTCGTAGCACACCGGCGTTGATCAACCACTGAGTTGCCTGTGTAACGTACACGGGCAAATAAATACAATGGCGTGTTCATTTGTGGCATAATAAAGTGGGATGGGGGAGGGAAGAGTGGCGATGCAGTGGCTGGCGAATTGCGCTACGAACCCGACGACGATTGTCAGGTTCAGATGAGATCACTCACCACTCGTGTTGTGCACCTGTGGAAAGTTATATCATCTGAATTGGTCCTGGGCCACCCCTTCACCAACCTGCATCGTGAAGGGCAGTGTGGTCAAACAACCCCCTCATGACTGAAATCGGGTTTGCAAGGCGCTCATCCAGCAGCGGATTGTCCATACGGCTGTAACGTGATTTGTTTTTTATGTCGACCATTGGCGAAGCTCCGCCATCTGATGGGCAATGGTGTTGCCGCCTTGTGTAGTCAGTTCAGTAAGTAGGTTGTGTATGGGATGCTTGTGCTGTCGACCGTAGACTAAAGAGTCCGTTTGCGTGTCCCTGGGTTTTCTCGCAAAATAAAAATCAATTTCTCCCCTCTGGCAAAAATACTGCAAACGGAAGGGACCAAAATATCACGGAAAGCTGGGCCCCCGTAAAAAGGAGTCACGTGGTGGCCTGCCCTGTAAGCCAACGTCTTACTGTTATCAAATGTAAGGGGTTGGGGGGGGGGGTACATAATACAGTTTGAAAACCCCTATTTGTCAATATAGCAAATTAGAAAATATATACAACAAAACAAATACGCATGACAAATCAAAGTACCTGTAATGATTACTAATGCACATAAATAATGTAATTCTATGTTTATTTACACAGCTAGTTAATTAAATGTCTTCATATTTGCGATCGTTTTTTTATGACAAGATGAGGAAAACGTACAAGGATTAAATGTTGAGCTCGTGAGCACTAATTAAATAAGAGACTCGCATCAAAATGATGAACGTTATTTCCCTTTAAAGCTTTTTCAAGGAACACATACGTTTGTGCAAAAGTGAATAACCGAATGAGCAGAGAAACTAGGCTTACATTTGTTTTCATTAATCTATGTACATGCCAGAAGGAAGTGCTTCAACAGCAAACACGTGGTAATAAAATCCGAGTGAGCCGGGGTTAAACACAGACGTACTTATTATTGGTTCTTTCTACGTGACTTTACCGAAAAAAACAAGAATATGAATCCCTGTAGTCACAAAAGCTTTAAATCAAAACAGACTTACTTATGTAATGAAAATACATTTTGCCAAAATTATGAGCGGGTTTTTGCGCATCTTTTCCCCAATGTCATTGCAATTGTGTTGTCGGCATCATCGCGACACAGAATGTCCATTTGGATGTTTTACCCAGCAGTGATAGAAAAGGGCCCCGCAGAAGGAGATATCACAGAACTACTCGTGAGATTCCTTCAAGTGACTCTTCTTATTTACACTTATCTCGACGTATTGTTGCATGGCAGTAAAAAAAAATATTATGCGAGTCATCATTTATGCAAACTTAAGTGAAAACATAAATATATTTTGACTGTGGTTTTTGTGTGTGTGTGTGTGTGCAGCCATTGGTGACTACACTAAGAACCATCAACTCACTGCATTCGATAGCCCAGTTCCATCACGAACGACTCAACCCCGGATTGGAACCCAGGATCTCTCTGGTCGCGGCTTAACCGCTATGACTCGCGAGTCATCTGTCCACATCGTTGTTTGATTTGAACTGACCGTCGTTTTATCAAGACACGTTGACGTTCTTCCCTGCTGTTTTCCTCGATTCGGCAGAATAATGAGGGCCGGGCCTCCTGTTGTAATTGCCCACTCTTGCTCCCCCCCCCCCCCCAATAAACGCGAGACCGTCCGGTGTGATTAATGGTGCTGCAGGGAGCAGAAAATAAGTGGTGTAAATGTGTGTGTGTTTTTTTTACAGATGTCTGCGAGGCCATGCAGAGTGAACAAGGTCAGTATAAGTTAAAGGAAGCAAATCGCGTCGGCGTCTGCCTTCAAAACTCTTACAGCAAGTAAGAACGCGAGTGCATTGCACTCTTCAGCTTCTCGGTTAAAACGTCCTGTGCAGCAAGAGGCAGGCATTTTGTTTGCACTACGCTGCTCTGATATCAGAGGCAATTAATGCACGGAAGAAGCACTTCACAGTGCACCGCGCGAAAAGTGCCATCCGGCAGGGATGTACAATTTTAGTTGGAAATCGTGCCATGTTCCCTCCGAATGCACCGAGGGAGACACTTTGTGGCCCAATGATGGGGACAAGGAACATC
Source organism: Entosphenus tridentatus (assembly GCA_014621495.2). NCBI lineage: Eukaryota > Metazoa > Chordata > Hyperoartia > Petromyzontiformes > Petromyzontidae > Entosphenus > Entosphenus tridentatus. The sequence goes on along the minus strand of CM025660.2, from coordinate 1,984,246 downwards.
CACTCAACCGCAGACGGTCGTCAGTCTGTGTGTGTGCAAATTGCTCCGTGTGCCCCTCCAATTGCTTGACGGCTACCGAAGTCTGCTCCCCAAAGTACACACAGTGCCACGGCATTGGCAATGGAACAATAAGGAGCGATACAACCGCTACATTATATTCTCATTAAAATGCAGTTAAATATAGAGGGAAGCTATAATGGAATCGTCCATTATTGTACATCATCCATGATTGTCGACGTGCAGTGATTGTCAAACCGCTTTTGGATGAGGACCTCTTCACACTTGCGCGCATGTCAACAGAATTATTTTCCCATACTTCACTTCGCTGGTCAGTGAGGATTGGCAAAGGAGGGCAGCACACATTGGAACATAGAAGTATGGTACAACGATGGATTGTGCTGCACTGCCCTCTATTGGTGAAGGGGGGAATACTCGGGAGCAGTTCATACATCACTCGCCGCTGATGTTACCCATGGCTGGGAATTCAACTCAGGTCACCGAGTGCATCGCCCATTGCACAAACTAATTTGCCACTGCTCTATCCCACAGTATATATTAAGTAAAACATTATTTTGTGATGCTGTGTTTACCAGTGGTCCAGAAGCACAATTAATATAAACCTCACATTCGTCAATAATACTGCCTTCAAATAAACAAACATTATTGGTGACGTTTCAGGCAATGGCCTTTCTTTATGGCACATATTAAGCCCATTTATGTCCTATGAAGAAGAGCCATGGCCCAAAACATCATCTGGTATATATGTTTTCGTTGAAGGCCACAGTGTTGTCGACGGATGCGTTGAGTTGTTTTTGTTAAATATCATAAAACGTCACGACACGCATAGGAACCGTAATGTGAACTTCACATTTTTTTGTTTGTATTAAAGCAGATCACAGTTCACGCATGTACGACGTCTGAGCCCACCGGATCAATATCCAGCAACAAGATCAAAGGCATTTCATCGGCTCCAAATCCTCATCGTCAGCCATTCGCCATTTCACTGATGGGAGACGGCAGCCTTCCTCTGCGGATCCAAGGGCCTCTAATTCTCAATCTCTCACATCTGCTCTGATATTATCACACTGTCAATTTTCAGGACAACGCGTGTTTTTCTCTAGATGTGCCATCCCAACCCCCCATCCCACCTGGTTTGTCTCATCAAATGTCATCCCCTGCAAGTAACAACGCCATGCCCGCGTTCACTTGTTATTTTCCACCGCTGTGAATGTGACATCTCAGATTTTTGTTTGTTCCGCGCATTTCGCCTCTTGTCTCTCCGTGTTATTTCAAGTGCTTCGGTTTTTTATCTATTTGTGATGCTTTGCATGGTCGGAAACACTTCACCGATTATTATTATTTGTTTTACTCGACGGTTTAGAGCCCTGTACTCCAAACTCACCATTTGTTTTTTCTCCCCGCGAACACATCCACGCCAATAAACCCACTTGCGAACGGCGGTCGATGAAATACAGTCTCTATATTAATGAACAACTGCTGTGCGACTCAACATTAACATCGTGACGATGTAATTAGATGTTGTAACTGACAACTGCAAGCTTCTCAGGCGCACTTGATGTATACGTCGGAGGAGTTCATTCCACACAGGAGACACTACCAGACACAATTTATGTTTAAAAGTTGTTCACTACTCATACGATCCATCTGGTCTTGATGTGTGCATCAGTCACGGCATGCGGTGCAGACAACGCCAGTCCCTCGCGATGTTTTATTTTTGTACATTTTTTAACAGAAACCGTCAAGCTCCTGGTGATAGTATATACATTTGTATCTCCTTTGGTACAATCCACTGCTGGATGAGGGCCTCCCCACGCCGTGCAGATCATAGGGGCTATTTGACCATACTTCACCGCACTGGTTAATTTCACTTTGGTGAGGTTGGGCAGCAGAGATATGGGGAGTATAGAAGCACAGTACAACAACTGCTGCACTGCCCTCTGCTGACAACGTATCCTGGCAGCCACCTATGGCAACCTCGTGTGCATGGTGGTCACCCATCCAAGCACTATCCAGGCTTGAACCTGCTTGGCCTCTGGGAGATCTTATGAGATCGGATGCATTCCAGGTCGATTTGATCACAGGTGCTTTTATTATCTCTACATTTTACTGACTGTGAAAGTACAAAAGAATGTGCATAAAATCTTAATAAATAATGTAACTCACTGCCACCAATAGTGCTGGTGAACACTTATGCGTGCCCAATCCTCGATCAAATCATTTCTCGGCTGCATCGGCCAGTGAAGCGGGCAGTCACACTCCAACGCTGTGGCTGTGCAATGGAAACTGTGAATTCACTTTGCCAATGTGGGAGTCACGCAGGCTGGTATCGCCCACTCTCAACCCAAACACGGCCAGTGCAAAGGCCAGAATAGCAATGAATATTCTAATGGGAGCACAATTATCGAATGTGTGGGCACTCCAATGACAACGCCATGTCAGATTTACAATGAGGTGTTCCTATGATGGATCATAATGCTATCAGAAATGGCTCCATTGCCTGCGTCATCTGGATTGGCTGTCAACATGTTCAGCATTTGCTTCATAACCGACCGAGGGTTTTGGTGGCATTACAATTACATAGAATCGAATGGTTGTCGGCGTATGTGTGTATGCGCATGTATTGAAGCATCTGCGTGTCTGGGCGTATGAGAGTGGCGGTGCAGTGGTACTGTAAGCAATCTGCGATACAAACCCAGTCAACCGAGTTAAATTCATGGGCACGGCCAACATCAGTGATGAGTAATAGCCGAATCGGTCCTGGTCTTCCCCTAGATTGACTCGGCCTAAATTGAGTACCTCGTGCAATGTGTAAACACCAGCTATTGGGAGAAAGTGGTGGCCAGGCCAGTGTGGTGTTGGCCACATGGAATCATCATGCATCATGCCGGCCTTAATGAGAGCCCTCGGACATCACTTGTTCCCACAGTCTATGGAGGTTATACATGGTATCTTTGTCTTGGCGTGTACGTGCTTGCATTTGATGGTTTAGCAGTTGCTGAAATTACGCCCTACCCCCATGCCCTTATATTATATGCACCTAAAAAGTCTATTATAACCATCTGCCCGCATCTCCAAATTAAAGTGCAGTCTCCATCAGGGAGTGCCACGGGACACATTAGCATATAGATTGTCTTTGCCGATTTTTCATAATGAAATTATCCCGCTTATATCAGCGTGTGTCGCCGCAGCACCGCGGCACAGACTTTTCCAATGGGTGGTTAATGATTTAATGACGAATGCATGATAAGGCGCAAGGCACCACACCCTGCATTAGCAATGCCGTCCGACATCCCACGTAACAGGGTTAAGACTGTGAAAACGGATCCGTGGAACTCTATCGAGCAGTAAATTGGTCGACTCGTCGGAGCATGCGCGCGGTGTAACTTGCGGCGACGGGGTACATTACGATCCATTCCTCTCCGCAGTGTCGCGCGTGGCGAAGTAGTATGGCATGAATTGCTCGATTACAATCAAGGGGCGGCCATCACCGCCATCAATTGCTTTAGAAGAGATCTCTCTCGTCGCCATCATTATATTATGCCCCGCTGATGGGGAAATCATCCGGAATGCACCCGATCATGTCCGACCTGGTTTGTGTGTTGAACTTCTTTCGCGCCGTACGTGGCTAACCGTGCTCATCGGAGGCCCTTGGAAGGCCAGCAGAATTGAGCCTGGATTGGGTGACCACCATGCACGCCAGAGTGTGCCTAAGGCTGTGGGGGCTGTGTGTTGAGCAGCATGGTGTGGTTGGTGAAGCAGGGGACGGGCGTCCAAGGCTGTTTCAGATATCACTCGCTACTGATGTTAGGCAGCCACTGGGAGCTGTGCATTTTTAAAGTCATGTCAAATTAAAAACAAATATTTAGAACTGATTTTTGCGTTTATTTTATCATATTTTTTCCCGCACCTCCGATTAGCATGATTGGCTACGTACGGTGCGAAAGAAGTTCGACATTCATTGGCTGAGAAATGAACTCAAACAGCGGGCTTCATAGCATAGTGCACTAACCACTCTGCCACTCCCTACAGTGACATGACCTACCAGATGGACGTGTGCCGCTTGTTGCAGAGGTTCACCGTTCAAATGCAGTGGCCGTCCTGGTTATTCCTGCAACTGCATTAGCCATACAACTACACACCGACTGCTTCACAGGGCCTGTGAGATATTTTGCGAGAGTAGTCCATTGTGTGTCCCCGGTGTCGTGCTCACAATTTGGCAAATTTGAAAAATTACCCGCAATTGAAATACACATAGCAATCACCGGGCCCTCCTGCAAAACATAAAATTGGCAGAATCCTAGTGAAAAGAGAGTACAATTAAACATACCGCATATGCGTACGTATCGTGGGTTTGCATCACCATTGTCAATCACCACATCACCGCAACGAGAAGCACTTAACATATGTCGGTTGCCCGTGTCACGTGATCATTGCTGTAAATGGTTGTGTAAATCTTTCAACGGAAAAAAGGATAATTTTCATAACCCAGTGCTTCACTGCTGTACATGCCATACATCCTCATTTGAAAACTCACAGCACAGCATTGGCATTGGGCCATCAGCATTAGTTAACACGTCCCCCTTTCCCCGCTGCCACCCAGCGCACTGCAGCACTCAATTATCGCACGAACCTTTTTCCTCCCACAAGATATTAAAGCGCTAACCCCATGCAAAAGTGGCCGGGTCCGGCATTCCATCCGCTCAATTATTAATGGGTCGTTTCACTGTGCACCGGGGAAGAGGGGTGAAGGAGATTGCATATATGGACGGGAATAAATGCAACGTCTTGGTAACAATAAATAAATATAGAAATTCGCCAAGTTTGCCCGATGCAAAATCAGCAGCAGTCTTTTTGGCTTTTGGCAATCACCAAGAGCTGGGATTTTTTGCATTGAAATAATTTACTGATGCATTTATGAAACTTTTTCATGTAAATTGGATATATTTTTTGCATTTGATTTCTAAAATGCCCTGCCAACAGTCTAGTTTTGCGCACTCTGTTAGGTTCATAATGTTGTGCCTAAGGCCTGGGGTGACTTGATAGGATATAAATACAAAAAAACCCATCATCAATTTTCATTGCCATCATAATCATCATCATGGACGTATTTGTATTATTTAAAGTATATTTCATGAAACCTCCACAGCACTATGTTAATACGCTTAGCAAGGAAACAAATATTACAGATGAATCAAGCCACCAAGTCAGTCCATTAATGGAGCCTCGATTTCATGCGGATTTGTTCTAGGCTATATCCAAAGAGCTTACGACATAAGGCTACTCCTACTTACTGCACATTGCCAGTAATATTCTTGACAAGAGTAGTCATATGCACAAATAAACGTGTGCACAGAAACAAACGCACATGCAAACCAACACGCAACGACACCCTTCATATGCGTAAACACAAAAGTGTACAACGTTGTGTTGCATGCGACGGCTCTATCTGTATTGAGCCACGGGCACTGCATCCGGAGCAGAATGAACACTTTCTGCTGCATCTATTAGACATGCCCCTACACTCGCACGCTCTTACATACACTGTGCAGCATACATTTTTTTATTATTACTTTAAAATACATATACTTTCTGGAAGATGTTTCATTGCCAATATTGCCCAAACATGACACAGATATGGATGCCGGTGCTGTCGGTCTGTGTGGTAAGCTTTGCCATGATTGATTCAGACGGACAGACAATATTTCTCGGGCATAGTAATACATTGCTATCAGCTCCCTTGAAAATACAATCCGAAAAGTAATGAGGACTGGTCAGAGAGAAAAGTACACCGGGCCAAAAATAGGGTCTGCAAAGGTGAAGAGGATGGTGGGAGTGGGAGGATGGTGGGAGTGGGAGGATGGTGGGGGGGTGCAAGACCACTTCAGACAGCACTCACCACTCACATAAACCATGTCCGGGAATCTAACTTGGGTGACTAGATTCTTAGCGCGAGTGCGTCAACCACTGCGTCACGCCTCCACCTGGAAGTTTAACTGCTCGTATACAACGTTTGAGGCTGGATAACAAGCACAGCTAATGTACGTACAGTTATGATAGAAATAACACGTGGTTACATTCCACTGGGGAGGTGAAGGCAACATGCAACTTCTGATATGAGCACACAGGTAGACTTGCTTCCAAGCAGCGGTGTGTGTGTATATATCCACATTCTGTATAATCAAATTACAGCACATGTGCATGACTTGAATATGGGTTAAACTAGTATCCACATTCTATAGGTTATCATTAGTGTGGTGTAACTGTGTCCTGACACAGACGAATGTACCCAGGCACCCATAAACAGGTCTAATTTTTCTTCTTGGTTCTTTCGGTAAAGTCACGTAGAAGTTAAATAATAAAATAATATAAATATAAAACAATTAAAACAACTTTTTTCAAAATTTATTTCTGTGGATTTCACACCTGATGATGATTGCTTGTGTTGCAGTCGAAACGTCGTGAGAATTTTTTATATTTTTTATATTTATATTATTTTATTATTTCACTTCTACGTGACTTTACCGAAAGAACCAAGAAGATGAATCCCTGCAGTCACGAAAGCTTTACATCGAAATTTAGGTCTTATTTTGTTTATTCATAGTTGTGACCAAAAACATCGTATTTACTGCATATATTGGGTGATAAATATTCTCCCAAGTATTATGTAATCAAATTAACATTTAAAAATAAAACAATACTAATTTTAACAACGCATTATTCAGTCAACGTTTTTGTTGACCAATGTTTTGATTCCATGCGCGCGAGTCCTGTTAGCGAAGCGCCTATTACTATAGACACCGAGGGAGTTGCATTGAGGCCAACATCGTGCCCAGTCGCCTCCTCACTTGTTTCTCCACCTCACCGCTATCAGCGCACTACACATGCTACCTAGTTTCATGCAGAACCAACCTAGGGGAGGCCGGGACCAGGGACAAATACGAGTCGCCTCTCAAGTAGGTGCCGATGTCCTTCAGATTTGCGCTCATAGACCACCGCAACAATCGCCATTCGCCACGAAGTAGCAGTGACAGCACCGCAGCGATTGTGACAAGCTTTGTGCACCTCGAGGACACGTGAGAAGTGTTGAAGGATAGCTGGACAGGAGGTCATGAAACAGAGCCAGGTATCGCAGTATGCATCCATGATGTTGTGTGGATGCACACATAGGACTGCACAGAAGTCTTAACAGCTTCCTATCGTGAGTGAACCGATGTGGCTCACGCCTTACAATCACTCCGGCCCAGGTGCCTGCGTCATCATCCACTTGAGCATCAAAGTCACCCAAACAAATGACTGTCCCGAGAGGCCACTTTAGCCATCCATCTTTGGTTGGAGCATAAGCCAACACCACCACCACCATTCTTTGCCTCCTGTTGATGGCGAGGCGATCTCACAACAGCCTGGGACTCGCAGCTTCTCACGACTTGCCTTCGCCCTCCTACGCTATGGTGTAGATCACCACACACACACACACCTGCCACGTCTCTTTTTCGAAAGCCCTTGTGCAATGAATGCTGGGTCAAAGGGGTGCGAGCAAGGGACTGCTATGCACAGGACACACACAGCAGAGGCCGGTGACCAGCCATCGTCTATCCGCAATGACAAAGGCAACGCAGGGGAGGATGTGTGGAGGGAGGGTGGAGGTGGAGTGGGTGAATGGGGGGGGGGGGGAGATTTTTTACAGGTTATTTATTTCACATTCGTTACATTCCATTTTTTCTACTGGTGTGGTAAAGATGCAGCCCTGCAATGTCTTGCTCACGTCAATGCTGGCAGAAGAGCCCCAACTAGAAGGAGCTCCAAGAGAACCTCACTAAAAGGGAACCCCTTGTTTAATTATTCTTTGAAACTCCATCATTTCTGAGTCGCCAAAGCTCCCACTAACATTGACGATCATCTGTCACCGAGTTTTGGATGAATGTTTGCTGCTAATCATCCACACGCCCGTTGGGCATTAATGTTGCCTCCGAGTGCTGCCTGATATCGAGCGATTTTGGTCCAGCCAGCTCAAGGGGACTCACCGAGGGGGGGAAGGAATGATCGTGGCGGCCGTCAAAGGGCCTGGTGGAATTGAATGAAACAAGGTGGAAATTTACACATGGAGGAAGACATGTGACATGAGGGGTGCCATCATTCTATACGCAGAGCCCCCTGTCCACAAGCGAGCCAGGGGACGACCCGATTCCCTTGTAGACAGGTGGGAAGGACCGCAGGCAGGGCAATGATGGACAATGTATTTTTTTTCTCTCCCTGTAATGTTAAGGAGTCAATGCACTGCGCTATGGATAAACGCGATGACCTGAATTCTATATCTGGCTACGGCTAACGAGTTATATCAGCACCATTTGGATCTCCATCCCTTACACCCCCCCCACCCGCCCTTCACCAACCCACACTGATCAGAGCGGTGAAGTATGGTCAAAAAGACTCCCATGACTGACGTGGCATAGGCAGAGCCTCCATCCATTGGTGGATTGAAAATGGATGAAATAATTTTTATTTTTTATTTATAATGGTAAGTGGAAAGATTTTATAATCTGTATAAAGGCGAGGTAGATTAAGGGGCAGGTCACTCAGTAGCTCGGTTTAATAGGTCAAGGGTTTCACTCGCCTGCTGGGCTTGTAGTTCATTTTCTTTTTGTTAACACAGTTAATGAGCATTAACGCATTTGAACGAGCGTTAATTACAAAATAGGACACTACCCAGCTGCGCTTGTATTACAATTATGTTGTCAGCACTCTGCCGTGAGATAAAGCGTTTCTTTTTTTAACTCTCGCACCCCGGACTGCCCCCCCCCCCCCCCCCCCGTGTTCGATAACAGCCTGCAGAAGGAGATTTCATAGAACTACTCCTGAGACCTATCGAGTAACATTTCTGTATTCCGTGTCCCTTAGGTTCACTGTACTTTTTCAAATTCCCTCTTACAGATGTTCATCGCATTGCAGTTAAGCTGGTATAGCTTGTTTTATTATCAGAGTTAGATTTGTTTTTTAATCTAAATTAAGCGAAGACCCAGATTTAATAGGATGAAGGGAATTTCACGCGTGCATTTGGGACCAGGCGAAGACCGTCAACTCATTACATTTGGAAATCCGATTTTGAACCCAGGATCTTACTGACTCAATGATCAGAGGCGCCCACATTTGCCACTCAGGCACCTCGATAACAACGCCACTTAATGTTGCTGTATCAACACTCGTTGCTGTGGTTCCATGAGCATCATTATCATCATGAGCCATGTTGTATCCACTGCTGAATGAAGGCCTCCCCATGCCATCACCATCCCTTGGTTCTCTGATGTTACAATTCATCTCCCCCCCCCCCCCTGCACACGGAATGATAGTGCCATCTTCCTTTTTTTTTCAAGGCAGACACCCTCTCTAGTATCTTCTCTCCTTTGGCTGCGATTCCATCGGCAGTCTCATCCCTCGGCTTTCATTCCTCATAGCCACGATGCGTCATGCTCAAGCCCACTTATTGCCTCTGATTTTTGCGCCAATTCCAGGGTACATGCCCCAGGAACAATGTTGGGTCAACATTGCAATGTCGTTGGAAACCGTTGAGCCAACATTGGTTCCATGTTTTCTGGGCGTGCAGTTTTTGTTGTTCACGTGAAATAATGGCAAAAAATGTCATATTTCTTACACATCAACGCTTTCATTCTACGTTGTTGCCATCACGTTGTGTCAGCAGAATAAAAAAAACATGTCCAAGTCTTATATTCGAGACATAAGCAATACACAGCATGGAATTGTGTAAAATATTTTCAATTATATAGTGAGGATATTATCACACCGAAAGCACAAGTTTCGATAGAAATGTGTTGAAAAAGTTTACTCCCTAATAATGTCTCATGCCAATGTTATCTTCGACCTCAACAAACTCATCTACCATTCCTTTCCAATTAAGTCAGCATGGGTCTGTGACCTGCAGCTCATTCCATGTGTGCAGACTCGCAATCTCTTCTTTTACTCGGATGGTGTCTTGTGCGTTTTCATTCTTTAGTTTAGCCGGAAAAGTTGTGAATTATAAGAAGATTAAAAAACCCCCGAAGAACGTTACGGCTCATTGCATGTCACGAATTAGTAATTTTAATTATATTAACGCAAGATTTTCACGGTGCATAAGGTCAAACTAGTCGCTCTGAATTTGCTGTCTACGACCTACACAGCCCAAACGTTTGTGTGTAGATTCCTACATTCATCACTGTAGCAGATTCAAAGTAAAATGCAAATTACTTCAAGTGCACGCTGAAAATTATCATGCAATTTGCAGACATCGCCACATATTGGAGGGTGTTGGAGGGTGTTGTTGCATCACGGTTGATGAGGATAGACGAGCGCTACTGACGGGTGCAGCTTTCAATGCTCAATGATGCACGCGAATCCGACGAAAACAACATGGGGGGTGGAGTCATTGCAATGGAAACACTCCCCCCACATTTACACATCTAACATATTCAATCCGGCTTGCCTGGCGAGGACACACTCCTGTGGCGTACATGCCGGGTTTGTTTTGTGTTTGATGTCCTTCGCCCGCCGTATCTCCGAATAGCAAGGTTGGCTACGTACGGCGCGTAAGAAGATCAACATTCGTACACACAACATTCCAAGCGGTCCAATGTGCACCCGCTGAATGCATCAACTGACCTCTTTTTAGTTTTTTAGCGAAATAAAATAAGCAGTCAATATTCCACCTTCCCATATCTGTCCATATTATAGGTGTTTTGGGTTAGATCGCGTAAATATAAACGTGTCGTTAAAGCTGCCATCACCCGACACGGCCAATTAGTAAGGTTTCTCACGTAAACAGAACATGCCAATTCGTTACTCGCACAGCACACCGGGGTGTTGGAGAGCAAATCCATAACACATCTGTCTCTGCAACTTAAAAAAAAAAGTTGCACACACCCCATCGGCCACACACGACCTTCTAGATATAAAAAGTAAAAAAGACTAAATATATTTCCTGCTTAAAACGAATGTTCAGGCGTCCAGCGTTTGTCTCTTATTGTTTTAATCCTTTATATTAAGTTCACTTGCTTGCTTGCTTGCGCGCTTACGACCGTGCAAATCTTTCGGTCGTTTTTTAACCCACTTCCCGTGATCCAATCGAGCTGACATTTTGCACACAGACTCGTTGTGCGTGACAATTTATTTTTCTGAAATGTTTTTTCCAAAATTTTACACTTTTTAGGCAAATTTTTGTTATATTTAATTACCAATTGCTTAATGGTGGCAGGCAATCATCTGACCCATAGGTGGCAGCCATCTCAAGACAGAGGACGAGAGGACTCTAGCCGCCACGCATATAAAGGATTTATAGTGAAAAACTTTGTTTTTACGGGTTAATTTTTTTGCCATGAGCCAGTGGTGGAAATTCCGCATTCATGTGACGGACGCAGGGGGGGTGGGGGATGTGTGTGCTCTAATTAGGAAAGCCACTGTTGACCTTACAAGAACGTTGGTGCCGTGGCTTCATTATGGGGTCGCACGGTGCGCGCGCACTGCTGGGCGAGACGCCCCAGCGCAACGCTCCACGACACGAAGACACGTCGGAGATCTGTGCTGAACAACCGCAACAAAAACCACCTACGTAGTCGTCTGCCCTTGTGTACTGCATTGAGAGTCGTGTTCAAAAACCCCGTAATCGGATGCCTGACTTGCCGAAATGCACGTGGATACTTTTCTCTAATAACATAAACGCCGCAGCAACGCGGTTAGCTTTGAAGCAAAGGAGAGCAAAACATGTTTATTCGTGAAGTTGTTTTTAAGTAAGAAATTGCTTCCTGCACAAGTGAACGTGTGGGGGGGGGCAGTGCTATCTCCTCTTTGTAGCTCTGAGCCAGTGGTAGAAATTCCACATTCTGAAGTTGGATGCGCCAACTCTTTCCACAGTACAACCACTCGTATTAAAGGTTTTTGGTTCGATCGCGTAAGTTTGAATGTGTCGTAACCCTCCACCACCCGACACAGCCAATTAGTAAGGAATTTGTCAGCCCACCGGTGTGTTGGAGAGTAAATCCACAACATTTGCAATTTGAGTAGAACGTTTTGCTAGTAATTACATCCAGAATCATCGGGCAATTTACCAGAATACTCTGGCTGTGTCGGGTGGTGGAGGGTTATGACACATTTATACTTACGTGATCTAACCCCTTTATTGTGAATGATATTGGTTGCGAAAGCCTACGTGTTAAGTACAACCACTATTGACTTTCTCAGAGTGATACACCCATCGAGAGACGGAGAATTGAGTCAACCACCGACCAGGAATTTAACTCGAACCCTGATTGTGAACCATGCGCTCTTCCTGCTATAATAAACTTGGCAGGTAGCCCCTGTCTGCTCCAACAAGACTTGCCAATCACAACTCTCAAATGGTTTGAATGGACGCAAAATTGCGCACGATGCATTTGATAATTATTCTTGTCACTTTGGCTTCTGAATACTGCCGATTGTGTTTAGTAATTCAGCAATTATTTCCATAATGCTCACAAAAGAGTAATAATTTTAAACACGGAAAATAGTGGTAATGATTTAGTAGTCATCTTGTAATTGCAGTTGGCTGTAATGCACCATAAATGCAGTAATGCTTACGAACAATAACAGCCAGTAATGAAATATGACCTGTGCAAGCACAATAACAGGGCAAAGCAAATAAAGCCCCAAAAGTAAGACATCCAAATGGGCCTCAAGTGGTAGTGCACACAAATTTGATTCCAGAAACATGAATCTAGGTTTGGTGGACCACACTGAGATCATGAGTTTCACATATTTTACTGGTAGGAACCTCCTGGTTACACCAGCCCACAGGGGATTATTGTGTCCGTCCGTCTGTCGTGCATCCAAACATGGGAGGGGTGGGGCTGGGTGGAGAGGATGGGGAGGGGCTGAGTGGGAAGGGTGGGGCTGGGTGGGGCTGGGTGGGGAGGGGCTGGTCACCCCGTGGTGCCATTAAACGTTTAACCTACTCACGCCGGCTTGTGCCCGCCCTCACAGTCGGCCATATTTGCGGAATACACCACGCCGCCGTTGACCCTGGCCATTGACCGGGCAACCCAAAGTTCCTACCAGCTCCCTCCGCAGGAATGTGTTCATTTGAATCGATGTTTCAGGGTCTCCAAAAATTATTCACACTGCGCAACCTGTACAATTCACCGCAGAAATAACACCTCCTGTTTCTATCTCATTGGATGAACACACGATCAGCGCGTTGGGCCTCAGACACAACGTGGATTATTTCATAGTCGCCAACCTTCACCGTCTTATAATTCAGGGTTACCTGTGCACTGGCATGGTGCCCGTGACCGAGCTGTAAACTTTGGAATCGCATCCTCAGCAGTGTGCGAGCCGCACCTGAAGCTGGCTCCAGTTCTCTGCGCATCGAATGAGGCCCCGATGCCGTGCAACAATTTAATCTCCACGCAACCCATTCATCACTCATGTGGGTGTGTTGTTGTTTACGCAGCTGGGCCATGATGTTCCTGCGTCTCCCGGTAGCTTTCCTGTGCATGTCTCATCTGCCGTCGCTCTGTCCAGCTCTTTATTCCCAGAGCTGATCTAGGAAGTGCCAAAAATATCATGGGGAAAGAAGAAAAAATGTGTTTTTATTCAATGGCATTGCTACCATTTAACATAAAATAACGAGGAGAGCATCCCACTTGTGTTGTAGCTCTGGAGACCGGGAGATCGATGATCGATGTCCGGTCGCCACATTGCTAGCCATTCAACGTGATTTCTCACCCAACAGAGTGGGCCGTGTGAAGGCTGCCATCTTCCACTCTATGCCACTGCAAGGTTTTCTGTAAAACACTGCTTCGCAACGTGGAAAAATCGATGTGAATGCCACCGAGGGTGAGTATTAAGGGTATAGGTTAACGGTTTCTGGCTGACCTCACTGCCTGGTTTACACAGGGTTTTTTTTTATTCATCTAAAGTCACGCATGGCTATATGCTGAAACAATCTGGGGGGAAAAAAACACTAACATGTGGTGAACTGGTCCAGATCATGAGCATAAAAATGAAAGTGTCATGGAAATCAGTCAAGGCATATATCAGAATACTGAATGTCTTGGCTTAATGTCTGTAAAGAGGGTCTCCACAATGCAGAGAACAGAGCTTAGCAGGATTAACAATTAAATATTAGACGTAGAAGATGGAATTTATATAATCGTTGGGATTGTGTAGTAAAGTTTTTGTTTAATGTTTTGTTTTAATTTATTTTAACTTCTTGCTCTGATCTAGCAGATGGCTCACACTCACAAAGTGCTCATTACACACGGAAATCACGAGGCCAAACACATTCTTGAATTTTTTAAAGTGCATATACGTGCTTTATGAAATCATGAGCTTGCGTGTGTCTCGTGTGTCAAATTGCTACTCACCGCCTCACATAACCATTCGGCAGTGTCAGGACGTGAGCTCAGGTGGCACCTATGTATTCCATCAGCATGCAGTGACCAATGAGAACATGAAGAACTTACTACTCTCCTGTCATGCTTCATCATTGGAGCAATATTGGAGAAAGCAAAATCATTAGGTTGTGTCAACACGAACTAAAATATCACTTCAATTTGTTGGCATGCTCCAACAGTAGCAAATAGGCACCTTTTCTGGAAGAATCATGCCTATGGTGTGCGGCCAATTCCGCCAAGTATTTTTAGAAAAAAAATTTCAGTGCCCTCAAAAATCTATGTTTACATGGAACAAACACCACACAGCCAGGTCGAAAAGTTAAAATTTCCTCCAGGCACCCCATTGCCCTGCAGGTGGATGTCATCCAGGTAAAGTAGATCCATCTCTGTGATCCACTATAAGTTTCTGGATTAAAGGATATGTGCATTTTTAACGTTATTAAATGCCCCATAAACTCAAAGTGCCTTACATCGCTTCATCATCTCAAATGGGTCAATGCCCTGTTCCAGGCCAGCCTAAAGGGCCACCCAGCCACAGCTGTCCCTATGCGACACAAGGTATATTGCGCAACACCGGCTTGCAAGTTGACATTAGTCTGCCAGTAGTGGGCTATGTTACAATAGGCTTTTTGTTTTACAAACTTAACAATTTGCGAGGTTTTTTTATTCATTTGGACCAGGTCAACAAGTACCTTGCTCATATCCATAACCTCTCGACTGACCCATCACAAGTGTGTTTTTACGTCTACGGTTAAGTACAGAACTTGCAGAAGCGTCTGCAAAAAAATCACAAATGCATGGTCAGTTGTAATAAATGCATGTAATTGACACTGCGCTCAGTCCATTCACCTCCTGAATTAGCGTGCTGATCAGCACCGATCCTATTGGGCCAGAGAAATCCCTTCAGATCCGGGGGCACAATTAACACCGCTTTTGGACATCCAATATCTATAGGTTTTGTCATTTGGACACCAGATTAGAAAATCGGCGTGCCTCATATAATTACTCATCGCTCCGCTTCTTTGCTTATATGTTTCACAGTCAGCCAGCCGGTCATATTTATGACTCTATTAAATACGAGACCTGCTAATGGCTGATTAATTGCTTCGCGCTTAATTAGTACCAGAATGCTCTTTGCATCCTTATCTCCCCCCCCCACCCCCTCTCTCTTTCTCTCTCACATTAGGAAATGGGCTACAGCTGCAAAGGGATTGTGGAGGCGGGTGAACAACCAGCAGGCGTGGATGGGAGGGGAGGGGGAGGGAGG
>CM025660.2:1952670-1963541 GCA_014621495.2 Entosphenus tridentatus | reverse complement strand
TTTTGTTGACAGATCGCGTGAATCAAATGTGTTGTAAACCCTCCGCCACCCGGCGCAGCCAATTACTGGAGCTAATCACGTGAACGAACGTGCCAATGTGTTACTGTTTCAGCAACACCGATGTGCAGGAGAATGATCGCACGTCTTTTAAATGGGCGCGTCATAACAAGCCCGTACACGCGCCCACGTGCACGCGCGTTGGGTTCCTTGGTGCTGCCCTCTGTTGCTTGAATGGCAAATCCTCAACGCATGACGGTGATGCTGTTTGACGGAAGTAAATAAAATGTGTTGACTTTAAAATAAGCGCGATATGCATCACTTGGGGAGGGCGCAAACAGAACATTCGTCCAGGCTATATGAGTTGCCCATGAGGAAGAAAGCAATAATCTAGAATTTAATCATATTCGTCGATAACACTACCTTAAAAATAGAGGGTTGTTTTTGTTATTTGTGTAGTGCACCACTGCCAATGCAGCAGCATCACCAAATAATACTGGTAGGAACCTCCTGGTTACACCAGCCCACAGGGGAGTATTGTGTCCGTCGTGCAGGGAGAGGCTGGGTGGGGAGGGTGGGGTAGGGAGGGGCTGGGTGGGGAGGGTGGGGCTGGGTGGGGAGGGGCTGGGAGGGGTGGGGCTGGGTGGGGAGGGGCTGGTCACCCCGTGGTGCCTTTATAAAACTCAACGTTAAACCTACTCACGCCGGCTTCTGCCCACCCTCACAGTCGAGCATATTTGCGGAATACACCACGCCGCCGTTGACCCTGGCCATTGACCGAGCAACCCAACGTTCCTACCAGCTCCCTCCGCAGAAATGTGTTATGTTCAGAGTTTTACCGAGAGAAAGTGCATCTGTTTATTCACATTACCATATCGCAGGGGTGGGTGTATATATTCTGCTCCGGTGTTGCAGAGGCAAACATACACGCACACATTCAGCCGTGCTGATCTATGATGGATTTCATGAAACTAAGATGCCAAAAAAACTAATTCAAAAATCTCAGTGTTCATCAAGGGATAACAACAACAACACAAGCACACTCAAACACTCCGTTTCCCTGCAGAGCAAAGTAGAGTAAACTGCAGCACATTTCATCTGGCTTAATTTCTCCCAGAACGCAAAATGTTTTTTTTTAATCAGTTCCTTGATTTTCCGAGTTTGTCGGGTTAATGGCGTCAAGCGGGCCGCGTTTCTCCAACAAATTATAATTCCCACTCGGCCAGAATTCTGATACAGAATTCGAGCTCCAGCCGAGAAGTGAAATTGACCAAGAACATTCTGATTCCTGCCCAAAGTGGTAGTCTCCAACTCGAGTTGCCCAAAGACATCCAAACGGGGTTGTGGAGTTGGCGAAACTCGAGCATGTTACACCTGATGAAGGAAGCTTGCGTTGCCTCCGAAACGTCGTGATTTATTATTTTATTTATATTATTATTTATATTATTTGTAGATTTTTTTTATTCTTTATTTATTTATACCTACGTGACTTTACCGAAAAAACCTAAGAGTATGAATCCTTGCAGTCACGAAAGCTTCAAATCTAGAATCATGTTCGGAAGTTCTGTACTTAATATTGAAATTACATTATCTTTATATCATCTAAGCTATCCGATTTTGTTTAAGTAATCGATTACTTTAAACACGATCGGTTCAATTACTCGACGACTGTGATTGAAGGAGGCAAAAAGAGTTGGGGAGGGGGGGGAAAGTCTCACTTCTGTTCGACAGGTGATGGTCAAGGTTTGGGGGCGAGGTCATTGGCATATGAGCCACCTTAGCCGCTCGTGGTGTGTGGCTTTCAGGGGGGTAGGGGGGGGTGTTTGATCAGCTTCAATTTTTGAAAAGAAAAAATTGGCCCGCGTAATCGAGCGTAAAAGAAAAGTAATAAATTACAATTTTGAGCCGATTCATTGACTTAACTTGACTAATAACCCCAGCATTAACGACATGCTCAACGTAATCACGTTCATCACTCCCACGTCACGAGAACAGCGTTGTCTGCACTCTCCTTTCCAACGAATGCCGCAAGCGTCATTAACATTTCTGCGAAACGTTTCTTTTTCCTTCCTGAAACATGTGAATTCCACAGACAGTGGCCAGCTCTCCTTCACGAAGCTGTGTGTGCACGCAACACCATTAACCACAGCAGGTTACGATGTTTGCATTCCCCTTTTGGAGAAGACATTTGAAGAATTTTCTTGGTTTTCATCAGGTCATCAAAAGTGGCGCTTGGGCGGCACTTCCTACAATTTTTGGTAATCAAACGTCTTAATGCGGCAAATGAAAACCAGTTTAATTGATGTCGCTTTTGTAGCTCCGTTTTAGTAGCACGGGAAATGAGGCCACTATTTTTGAGATCCACTGCAAAAACCAAAGAAAACTGCTTCAGCAGTTGGCAATAATTGAAGGTAGATGTTGATTTAATATTTCAGTACGTAAAAAAAGCTGAATTTACCAGGCATTGTACAGTGCGTTGTGCATACATTAGTACAATTTCCAACTTGCAGTTGCCACAGCAACTGCAGCAATCTGTGTGCGCGAAATTGCTTCAATTTCTTAAGACATCTGCAATGTCTTCCCAGACGTCCCTTGTAAAACGTTAGCCCCACCTCGTTATAAATTTCACAAACATTTTTGAAGAATACGAATCCATCTTCATCAGTTACCGTCGAGCACATTACGAGACTGAGTTTTGGACAATTTCACTAGAAATATTATTCTTGTTAAGCTTGTTACGGAATGCTAAATTGAATCAAGTTTTTTTTCAATAAGTTAGTCCCTATTCTTGGTTCTTTCGGTAAAGTCACGTAGAATGGAAATAATAAGATAATATAAATATAAAACAATAAAAATTATCACGACGTTTCGACTGCAACACAAGCAATCATCATCAGGTGTGAAATCCACCGAAAGAACATTTTCCTGACAAACCGCCACTTTTTTCTAATTTTCTTTCTGTGGATTTCACACCTGATGATGAATGCTTGTGTTGCAGTCGAAACGTCGTGATAATTTGTATTGTTTTATATTTATATTTCCCTTCTACGTGACTTTACCTAAAGAACCAAGAATATGAATCCCTGCAGTCACGAAAGCTTTAAATCAAAAGTTAGTCCCTAATTAAGTCTACACTCTAAATGTGTTCCTAATGTTATTTAAAGATTAAATTGGGTAAATAATACAAATTGGGCTGAGTCACCTTGTGTGGAGAGGCAACAGCTGCCACTGGGGGCGTCCTTTCAAATGTTTGTGATGCGATGTACAGCGCTTTGAGATACCCCAGCACGTAGGTTATACTGGTAGGAACCACCTGGTTCCACCAGCCCACAGGGGATAATTGTGTCCGTCCGTCGTGCATCAAAAGATGGGAGGGGTGGGGCTGGGTGGAGAGGGGAGGGTGGGGAGGGGCTGGGTGGGGGGTGGGAGGAGTGGGGCTGGGTGGGGAAGGGAGGGTGGAAAGGGGCTGGGTGGGGGGTGGGAGGAGTGGGGCTGGGTGGGGAGGGGAGGATGGGGAGGGGCTGGGTGGGGGGTGAGAGGAGTGGGGCTGGGTGGGGAGGGGCTAGTCACCCCGTGGTGCCCTTATAAAACTCAACGTTTAACCTACTCACACCGGCTTGTGCCCGCCCTCACAGTCGGCCATATTTGCGGAATACACCACGCCGCCGTTGACCCTGGCCATTGACCGAGCAACCCAACGTTCCTACCAGCTCCCTCCGCAGGAATGTGTTTTATTTGGTGTTTGAACATCTTCACACCGGTTTTATTGCCAGAAGGGGTAAAAAGCTATTCTTATTTTTCATACTTCTCCTTCCGCTTCACATATCGCACCGCTCAAATTTGGAATTCCCTCCCATCGTCTCTTCCCCCCCCCCCCCAAGCTCAATATAACCCTGCTCAATTTAAGGAAAGTGTTCACAACACTTGTCGAATACAACTTTGTCGAATACAACTTTGAGAGTGCTGTCCGTTGCCGTCTGCTTGACCGTTTGGGCATTTGTACCGTGCTCAGCTACCGTTTAAAAATGACATGAAACCAACCATAAATACCGGGGATTCAACGATGACGCGGCGTCGTGTTAGCCTTAACACTCCCTCGTGTGCTGTGCCTGCATTAATAGTTTCTCCCTCGCAGCACTTGCCCCCAAGGTCTACATGCTTAATTGAGGGATATTTGTCTTTGCGTGCCAGTATATATTTCACGTGACACAACTTTAATACGTTTCTGAGAATGAGATTTGTTTAAGTTTATGTCGACCTGATATTCTGATGTGATATTGCATTGATTTGTTATGCCCCTCAAACCCGACCACCTCTATATATGAATTGCATGCATTATAGGTGCACTGAATTGAAAATATAAATCAGTATATGTGATACATGGTCATTAATCCTTATATTTTAAACTTCACTTGATGTGTTGAGCACATGTGCTTTTTTCAGGAAAATCCGAGTTAAGATAAAGAACATTGCAATGATCTTAATTTTGGTAATCTTACGAAACATCTCATTTGTATGTACAGACTAATGTAATACAATATAAAACACACGCATCGTGGTGTGTAGTAGTGGTAGTATTGTTGTGTGTTCAAGGTTTTTAAGTCAGGGCCGACGATCGCCGTGTAGATTCCAACCGAGACATTTGTGGTGTAATTTCTTTATTTTGTTGGGGCATGACCCCAAGAACACGATAGCCTAGTGACATGCGCTAATATTATATCATCATGGACAAAACCACATACAATAACAACATTCAGGACCTACTTAATGATGGTAGCTATACAACAATTTAAAGAGATCCCACCAACAGCCTCGTTACGAAAACCAACAATATCATCACCAATTCGACATTTAATCGAACCAACCAAGCGGGTTTCCTTAAAACCCTCTGCTGCTAGACCACCCAGATTGTATGGCTTACCAAAAAATCATAAGGAGGGTACACACCCCTTCGTCCTATCGTCTTCACCATTGACTCACCCTTCTACAAACTGGCCCGATTTCTGTATGAGACCTTACAACCATTCACTGGTAAGACCACCTCAGCTGTACTTAACTCAGCTCACTTGGTATCCGTACTTTGCAAACCCACTTTGCTATCAACAAAGATTCGTTCATGAAGCCATTCATATAAACAGACACAGACACAATTTCCATCGAGAAGATGGGTATAAACTGAGCAATCATTGGAAGGACGTTATCAACCAGTTTAAGTCATAACTGGCTGTGATGTTCCCATCGTACCACCTTCCAATGTTAGTTGTTGTTTTCGGTTTTCTGATTTTACATTAACAGGTTAAATGTCTCACACTAACACAGCCACCTCGCTCGCCGAGCTCGAGGTTGCTACTCTGCTGTCTCCCATTAACATGCTAATATGTCAAATTAACATGCTAATCTCTCACATTAACATGCTAATCTCTCACATTAACATAGCCACCTCAGGGCACCCGCCGTGGAGGCCGCTCAACGATTTTACATTAATATGCTAATTTTTTTACTTGGCAGCCCTTTGATTGGTGGAAAACCCACCACCGTCGTGTTTGCTGCCCAACACTTACATTAACATTGGTTGCGGACATTTGGGCTATGCCCATTTCAAACCTTTATAAACAGTTTGCCTTTAGAAGCTAACCCCCTCTTCCTGATGATGAACGCTTGTGTTGCATTCAAAACGTCGTAGTTTTTTTTTCTTTTAGCCTATCTACGTGACTTTACCGAAAGACCCAAATCATATTTATATGCATTTGCTGCTAGAAATGTCCACATGATGAGCTACTTTGTTGAGCTATCATTTGTAGCCTGGTCGCTTCTGGAAAAAAATAAGTGAATACCTCAGTGGGTTTTACCTGGTAAGATACAAATAGTGTAGTTGTATTGGTAGATTTTTAAAGTAATTGGTTTACCTTTCCTATGCTTTACACTCCTGTCGTGTATTTGTATTGTTTGTTGTTTCAACGTTCTGACCTGCCCTACTGGCTATCTGTGAAAGAGCTTAATAGTTCAGATTCCCCCAGTATAAATTCATTTTCTGATTCTGGAATGACGTCACGGACTCTTTAACGTCCACAGTGAAACTCCCGGCATGTTTGGTTACAGTTAATACACACCGCAGTATTAATCAGGGCGGCCGCCGACTTTCGAACCACAAACCTCTGCAACAACAAGCGGTGTGAACGCTATCTCTCTACACATTATCCATGCTATCGCCAACATTGTCAGCCCTGGGGTGGCCAGGCCAGTGGAAACACAGCGAGGTGAAAGGATCGGGTGGATTGGAAATCATCAGCTCAGCACTGATAGGGAGGTTATAATTCTCAGTCACCAATTAATCCCGCCCCATGCACCGTCAACATTTAAAATTTCATGACAAAGTGGTGAATGGTAGTGCCTCTGGTAGCTGTGGATGTATGCATTACGACGCATAACATACATATTTGAAACAATCTATTCTGACGTATAATAATTAAAAAGGCTCAACACATTGTCGACGTTTCAAGATACGGCCCTTCTTCATGGCACAAAAAAGGGCTATTGCCCTAAAAGTCACCAATCATATAGTTTGTTTTAAGGCCACAGTGCTATTGACAAATGTGTTGAGTTTTTGTTACATGTGCATCACTACCAATGCTATAGCACCAAATAAATAGTTATATCCCTTACATATGGAATTCGATACATGTATTGTGAGTGTAGTATTAATCTATGGATCAATAAATTACACTGGTCAACAGAAAAAAAAATCTGGCCTGGACTTTTGCAGCTGTTTTAGACTAATTTCAGGGTGCTGATTCCAAATCTGATCTCAGATTTGCTCGATCACATCATTTTTATGCTATCGGCATACCCGACTTTCATTGATTTTACCCGAAATTAACTCTGTCACTTATGATTGCAAGTTGTTGCGAGTCAGTGACTGCTTTAGTGTTAAAATATGGTGCTGTATTTTTAGGATAGTGTGTTTATAATATAATTTTATGTAGATATCCACATCTATATAAGATTTTTCTTCTGCAGTTTTTATTGAAAATGCAATATTTTATTTCTCAAAAACCTGATGCCAGATTTGGAATCAGCACCCCAAAATGACATTAAAACCGTTGGAATACCTTATGCCAGAAAAAGTGTGTTGACCAGTGTTATTCAACCTTAGCTCTCAGTCACCTGCACCACCTTGAACTGTGTTACTTTCATGCGAAGTGCCTTAACACAATCCAACCCGACACAAACGTAAGTGGAGGGACGAATGAACATACGTCACATATATTTTTTATTCATAATTCTCCATTATCAAGCAAGATACACGACTTGTAAAATTAATTTTGCACCAAAAAAAAAACCCCAAGCAGATTGTTTTGAAAAAGTTTTGAGACGTCCTGAAGCATTATGGGTAAAACATTTTTTTTTTTTTTTAATCGTCGAGTAAGACTAACCTTGTTAAACACAGCATGGCAGAGTTTGTAAATTCCAAAAGATTGGGATGGAGATCCTGCCATTAGTGATGTATCGAGCCCCAAGTAAAACATCGCATGGCTTCTTCCAGCCTTCCCTAATTTGTAAAATTCATAGGCTCCTGGAAATATTGATTGTGGCAGGAAATCCAACATAGGCCATTCTCTTCTGCATCTCCAAACATCTTTAGATTTTTTTTTTATCTTAAACGTGCTGTGCTGGCACCGTTAATAACGATGTCATTTAATCCATTCATTAAGCTACTCATCCGTGGCACGTGATTAAATGTGTATTTCTGTTACAAATGATGGTTCTCTGGGTTAATCTTTTTTTAGTTTCCCCAAGGCTGAATCATATACATGAAGAATAACCTCAGGAAATTAATGGCTGAAATGATGCATGATTTAACGTGCAATAATGTATTAATAATGACTCCAAATTGTCTAATGTCTACTGATAAACAACTAAATGTATGCCGATATTGGTAAAAAAAAATGTGAGTCTGAAAAAGTTTGGGAAATGTGGCGTTGCATGGAATTAGTGACAAAATAAGATACCAAATGTTTGGACAGGCTTGGCATGCAATTCATTAATTCAAATGCTGGATCTGTAGTTGACAATGTGCCCCTGTTCCAGTCCAGACTCATGGCCTTCCTCTTCTCCCCTCTTTCTATCACTACCTTATTATTTTTCTTATTGTTAATGACGTTTACATTTTAAATGGAAACATGTGCCTTCGTGGGCATCAAATTGCCTTGTGTAAGTTATATAATGACGTGTCCTTTTCGAGGTTTCACGTGACCATTCATGTGCGTATTTCTATTTATTTCGTTGCTTTACCATATTTTATACGGTATGATTTTGTAATGTTGGTGTCACTTGCAAATAGCACCCATCGTGATGTATTGAGATCTCACTTAATTAAGCACCCATAAGCAATGTGAAAAATGCTCACCATAATCATTAACACTACCTTCTTATACAAATAAAAACATTGCCCATGCTCTTTCTTCAGAGCATAAACAGCAAAAGAGAATATGCCTTTCAATCAGAAGCCAAGGTGTAATAAGACGTGGATGGTGGGAATTGCATTGCAGTACTTGGAACATGTGATAGGAGGATATTGACACTGAATGCCACCAACGCTGCATCACATTTCATCACAGAGAAGCACTGACAAGACTGAGTCCGATAAACGCACCCTGGTGGTGGCAAACAAAGTGGCGTGATGTGCCACTCGGTGGCGATGTGTGCGTTAGGATTAAAATTAAGGTTGGCTTGATCGGTCACACAGGGTAAAGTTCCCCTGCCGTTCATAATTATAATCGGTTAAATTGTGCTTTGCTGGTGAATGGCGACATCCATTCCCAGTCTTGGCTGGTTTCAGTGGCAGCACAAATCAGAGTTTGAATGGAGGCAACGATGAAGACGATCGTCTTTGGTGATTAAAAGAGATAGCACGCAGACAACTTGGCAAGTAATAATGCAGCAACTAATTAATTAAAATCAATTCTTAGCGCAACGCTGTACACGCATTTTGCACACAGCGTTGGTGTACGGTGCTTTTTCTGGAATTTTTGCTGGTTTTTTTCCTGGATTTTCAGTTTGCACATAGTCACATAGTCACTTTAAGATGTTTTCTTGTTCATGTTTTTTATTTGTTGCGGTTGCACCGAATTCAAGAGCCTAATGGCTCACAGGGCTATACCTAATAAATAAACTTGAATTAAATCCTACGTGTAAGAATTCATTGGTAATGAGT
Organism: Entosphenus tridentatus; assembly: GCA_014621495.2. Lineage (NCBI taxonomy): Eukaryota > Metazoa > Chordata > Hyperoartia > Petromyzontiformes > Petromyzontidae > Entosphenus > Entosphenus tridentatus. The sequence continues at coordinate 1,954,330 of CM025660.2, read as the reverse complement.
TCTGCTAATCAGACCCACGTTATTTGCAAACAAAACTAGAGCAATCCATTGTTGTTTAAAAGCAGTACAAAACAAACGAGATGGTGAAAACAAATTGCCTTTCAATCACAAGATCTCACCACATCCCTGTTATGGATGGGAAGTGGGAGTTGAATTCTCATGAACCCAATAACAACCAGGGTGACGATAGTTACGTCATTGGTGATAATAGTCGCAATGATGCAATTGTTTGCGTGTTAGCAAGCAGCTGCGGCTTGGGCTGGACCACTCACCTTCACTCATCACCAACACATGCCTGCGGAGGGAGCTGGTAGGAACGTTGGGTTGCTCGGTCAATGGCCAGGGTCAACGGCGGCGTGGTGTATTCCGCAAATATGCCCGACTGTGAGGGCGGGCACAAGCCGGCGTGAGTAGGTTAAACGTTGAGTTTTATAAGGGCACCACGGGGTGACCAGCCCCTCGCCACCCAGCCCCACCCTCCCCACCCAGCCCCACCCTCCCCACCCAGCCCCTCCCTCCCCACCCAGCCCCTCCCTCCCCAGCCAGCCCCTCCCTGCACGACGGACGGACGGACACAATAATCCCCTGTGGGATGGTGTAACCAGGAGGTTCCTACCAGTAAACACGGATATTTGGAATATGATGACAAACAGTGGAAGATGTGCGAGCAGATTTCCCAGGATTCCATTCACCTCCTGCAGCGATTTCGCTGGAGTTGTGTTCGGTGAGGGGAAGAGTCACAGTCGTGATGTCAACATAATAGCGCTGATGTTCCAACCTTGCTCACAACCTTACTTGGACCATACTTTGTTTTACAAGCGATTTGTAGTCATCACGCAATTTCGGGTGGAGCAGCGATGCAGTAGTTAAGGCAGCGAGGTCTGCGACCCGAGTTCTATTCCTGGCCAAGGCGAACATGAGTGGCAAGTGATATATCCTAACCCTCCTTCACCAACCCGCACTGACCATCGTGATTAGGTATAGTCAAACAAAAATCCCATGGCCAATATAGGACGGGGGGCCCCCCAATCTAAAAGTGGATTGCAAAGAGCTTTTAATAATAAATTATTCATTTATCAAATCAAAGATTGTATAATGCTGAAGTGTCTCTTTGTGCAGTGTCGATATGTTGGCAACACGCACAATGTAACGATTTGGCAGGTGTCTCAAATGTGACACAGACATTGGTCAACACGGGCGCATTAAAATCACACCCCTTCACGTTACCACCTCTCTCTCCAAACTCCAATTTCCTGTCACCGTGTGGCTGAATGTAATGTCGCTGGATGTGTGGCTTCCCATAGTGCGCGTATCGCACTGTCCACTCATAGAATTCTGGCTTGTCTGAACACGTATTAGTGGCATCCATTCTGAGAGTTTGCCTCTTAAAAATATCACATAGGGTAAAAAAAGTGCAATAACAGGGCACTTAAACGCCTCGGAGGCCTCTCTAGACACTTTATATCACGTGTCATCTCAACCATTATATTACCCCACGGACCTCTTGCCTTGGGTACACTCCAGTGACAACCATTCCCTACTTTGCAGGAGGTGTACGAGGAGTGCACAGCACCGGCTTGCAAATGAGTAACAAGTTACCTCTTGATAATTGTTTTTTTATCTGGCAACAAAACTGACACCTTTTTTACAAGGAGTCATG
>CM025660.2:1936084-1947670 GCA_014621495.2 Entosphenus tridentatus | reverse complement strand
GGTGCAGAGCTGATGAATACACGTACATTGACTTGTTTTTCCACATCCTCCCTCACATTCTTTCATTGCAACATCCCGACATTCTGGACGGCATTGCCAGTTGCATCGACGGCATCAGGCACACCGGACTCATTAGAGCAGGCGGGGGGGGGGGGGGTTTTTTGGGGGGGGGGGGGGGGGCAGATCATTGGACCCCATGCATGTGCTGTATTCTTCTTCCTTGTCTGTGAGCTGACAGCTCAGATGCTCCAGTGCTGAGATTGGGCCTAATGGAAACAACCATTGAGATAGGAGAGGGGGGTGATTCATCCACGTACCGTAATCTTTGATGTTCGCAAGAATCACCCTGCAGGCATCGTGACATTAAGTCTGAATGTGGTGGTGTTTGTAATGATCTGCTGCTTGCCAGATGTTGTCCATTCTAAGTGATTTTGCTGGTACACCTGGCTCTGTTACAGCCAGATTATGATGGAGAAGTGGTAACTATAATGGTCATTTTGTTAATATTGTTGGTTGCTATGGTTGGAATGATGAACATTACTGGAAACATGTCTTTAGAGTATTTGCCTGCTATAAATGCTGCTGTAAATTTCCACGTGAAATGAAACTTCACTGGGCTATGATTTCAGGCCAGGTCGCTTCTGAAAAAGAGCTATATTGCTCAGGGGGCCTTACCTGGTAAGATATAAAATAGTTTAGTTTGAGTTTAATTTTCTTAAGCACTCCTAATTCTGCATTGTTTAATAGTTTGTTACTCTGCTCCCTTGACCTGCAAAAATAGTTCTACATACACCAGCACGTTCATCGCCGTGGAAATAATCTCTCTCCGATTAACCGTTAACATCCCACTCCAAATCTTCGAATCTCGTCCAACAATTTAAATTTGTCGACCTCCCATCCTTCATCCCAACATCGGCCTAAATTCCATTTTTCAATTTCACCCTCCTGCCATCTGATGTTCTAGCTCAATGTCCTGCTCAAATTATTATTTTTTTACTTTGTTAATGACATCTGTTATCCTGCTGTTGAATTTCAAGTCTTCATTTATGCTCAAAGTGATAGTAAACATCAACATCCCTATATTTAACTTAACCCCTAAAATAAATATCAAGTATGTAAAAAAAACGGAACAATTAACATTCCGTCCAGTGTCTGTTTACAAGTCTGTCTTGGTAAGAAATTCAATCTTTGACCCTGCGATGGAGACGTTCATGTATTACGTCCTTTATTTACGCTTCACACACCACGTGACGTCCGTTAATGGCACTCTCACCAAATCGTTCAACATGTTAATGCCGCTCAACGTTTTTCATAACACGAGCAGATTAATTAATGTGTAACCACAATAAAAAGCCACCCAATAAAAACAAATTAAACAAACACCCATTAAATTAGTGTGACACATCTTCTTGGTGGATGTGGTATCGGCAAAATTTGCTGAATTAGTTATTCATATTTGAGTGTAATTTATATTTTTTTTAAGTAAAAAGAAACATTTAACAATCATCGTAAGCTGTTAAAGGCGCTTTAGCTTAATTATGTTCACGGGTATGTTTCTCAGAATATAACAATAAGTTAGGTGCGTGTAAACAGCTTCACTTTAAAGCAGTGCGCTCCTGCCTAACCTTCACGAAGAGTGGAGGGTGCACGTGGTGACCGAGGATCAAGAGCTACAAAGTGCACCGTGTTTTCACGATTGTGTTAGTTGTTGATTTCCCTGCGTCGCTTCTCCCCGAGTACAAGACAAACACGCTACACGATGCCACGACAAAGGGAGGTGGTGGTGTTTGAGGTGAGTAATGAAACATGTTTTATTTTTGTCTATGCTAGAGGGTGATGCCTGAAAGCCACTGCACTGCAACATCCACTGCAAGTCACTATGCAATATCCCTTTAGCAACGCCTAACTGCATAATTTCTACATGTTTAATTGTGTATTTCTTTTAATTGTACGAGAGACATATAGGGCTTCAGCTCACGTGCATTATGAACCGAGCAATCTCAGGCCAGATTGCCAGCAACGATGCTGGACCTCACTTAGGTCGACTCGACCTTAAATTCGTAGACTTGATGTGGAATGTAGAAACATCAACACCGGGTTGAGACAAAGGCGACCGGGCATGGTGCTGGCCACAAAACCACCTTGGGGTGATCACGAACATACGAGGGATCGTAATGTGTATGTAAAAAGGGTAGCAGACACACGGTATATGTAATGGATGATATGTTTAAAAAGCACGTGACCTTTCCCTGGTACCAGGGGTAATTAGACGAATGCGCCAAGAAATTGCTAACCCTGAATCAACATCCACAGCCAATGTCAGGTTATTATAAAGCTACATTATTTTTTGGATATTAAGGGTGAATATAGATTATATGTGTGTGTGTATACTGAATAGAAAAAGTGTGTATGTCTATGCTAAGCTGCCTTCTAATTAGAATGTATCAGATAAGTACGGAACCGGGATTTGTATCCCCTCCAAGTTTTTCCACCTTTCAATTTTTTTTACAACGTTTATTTAGATTAATATATTTTGTATGCCTCGACCATTCCCAATCCGTCTGCCTAATCTCCCCTCATCTTCGTGCTATCCAGATGTTTGCAATGCTCTGCCATTTGGGGGGGGGGCTTTAGCCTCCTTTTTTAATGAATCTATTTTTTTTTATTCCTGGATGTCTTGAATAATTATCTTTGGATCTTCAAGCATTCAAAAAGACCAAACCAGTTAATAATAATACAAGGCAACTAAAAGTCACAATCTAGCATCATGGTTATCAAACATGTGTTTAGCCTGATGCTGGCACTCCATTCAAAAGCGAAATACATTAACAAACCAGCTATTTCTTAATTCATAAACACAATATTTGATTGATCATTTCGACTGCATGTCTGTAGGGGAAAAAAAGAGATCTTTCTCCCCATTACAATAAGCTCACAACCCATATTGAGACATTTTACATTTCTTTCATATGTATGGCTATTTGCCTTGCTTGACCTAGTCACACAACAAATGCCACCCCTCCTAAAGTTACACAAATAAACACAGATTTGTGTGTGCCATACTCATCCACCATTTGCCTTAATATTCAAACCCTTACCATAAGCACATGATTATTATTATTATTATTCTTAAGCTGCTTGAATAAATGTATAAATGTGCTTGAGATTCTTAACTCAAAACTGGAATTTGAGGGTTCAGTTTGATTATCAACGAATCCCAACCGAGCCACTCGAGGCTAATGTTAAGCTTTTTGTGTAAAATCCTGATTTGCGTAGATGACTTGGGGTGGCCCACAGGTGCAGATCGTTTAGCTCACAGATAAGTTATTTTCTGGTCTGATCTGGCAGCATTTGATCATTTTTTTAATGCCCCAGTGAGTGTGCTGGAAAATGTGGTATGAACTAAGAATACCACGTGTTCACATTCTCTAGTAGTAGTAAGAATAATACTGAAATACCGCCGGTTTGGTAGGACGTGCACCTAGGGGTGGTGGCGTGGGTGGTGGTGTGGTCTTGGTGGGGTGGTGTGGTGGTGGTGGGGGGGTGGTGGTGTGGTGGTGGTGTGGTGGTGGTGGTGTGGGTGTGGTGGAGCAGAATCGCATTGTACTATTCAACCGGCAACCCTAATTCTGTTTTTTTCACCAGTCTTTTCTCTTCCACGGCAGCTACGGACCACGCTAAACCGCGCTCGAACGCAGCGTGGGGAAATATGCACGCGACACCTTCAACAAAAGGACGATCGTCAAAGGACTCCCCAAACCACCACTGTGATTGAAGGCAAAACCATGAAACGCATCTCAAACGAACGCGTCCGTGCGTGCAACACCCTGGCGTTGTCGCTGCGATCCACACAGCCGTCTATTGCTACCTCCCTTGGATTGGTCGAAATAAATGATCGTTTAACTTATTAAAACGCGTTTAAAAACACTGCTGCTTTTCCCTCCTGCCATTCTAAATAATAATAAGAGGAAGTTCTATTTGCAGTCAAGGCTTACTTCAGAAAATATTGACGTCTTAACCGATCCTAGGCACCCACTTTGAACCAACCTGCACGTATTCTTCTGTGATATGACTGATGTAGATGTAGAGCAACAGCTACAATTTCACGGTCAGGTGGTCAAGTCAGACGACTGCATCAGGAGCAGCGGAGTGTATCGCAGTGATGTCTCCTTCGTATTTGTGGATCGGGCCTTGCGTCGTTATATACGTTGTACGGCGTGATCTGGATGACCGCAGTTGCACACTGGGGAGTGTTTAATGCTAAAACAACCCACTATTACTGGTAAGGTGTTGGAATGCCTTCATACAAAATTAAACAAAATAATAATCATGAGAGAATGCCTCACTACGACTCGAGACTCATTTTGAAGATGATCCTGCCAAGGAATATTTGGCCAATTGCCATAAATGAGTGCTCGGCATGCGAGAGGAAACCGGAGAACTCGGAAGAAAAAAGAAACTCACTCGTACAAGGCAGGGGACAACACTCAAAGCTCTGCCTCCTCTCAACCCAAACCTGGTGGTTTTCCCCGAGCGGTAAACCCGTGCCGCATAAGCCACGATCAACAATGCGTATTTAAATTTCGATTTAAAACTTTCGTGACTGCAGGGATTGATATTCTTGGTTCCTTCGGGAAAGTCACGTAGAAGGGAAAAATAATAAAATAATAAAATAAAACAATAACATTCTCACGACGTTTCGATTGCAACACAAGCAATCATCATCAGGTGTGAAAACCACAGCAAGAAATTTTGACTTTACCGAAAGAACCAAGAATATGAATGCGTATTTAGTTTCCAAATCTTACAACATCGGTACAATAATTACATTGGCACATTACGTATGCCGAAATATGGGTACAAACGTTTACATGGCCATGTACACCGGAGCAGTGTTGACCATATATGACACCAACGATAAACGAGTTTTATTTTGCCAGCTAAGGCCCACTGAGCTATATAGCCCCTTTCAGAAGCAACCTGGCCACAAATGATAACTCAAAGAAGTGCCTTATCACGTGGAAATTTAGAGCAGCCAAATACTCTAAAACACTTTTTTTTTATCCATGTGGAGAGAAAACCCGGAGGACCCAGAGAAAAAATCTACGCCACCACGGGGAGAAAACAAAAATTCAAAATATACAGCAGGCACCAGGGTCGGGATCGAACCAACGACCTCCTGTATACCAAGCGAGGGAGTTAACGTCTCGCTACCTTATCAAGCGTCATGATAAAGGGCCCTCGCCGAATGGATCCACAGTCGCACTTGTGGTGAAGTAACCTAAAACCGTTAAGATGCAAAACACACTTGTAGCTGCCATCCACTGAAATAGTCTGTACTTGTCAAATGTACGCTATGCAGGCAATATGGCGATGTAATATTCACGCATGCATTTACGTACAGCTGCTTTTTATTTCTTTAACGAACAGCTTGAACCAGACTGCTTTACAACCTCAGAACATATTTGTATTATTTACTTTCTTGTTGTTGTTGTTTTGCTTTGTAAACATTGCCATTAATCGGCAGCTTTCATCGCGAGTGTCATGGCGTGCCAGTGTGGGCGCATTCGATGCCTTTTGTGATTCTTGTCTCTGCCTTTCGCCTTTACCGAAAACAAACTCATTTAGACGCTGAAAGGAAGATGAGAAGTCACCGTCCTTGGCGGCGAGACGAGACGCTGGCAAGCTATGAAGTCTCTCATCGACTTTGTGACTTCATGAACGCTTTTCGTTGGCTGGTACACTGGACTGAAAGTAAATTTGAGGGAAAATCCCTGAGAATATATGCATATATTAAACAGTTTTTTGTACAATTTTTGTATTTTACCTAGGTAATGCCCACCGAGACATATAGCCCCTTTTTTTCAGAAGCGACCTTGAAACAAATGATAGCTCAACGAAGTGGCTCATCATCGCGTGGAAATGTACAGCAGCCAAATACTCTGAACGCGTGATGTTGATTTTAAACGTGGAGGGAAAAACCGGAGACAAATCCACGCGACCTCGGGGAGAACGTGCAAACATGCAAACTCCAAATATACAGCAGGCGTCAGGGTCGAACTCCTACATACGAAGCGAGGGAGTTCACATTTCCCCAACGTGGCACCGTAATATATATGTCGTTACAAGCCTGTAACTTCGCACTGCTCAGCTAATGCCCTCTTACATTTTCTTGTATTCTTTACCGAGTGGCTCTTGTCAAGTAATAACACTTTCAAACATGAGTCTGTCTTCAGAAGTATTTAATAAAGCAGTAACCTATGAACCAGGTTCAACCATTTTCGTAGCTGTCGGGGGGGAAACACATATTTGCATATTTGCAAATATTTCTTTGTGTTGTCTGCAAGTTTTAGGCAACGCTTTGATCAATTTGTCCGGTTTTCAAGTTTCGGTTCCTAATTCCACCATAACTTTATAAACTTCTGCATGGAGTGTGGAATAAAACCGCAAGCCTTGCTCGACAAGCCGCCTTTTACCGTAGTGGCATCCTTCGCCTATCTCCGCATTTTAATTGCAAAATATGACCCCACAACAGCCACTTACAAAAAAAGAAGCTCTATCCACGATTCTGCCCCCCCACCACCACCACCCTTTGTAAATGACAGGACGCAAAAAAGTGATTTTTATAAACGGGATATAGCGAGGGTAATCGTCTTCTGTCTCCAAAGGACAGCTCCCTAAGAGGACTTCAGAATAACTCTGTGGGGAGAGCAAACTTGGCTCCCAGGATTCGGGCTGGCGAGTTGGATCGTGGACTTTTTATCTCTCATTTGTTACAACCTTGTAGGGTGAACAACAATTTGACAAAAGATCAATGGCAACATCGCGGGGGGTTATTGTATGTACAGTTTCGATAGCTGACATTTGTAAAGCAGCCTACTTGACCTCCATCAGTTATTACAACCTACACAATCGGACGTCGGGTGCAGTTACTTTTTCCGAGAGCGGCAATATTGGCAGCATTATAAGATCTCTCAATTGAGCCGTCCCGGCCTCATTCGCTCGTTCGGCTCTGACACGGATGCTATACCTAAGCATGGCAATGTGTAACAATTATAACAAATTTTACAAAGATATATTTCTTCGTAATTGTCGTCGGACAGTCGGAAACCCAGGCCGAACCGTTCACCCCTGCGGTGGCTCGCTCTCCCTCGGGGGTTTGACATTACAGTATTGATCAAATTCCTCTACAACGTCTTTCCATGTGTCTATCGAGCCCACAAGACAAGGTGACATTAAGAAAAGGGCTGGGATCCAGTCAAGGATATCTGCGTTGTTGGATGCGACCCGACAGTGTTTCGTGGTGTGAGTTACATTGCTTGGCGTGTGTTAGCTACAGTTTCAAGTTCACATTTGCTGTGTTTATCCTGACGACTTCAAATTGTTCATTTAAAATATGATCGCAATAACATTTCTCGCCTGATAGCTTATATATGAAAGAAAAACATCCCAAAGCAGAAAAAAATGTTTAACCTGCCAATAACCCAACTGGGTCAACGCTACGAAAGAGTATCGATACTCAGCTTGAGGCTTTCTGGGTAATCACAACGAGCAGGTTCAAGGCCACGTGTTCAAGGCGTCCCAGAATCCTCCCACAAATAAACGATCGCGTCGGTGCCACCATGACGCTGGCTCATCGCCCAGTGGCTCACAAGCCCCCGGGACACACCGAGCGCATGGCAGCTCGCACCTACCAGCACCAGGCTCAAAGCCTGCCGAGCTTACGAGATACGAAGTGATCTAGGCGGATTTTGCACGGTTTCGTCCGAGAAATTGCGATTTATAAATATTGTAAGAGTTTTTTTGTATTCCTTTCGCAAGTTGCCCTGTCCCACCAGTTGTGCGATGATCTCAAATGTGTTGGCATTTATCCTAAATTGCCGTCTTAACAATGCAGCGTCTTGAATGGGGGGAGGGGGGGAACGCCTCTGGAAAACAAATTTGGTAATGCTGGGTTGGCTGTGGTGCCAAAAGCACGAATAACATTGACAAATGTTTCCTAAAATTAATTTTCGACGGTTTACACACGGAAATATGCTGCCCTCTGCTGGCAAAACTTACATTCACGACATAACGTGTGACACCAGTCAAGGGGTCAGTTAACACATTCCTGCGGAGGGAGCTGGTAGGAACGATGGTTTGCTCGGTCAATGGCCAGGGTCAACGGCGGCGTGGTGTATTCCGCAAATATGCCGACTGTGAGGGCGGGCACAAGCCGGCGTGAGTAGGTCAAACGTTGAGTTTTATAAGGGAACCACGGGGTGACCAGCCCCTCCCCACCCAGCCCCACCCTCCCCACCCAGCCCCTTCCCACCCTCCCCACCCAGCCCCTCCCCACCCTTCCCACCCAGCCCAATTGATGGTGGTCATTTGGCAACTAATTAATAGAATGTCAAAAAGGAATTTCACAAACATTACAAGCTTTTGAAATCACCTACATACATGTGTGACACGTAAACAAGAAAACATGACAATTTGAACGAATGCATTGTACATTTTATTAAATCCGAAGGGGACGTTTTATGCTGGTGATTTAGAAGCACGTGCATGGGCTTGTTTAGAAAGCCCAGTACACTTGCAGGGTTAAATTGTCCCGAGAGGGCTGATGGACAGTTTGATGTCAAACACACGTGCTCACACTTGCTCATTACAAATGTCAGCAAAACTGGGAATTGATTACCGCTCAAGCAGGGGTCCCCTTTCACGTGAAGAGGGCACAGCAAGGCTTGTCTTAACACGCGTGGTCACTTCTTGTGCGTATTCTTCGTTGTTGATTGTTATGGTTGTGTTGCTTGCTTTGTTTTGCACTGAGTTACTATTACTGCCGTATTCTCCAAGATAATGAGACGCTCCTGAATGTAAGATGCACCACAAAACATAGGGGTTATTTATAGTAATAGAAACAACACGCGTTCTAATCGGGAGCATATGGCACTTATAGAGAGTAATCTTCTGGAAGATGATTATGAACGACTATAAATGAAAACACGACTAAACCAAAAGACAATGCTTTCTCTGGATCGCGAGGCCACACCAACTTTTGCTTTAAAATGAAAATTCTGTCGTATTATCCAGAGCATGCGGCGGTACACCAAATGTGGACTCCGACTGTTCCAATGGAGACTGTTGTCCCCTTCACACACGTGGCGTTTTCTCCACGTGCTCCGGTTTTCTCCCACATGTAAACACTCGTTAAAATGGCCGACAACGCCTTCATATATAGAGGACTGCAGAGCTTGGGTCGTGTGTGATGGGGAATTTGCTCCGGCTCACTGCCTGGCTGCCTTTGCCACTCGTCTCTGGTTCCTGCTCGTGCCTCTGAGTCGCGGTCTCTCTCTCTCTCTTTAGTCACTTTAAGATGTTTTCTTGTTCATGTTTTTGCTTTCTGTTTGTTGCGGTTGCACCCGATTCAAGAGCCGAATGGCTCACAGGGCTATACCTAATAAATGAACTTGAACTTGAACTCTTTGAGAGCGAGCGAATATTGTGTGGCACGTGACAAGTTGAAATCACAATTGTTGTTGTACTCTAAAACTCAGGTGAAGGGGGACTTTTAATATAGAAATAGGCTATGCAAACCATAAAGCAGTGTTCTTTACTCATTTTCCGAGGCGGGGCCATTTTGGCCGATAAGACATCATCAGTGTGAGACCATTGGGGGTTCGACAGCAGAAAGATGATGTTGATGGGTGTGTGTCACCATTTGTATTTTGTGTCAGGGGGCTTTACGTAGGCCTCGGCAAGGTAAGGTAATTGTACCCTTTTTACCGGGTAAAAGGGTAAAGGTAAAAGGTAAAGGTGTCGACATGCCAAGGGGTAAGGGTAAAGGGTAGGGTAAAAGGTAGGCTCGTTGCTTTTTACCTTTTACCTTACCTGCTAAAGGGTAAAAGGTAGGGTAGAGTGATTGTATTGTGGTAAGGTAAAAGGTAGGGTAATGGTAGGCTCGTTTTTTTGACACTATTACCTGACCTTGCCGAGGCCTAGCTTTATGTCAGGGGCCGCACTAAAGGCCACCAGAGGCCGCCAGTGTGACCCGTGGGCCTTGCAATGAAAAACACCGCCGTACACAGCCCAGTGGTAACAATAGTAGCGAGTAGCTACTAACACAGATAGTGGCAAGAACGTGATGGCTACATACTAATGTGGTGGAGCAGTGATGCACTATGCTACGAACCAAACCTCCTGACTCCGATTCCCAGCCAACTCTAATATCAGCGGCGGGTTATATCGGAACTGATCATGATGCCTCCCTTCACTAATCCACCTTGTCCAGCGTGGTTAATTATAATCAAACAACCTCCATCCAGCAGAGGATTGACAAAGGACTTTGAACATTGCCACTATATTCACATGGTAATATTCCTTAGCAGGCAATTATCATTTGGTGGGGGAAATCCTACCGTCTTTTGCCCCTTGGGCTCTCTCGTGAATTAAAAATCGTATATCCCATTCGGGAAGAACCATGGCGAAATTATGTTTGAGTGGTATCAGTGTCCCTCGTACAAACGTTGATTTAAGGTGGCACTTGATGTGCTCTCTCAAACTGGGAATAGCACCACGTCGTCACGGAGACCGGTGTGCAGTGTATGACGCTATTTTAGATGCCATATGTCGAGGCTGCAACAGATGGTAGCTATTGTATTCGCTGGACAATGAACGTTGGCATGATGTAGCGTGCGCCCATTGAGTGCCGTCAACCATTGCACATAGATTTATTTAAAATGTGCACTTTTAAATGCCAAAAAATGGTTATAGCCTTATTTTCATTAGATTTGTATTTCAAATTAATGCATAATTAGTTTAGTGTGTCTGTATAGTATGATGAATTATCCGTGCAATCTGTAATCATGTAAATGGCCGTAACATTTTTCTCTTTGAAAGGGGAAAAAACGAATTGCTGCAATGGCCTAGTGGTATCACGTTCGTCACTTGTTGCAGAGGTTCACGGTTCAAAGGTACTGGCCACCCTGGTTAATACCGCTGGTGTATAAAGATCCCACGGCGTCTTTGTCAAGAGCAGGCCATTGTGTGCCGGAGACATGGTCCAAATCTGCTAAATTTGAAAAATGACACCGCAAATTATGCATAGCAAGTGTCCCCCCTCTACTGGCAGACCGCAGCTGTTGGCATCGGTTTCTGGATAACTTCCAGCTTAGCTGCGGTTTCCTGGACTAATATGCCAGATGGACTGAACGGCCTCCTCTCCTTAGTAAACTTTCCGATCATCTGATTCTTTACTACGAAGTGCACCGTGTTAAAGTTTGTGTTTTTGAGTTTGACATTTGGTTCTGTACGTGCCCTCATGTCTGTATTGCCCTGCATTTTCAGGCCTACCTATCATAATAGGTGGGCAACTATTATAAAGAAACGTAACCTCAATTTACACACAATAAGAGCGAATATTAAACGATAACATACATATTTTAAGGTATGTTTTACGTACAGCATGTAAGTGCAGTCACGAATATTAGAAATCTATTAAACCTATTCCTTTGCAATGTTTGGCTCCATCATTGATGTTTCATCTACTGAGGTTGATCAATGATACAAAATATGAACTAAGCCACCGAAATCCTCCGGCTTGAT
>CM025660.2:1906678-1935684 GCA_014621495.2 Entosphenus tridentatus | reverse complement strand
ACTTTTATTAATTTAATTTTTTTACCTACGTGACTTTACCGAAAAAACCTAAGAATATGAATCATTGCAGTCACGAAAGCTTCAAATCTAGAATAAATGCCATTTGTTTCGCGAAAGGAACAGAGTTGTGGCGGCATCGGCAAAAGTGGTTTTCAGCTGTAATTTTAATGAAAAAAATCAACTTGTTTAATTAGACTTTTTCAGACATTCACACATGCATTGTTTTTTTTTTCAAAATCGAAAATACTACGCATTAGACACATTTACAAAAATCACACGGCTAAAAAAATATTGTGAAAAAAGTGCTTATTATATGTGTTGTCTGTTTATGTTTCTATTCCAAGCTTTCCTATCCAATTATGAATCCCTCCTTGCTTGCTGTTAATCACATGACCGTACCATTATTCACTGTATCTGACGCATGTCTGCCTATTCGCTGTAGATTTCTCAACACCCCCCCCGACCAACCTTGTGAACCCCCACCCCCTAGCCCCCAGCCCCCCCCCGAAACCCCATTGCTTACTGTGCTCACTTGCCAGGAGTCTGTGTTCACTTCCCCTCCATCCCTTCATGTGCTTGTAAACGTGTAACTGCTTTTGGCTGGCCATCGAACAAAGACGGTCAGCGCATCGCGCACTCTCAGATGCGCTTCTGCGGCCGTCTGGAACGCTCTTTCTTCCGGATATTAGAAAGCCACCGGAGCTATACACTTTTAAATCAACTAGATTGAAAACTCACTTCTTTTGAACTGCTTTTTGCGTTTAGTTTGTTGTCCGTCCCCTCGCACAGCCGATTAGCACGGTGGGCTACGTACGGCGCGAAAGAAGTTCAACAGACATGCATGGAAAAGTAGAATAACATTCTAAGGAGCACTAATAGGCCACCTTCAGTAGAGTCATTTTATATCATAATAATATAGTGATAAAAGCAACCTTAATAATAATTATACATATATATCAATAATAAAAGTAACAGAAAGAGCGAGAGCCAACCCTGAGTGACAAACGGTGACTCACCAGTGACTCACGGCCTACCCGTACCCGTACCCGGCCGCACCAGGGTCGCAAACGATGCTTGAGTCTCCTATCTCTGTGCTCCAGAAAACCTTGTGTGCATGATGGCATTAAGCGATTGGGGCGCAAAGCATAAGCAAGCTCGGGCATATGCTCAGGGCTCCAGGGAACTCAAGGGACTCTGGATTAATGAAAAAAATAGGGCCGAACCAAAATATGAGCTCGAATTGAAAATCTTAACGAAGTATAAAACGGCTGATTAACATGAAAAAGTGAATAAATATTAAACGCTTAATTAATCTCTGTCATTCCTATCATGTCTGTATCTCTATTCTCTGATCTAAGTCCATCTTTGTCTCTTGCATGCATGTCTCTCCTTTAACTAAATCCGTCTCATGGGTATCTCCTTTCTCTCATCGCTCTACAGCTCTGCCTTTCATCTCCGCATCGCTCATCTCACGACATCGTTATATCTTTCTACATATTCTTAGGTTTTTTCGGTAAAGTCGACAGACATGCATGGAAAAGTAGCAGCAGCCGCACATTAACTACTCTGGCACCTCCCCCTCTCAACCAGTCTCCATAACAAAGGCTCAGTCCTTTGTTATGTAGACTAGCCGTAGCTTCAGCCGCACCAACCTTATCCTAATATTTTTAAAAAACTCCTATCCAGGAGCCTACCCTGGCTCCTCCCCCCTCAACCAGTATACATATAAGGTCGGATCTCTTAGAATTTCTCTTTACTTGATACAGCAATCGTGCTGTGACGGTTCCACCTGAAGACGGAAGCTTATGTTGCCTCCGAAACGTCGTGATTTTTATTTTACTTTTACTAATTTAATTTTTTTACCTACGTGACTTTACCGAAAAAACCTTAGAATATGAATCCTTGCAGTCACGAAAGCTTCAAATCTAGAATCTTTCTACATCTCCCAAAAAGTTTCTAAATTTAACGGGTGGCACGATTATTCCGCCAGCATCGTCATTGGTTTTAAGGGCCATTACTTCAATCTCAGAGCCAAATCCAAAAAATAACTGGGTGTAAGAATATTTTACAGTATAGTGATAAAAACGTGATCAATTATAAGTAAAACCATCATTTACCACAATATCATCTCTTCCCAATCGAAAATAGTGACCTGTCCTTTTACCTCCTTTTACCTTCTGAAGTTTTGCAGCTCTGGGCACCAGACAGCCGATAAAATTAAGGTCACAGGCGCAATCAGAAGTTCGACACAATAGCGCGTGTAGTCACCGAAACATTGCAAGTTGCTCTCTGTGTGACCTCGCACCAAAACGTGGCCTTTCTCAGTAAGGTCACGGGAGGACAAAGGCATGGATTACATTTTTTTTTAATCCATTGCACATTGCAAACATCAGCACAAGCTTAAAAGCTTTGTGTTATCATGCATTTTCTATTTACACCCTAGGCCATGTTCCCACGTTCATGCGCATAGCTTAAAGGAGAGAAGGAAAAAGAGGCATTAGTTTTGCAGGAAAGCCACAACTTGCTGCAGTGGTCTCACTAGCAGGGATTTATATAAGGGGGCAGTTATGAAAAAGGCTGATTCAGCTTACGCTTTCTGAGTGATGAGTGTACATGTGTAAAAAAATAAGTCAGACTACCTGGATGGTGACGTGATTCCCCAGTAAGGGGCGATCAGAAATATATGGGTTTACAAGAGGGCGGAGTGGGTGGTGGTGCAGTGGTTAGCGCGCTGGACTATGAACCCAGCAACCTAAGTTCACATTCCCGTTGTTGAATTGCTGGCAATCAGAGGCAGGTGATTCTAGATTTGAAGCTTTCGTGACTGCAAGTATTTATATTCTTAGGTTTTTTTCGGTAAAGTCACGTATGTAAAAAATTAAAATTAAAATTCATAAAAGTAAAATTAAAATAAAATTAAAATCACGACGTTTCGGAGGCAAAACAAGCTTCCGTCTTCAGGTGGAACCGTCACAGCACGATAGCAATATCAAGTAAGTGAGAGATTCCAAGAGATACTACCCCGTATATATACTGGTTGAGGGGGGGGGGGATGGGCCAGGAATGTCCCACTTTTTATTAATTTTATTTTTATTTTACTTTTATTAATTTTAATTTTAATGTTTTACCTACGTGACTTTACCGAGAAAACCTAAGAATAAGAGGCAGGTGATGTCTAAACTGGCCCTGAGCCCCAGCATTTTTGACCAACCTGCACTCACCAGTGAAGCATGGTCAAATTGCTCCCATGGCCAAATGGGAATGCCTTCAGCTAGCAGTCGATTGACATACGACTACAAATTATTACTGTTGTTGTTGTATAAACTTACAAGCGCTCGTGCGTAACTACACGCAGGCCTAGCCTTCACGTAAATGGCATCTTTAACAAACAGGGTGCACCTTTACAGTAATCATCTGGTAAACAGAAAAAATACTGCCACTTGTCGTAATTTCCTATCTATCTTGCGACTTGCATGTGTGCAACAGATTATATCGCCGCTTTCGTGACGCATTTGTAAAAAGTCAAACTATAAAGTGCTCCGCGCATTTACATTGAGCCTCCTCTCACATCTCTGAGCCCTGGGATGGCTGCCCTGACCATCACCCCTATCAAGAGGCCTAATGGGGCATACAAAGAGGAGCCTTTGGCAACTCAAAATGAATATGGCGGGCCCCTAGGTTTTTATCATCTTGAAAGACCAGGAATTAATTACACTGGTCAACAAAAAAAAACTTTTTTTTCTGACCTGGACTTTTGCAGCTGTTTTAGACTAATTTCAGGGTGCTGATTCCAAATCTGATCTCAGATTTGCTCTATCACATCTCATTTTATGCTATCGGCATACCCCATTTTCATTTATTTTACCCGAAATTAACTCTGTCACTTAAGATTGCAAGTTGTTGCGAGTCAGTGACTGCTTTAGTGTTAAAATATGGTGCTGTATTTTTAGGATAGTGTGTTTATAATATAATTTTATGTAGATATTCGCATTTATTTAATATTTTTCTTCTGAAGTTTTTATTGAAAATGCAATATTTGATATCTTAAAAACCTGATGTGATAGACAAAACTGATGCCAGATTTGGAATCAGCACCTCAAAATTACCTTAAAACCGTTGGAATACCTTTTGCCAGAAAAAGTGTGTTAACCAGTGTTATCTCCAACTCAGACGAGGGCATATTTCATCACAAGCTGCTGTAATTTTTGAGTTACGTCTTGTCTGCTTCACCACGATGAGATAAGATACATATTATATCTACAGTATGTATTACCAGTGGGAGTTTGGTGAGGTGACCCAATCTGCTTTTGGGAGGTTTTTTTTTATTCAAAGTTTTATTTTTCCCAAAAGTATTCCCATCGTGCTCTCGGGGAAACGCAGAGTTTCCATCCAGAACTGTCACGGCAAGTGACGCAGAGAGCAGCCCGTGGAAGCGTATATTGTAGAGCTACTCCTGAGATACAAACAAGTAACCTTTCTGTTTAAATCCACGCAGTACAGGCAGACTTACCCACCCTGTCACGGAGAGACATAGCATATTATTAACAATAATATTTACTTTTGATTTAAAGCTTTCGTGACTGCAGGGATTCATATTCTTGGTTTTTTCGGTAAAGTCACGTAGAAGGGAAATAATAAAATAATAAAAAATACTTAAACTATTTTAAATAATAAAAAATATTTGTTTTACTTCCCTTCTACTTGACTTTACCGAAAGAACCAAGAATAATAATTATCAGAGCTGCAACTTGACCGAAGTAAAAAATGCACATTCACGTGATTATTCGTGTGTGCAGTTTTTTAATGACTGTAAACAATCACCCCGTTATATTTGAGATCACCCCTTTGTGCATAGGATTTCATTACTACTCTTTGGTTTTTACGGTAATGTCACGTAGGTATAAAATTAAATAAATTAAATCACGACGTTTCGGGCACAACACACACTTAAGCGTTTGTGCTTTCGCTACGTTGTCCCCACCTGAAGAAGGACGCTTGTGTTGCGCCTGAAACGTCGTGATTTAATTTATTTTATTTTTTACCGACGTGACTTTACCGTAAAAACCAAAGAGTATGAATCTTTGCAGTCACGAAAGCTTCAAATCTAGAATTTCAATGCTTCCCGCTCAGTCGTCTCACCCCCTGAGTCACAACCAATGTAGCTGAGCTGTGCGTGTATTTTGATAAGTTAATTCAGCCACTTGAATGTTTCACCTGATACTGGGAGACCGTGATAGAGTGCGTCATTGGCCACACAACTGCAGAATACACAACATGCGACGTTGTTCATTGTGTTTAACAGCAGTGGGAGTTTCTGAGTGCCTTTGTCAATTCACACTCGAGGACAATGATAACCTATTTTTTTTTACCAGCTAAGGCCCACTGAGCTATATAGCTCTTTTTCAAAAACGACCTGGACACAAATGATAGCCCGACAAAGTGGCTTTTCATCATGTGGAACATTTACCACAGCCAAATAATCTAAACGCTTGTTTCTAAATGTGGAGGGGAAAAATCAGAGGAACCGGAGAAAAATCCACACGACCACGGCGAGAGACATGAAAACTCCAAATATGCAGGTGTCGGGGTCGGGATCGAACCGACGACCTATTGTATACCAGACGAGGTAGTCAACATCTCGCCACCGCGGCACCTGTGTAGCCAAAGAGAGTGTTGGAGCAAGCGTTGTTAGTGCACACCCTATTAACTAATTCGCAGCCACAACTTAGTCTTAGCTTTTGCTTACTGCATGTAATTGGTTTTTTTCATGGCGATTTGGGTGGCAGATTTGTGGCAGAAAGGTGCCAACATGTTAACCAAAACAGGCCAGCACGTGTGGACAATGCAGTGACCAGCACATTGGTCACTGCATTGAGACTGACGTGAACTCACCGCACCAGGTACTCATATACCCCTCAGTCGACCTAGCAGTAATAATGGGCTCAATTATTTATTTCCACTGATGTTATCCATGGCCAGGAACCAAACTCAAGTTTCTGTATTCGTGGTGTATCTCTGGCACTGCCGCTCCCCGTGGTCAACACACTCACACAAAATAAAAAGACAAAGATCCCCCACATAGCCTCTAACAGACTGCTAGGACAAGTGCTGTTAGCGAGCAACTATGAAGGCCGGCACGACATACGAGGGGTTGGATGACCAACACCACGCCCGGCCGCCTTTGTCTCCCCAGTGGTGATGTTTACACACCGCACCAGGTACAGTGCTCATATGAGGCTGAGTCGATGTAAGGGAGGCCCAGGACCGATTCAGATAATCATCACCAGTCTTGGTGGCCGTGAGTGGAAATCGAACTCACACAAATGCAACACCGGTACACAACTGGGTAAAATGAAAATGGATTAACGGTACCCATAATGGTGCCGTTACGAACGCGACAAAGAAACCGCGCAAGCAGTTTCTACTTGATAATTGTTTTTTTACCCTTCTATCTGGCAACAAAACTGACACCTTTTTTACAAGGAGTCATGTTTGCAAACAAAAGACATAACTCTGATAATGTATGCACTGTCCTTGAAGTTGATTGGTCCACACCCGAGACAGCTTTCCTTTGAGCCTAGTCTCACGGTTTCTACTTCTTCTGCATCATGGTGCTGATGAGGTCCATGGGCAGCGGGAAGATGATGGTGGAATTCTTCTCGGACGCGATGACCGACAGCGTCTGGAGGTAGCGAAGCTGCAGGGCGGCCGGCGCCTCTCCCAGCACCATGGCAGCCTCCTTGAGCGCTCGCGACGCGTTCACTTCGCCCTCGGCCGCGATCACCTGCGTCAGGAGAGGGGCAGGGTCAAGGTCAGGGTCAACCACAGCCACTGTGGCACACGCAATAGGCAGAGGAGCATTCAAATACACACCACACGCGCACGCAATCTGGCACGTGTACAACTACTCAAACAACCATGATAGGCCAACCGCACGTGCATCCACATGAACGTACAACAGTAAGGGGGGGGGGGTCAATGTGCATGTGATTTCTGTCAATTTAGTTGTAGTTGAGATGTCACGTGTATGTAGGTGTAGTTGTGGATGCACGTGCGGTTGTTCCATGACCAGTCGTAATCATACCTGTCAACCCCTTATCAATGCCCTACCTTATTATAGACTAATTCAGACCTTATTGGTCACCTCGTGGCCTTATAAATCCCAACGTTCATTATACAAAGTCCCATCACAAGGGAGAAACACAAATAGACACAATTATGTAAAATAATATTTGCCCGCATTGAAACGGCTGTACCCCGTATGGACCTAAATACTCAATATCCCTGTAGAAGAATACGGGGTAAACCATATGGTTTGACAGGTATGCATATGCAGGTGTGATCATACGTGTGGCTGGCGACGTATGCTGCGAAGTTCAACATACATATGTGTGTACATTGTTGTACTTGTAGTTGTATGTTCATGTGGATCTATGTGCGGTTGAGCAATCGTGGTTGTTTGAGTAGTTGTACACGTGTGAGATTTCGTGCATGTGTGTGTGTGCGTTTGGTTGAATAATTATCTGGCTCTTGGTTCTTTCGGGAAAGTCACGTATAAAGATAAAATAATAAATTTAATAAATAATATACGTGACTTTACCGAAAGAACCAAGAGTAAATCCTGCAGTCACGAAAGCTCCAAAATTAAGAATTATCTGGCTATTATGTGTACCACAGTGGCAGTGCCCATGCGCTTAACCTTCAGCAATGCAAGTTCGACCCCGATGAAGCATGGAGAACTGAGTGGAGTTCAAAAGAACTAGCAAACAAACACTGCCAACGCTGTGAAAGACCCAACCCAGAAGATCCCCTGGGGTGTCATCTTCCACGAAGCTGCTCACGGGCCACCCTATAAAGCCCCATCCACTGCACAACCCACGGCAGCAGATGCCGATACCAGACGATGCACTAATGGGACATTAAAAACTCTCTGGCGGCGTGTGACTGTGGTCATCCGGAACAGAGACGGAACAGCGCGTAACGACGCAATGCCCGATCCACGCGTACGAAGGAGACATCGCGGCGACGATGCACCACTCCCGACGTGGTTATCTGAGCTTGACCACCTGCATGCGAAATTGTCGCTGTTGCTCTGCATCTACATCATCCGTACGGCAAGAATAAGAAGAATACAAAAGAAGTGCCCCTCATACGCGAGTGTGTGCGAGTAGGCCCCCACGTGACCCTCTGGGCCTACACACCTTGGCACGAGCTTCTCTCGTGGCTTCTGCCTCAGCCGCCATGGTCCTCTGCAGGTCGAGGGGCAGCTTCACGTCTTTCATCTCCACGCGCTCCACGCGGATCCCCCAAGACTTGGTGGCATCCAACAGGATGGCCTGAGCAACCACACAGAGACAAAGATCCCCCCGTATAGACTTGACACGCTGTCGGGGCAAAGTGCCCGCTCTTCGCGAGCAGCAACCTATGAAGGCCAGAACGGCACACAAAGGGGGTTGGGGTGGCGAGCACCACGTCCAACCGCCTTTGTCTCCCCAGTGGTGATGTTTACACAACACACCAGCTGCTCATTTGAGGCTGAGTCGACAAATGCACACACGCATATCCACGCGTACACACACACACACATACCAAGGCAAAATTCTCCCGTGTAGCCTAGAAACTGCTGGGACAAGTGCTGTTAATGAGCTCCTACGACGAGGTGAATGGTGCACTTGAAGGAGGGGGTGTGATCAGCATCACGCCTGACTGCTTTGTCTCCCCATTGCTGGTGCTTTACACATCATGCCAGCTATTCGTTGAAGACCAGATTCTGATATCACTCACCACCAACCGATCTTAGCCTCGACCAGGAATTCAACTCATAGAGTACAGTGTGCTAACCACTACAGCACCACGTCCCACAAAGCTCACACATGCACACATAGATGGTTCGTTAAAAGCACCATATGAGCAATGTGGTGCATTCTATAAAAAAAAACTCACCGTCTCTAATGAATCCCGCCCCTCTGCCCTTTCGTCTCCATTGCTAATCAGCATGCTTCTCCATCTCCTCCGCTGGGTCGTGCAAATTACAGACGCCGTTACCTTAATCGTTACACGTCACGGTACGCGTGTCCGTCTGCGCCGTGGTTGAGACGGCTTCCCGCACGGGCGGTGTCGCGCTCCTGCCGCTGCTCAATCCGCCCAGCCCGCGATTGTGTTTCATGAGCTGTGCCTCGAATGTGCCGTCTGTGCCCACGCGCTTGCCGCGTGCGGCACCTTGAGACGTCTAAGATTTTTTAATGCTACGATGCATTATATATATATGACGTATGTGGATCTGTGTTGGAGAACCTTTTCCTTACTCGCAGCCAATTAGTACTTTCAAATACCTTTAGCAGGCAACCACACGTCAACACACTGACCTCAGACACATGTGTGAGTGAGGTCCTTGCAGTGAGTCAGCACGATACAATTAAAACGGTGTTGCCAGTTCTAAAATATACCCCGCTAGTACCTGCACAATGACATATAAATGCCTGCATTGATTGGACATTACTTTTGGTGCCGTTTCAAAGTGTTAGGCCTCGTGTATGAAACGAGGTTACAGGTCGGATGTGGCTGCCGGACCGTGGCTTCCGCAGCATTGGACTAGAGGATTTGTACCTCCATGCGGTCAGCCATCTCCTCGCGGTCGGTGAGGATCTCCGACAGGTTCTTGGTGCCCAGGACATTGCGCAGGGTGGTCATGGCCAGCAAACGCGTGGAGTCATTCGCGTTCTCAATGTTGGCCACCGACATTGTGGGGTTGACCTTGCGGTAGTAAACCACGGCATCCACTTGGATTGTCACCGAGTCGCGAGTCAGGATCTGCAGAGAGGTCAGGCGAGAGGGAGACGTTGTATTAGATGTTGTGCTTCAGTAAGACACGGAAGGGACGTGGGCATGATGTATAATGGGGGGTTGGGGGTGGGGGCGGAGAGAAAAAGTGGAGGTTGGTGTGAAAAGTGCAGGGAACATGACCAAAAGATGGAATGACCAACAGGCCTCTCCTCGGCATAGATTTTCTAAATATATCCAATTGCACCACGAACCTCTTGGGGCGGAATTTGGAAGGAGATGGTCCTCAAGTCCACACGTATGAAGTTGTCCGTGCATGGTATGACCATAAAAATACCTGCAACAGACACGGAAATTAACCATATGTGTGCAATGCATGAAATGAAAGGTATTTAGTCCATGGATCAGAGCAGAGAATCAGTACCTCCTAAGGTTAGGGGCAACTTTAGTGGGACGTATTTATTTAAATGGTGAATATTAGTGAATTACTTGAAAGCCCATAATGAATGTAATGGCCACACAAAGAAATTGGAACCACTCAAGTTGTGCCAAATCCGATGGTAGTGACAAAGTTAAATATGTTAACTGGTGGGCGAGTGGACTAATGATGTTACATAATTGACATCTCGTAGAATCTCTTGTACACTAAAACAAAAAATTACTAGGTAAGGCCCACTAAAACTATACAGCTCTTTTTCAGAAGCGACCGGGCCACATGTGAAAATTTATAGCAGCCAAATACTCTAAACGGATGTTTCGAAATGTGGAGGGACACACCAGAGAACCACGACAAAAAAATCCACACGACCGCAGGGAGAGAGACAAAGAGACACGCAAACTCCACATATACAGCAGCAGGCGTCAGGGTCGGGATCGAACCCACGACCTCCTGTATACCAGGCGAGGGATTTAACATATCCTAGCCACCGTGATGATGATGAGAGATAGAGACACGCAAACTCCACATATACAGCAGGCGTCAGGGTCGGGATCCAACCCACGATAGCCTGTATACCAGGCGAGGTAGTTAACATCTCCTAGCCACCGTGATGATGATGATGATGAAAGATAGAGACACGCAAACTCCACATATACAGCAGGCGTCAGGGTCGGGATCGAATCCACGACCTCCTGCATACCAGGCGAGGGAGTTAACATCTCCTAGCCACCACGGCACCCCCTCATTACCGCATTGGCCACGATAACCGTGCAATGCGTCGGTGTCTTTCATACGAACTCAAGCTGGGCAGCAACGTGAATGTGCTTATTATTCAGCGTTAAAAAATGAAATATCACACGCATGCAGTATTCGCGCCGGCTCTCGGACAGTGTTGATATCTTTGAAGTCGTCACTAAAAAGGCATCTCTTTAAAAAAATGCCTTCTTCCAAGCGGCTTCGTTCCTCCGAGGCCTTTATTCTTACGCCCGGCTCCTGATGTGTTTTCTCGAAGGGTGCCTAATAAGTGCAAATTTGTATTATTATTATTATTATTTTGCGTGCACTCGTGCCCGGTACGGAGATTATCTGGAGCGATATTGCCCTCTCTGGCGCGTTAGGGCACTGCGCGTATTCGCTCGTTCGTCACGAACAATAATGTAATAGTCACACCAATAATAATTAATCACAGCTTGGTGCTTTGTTTCCTTATACAGAAACCTCTTGCTGAAATTACCGCATTTCGTCCACCCTCCCACCACCACCCCACACACAAAATACATATTTATACAGATCTGAGAATTAATATTGCTCGTCAGCTGTGTGGTGGGTGTTTTCTTTGATAAATGTGGGAGGGGGATTGTCTTTTTTTTTCACTGAAAGCAAACAAGTTAAGTGTCCTTGGACAGAGATAATATTTACCAGGGTACTAAGTAGCCAATTGGTTCCTTTCAAACCCAGGGAGAATGTTGTCTTCAGAGTCGAGCTGCCAAAATGGGGCCCCATCGCAAACAGGCACTTCAATATTTCACCACCGAAATTATGAAAGCGATCGATGCCATTAATCATCGCGGCACAGTATCCAATTACATAATTGGCGGTGTTGGTGTCCGCGCGCCACGTGCAATGTAACCAACGCATAGATAGGCCTGTCATGAAGCTGTCGCACAATGACCCATAGCCGCCGGGTTTAACGAGCGCACCATGTCACATGTGTTGCAGTCCCGGATTAAGCTAGTGCGGGGCCTGTAGCATATGTTATAAAGGGGCCTTAATTTTACTTTTAAAAAACACCTACATATGAAAACATACATTTTTCACTTGCATAGTACAGTAATTGCATTTTTTTATTTTCTATACAGACAAACGTTACGACAAATCGCTAACCTTAAACACCCAGTCGTTTATAAAATTGAAGGCGGTATAATACTATAGTAATACAGCAAGTGCAGAATCACTGAACCGGAATTGATAGCTTGAAAGCATTTAGCGCGGGGCCCTTGAAAGTGCGGGGCCCGTAGCTGCTACTGTACATATGTAGCTACTTTTGCTACTAGGAGAATCCGGTACTGATGCGTTGGGGCCGGTGTCTTCGGTTGTGATGCGCACCGTTGTTCGGTGCGGATGAAGGAAACCTCAAGACAGGCGGGTGCGGAAGGGGGTCACACGACCAGGTGAGCGAGGTGGGTGTCTTGTCAACACTATGCCACCGCCATCACCTCGACGTGCCTATAAGAAGGCCAGCCAGCCAGGGACATGCATCCCGTAAAATGTTGCAGGAGCGATAAAACATAGAATGCGAAACGTGTTTGTTCGGCGTTGCTGGACTGATTTGGAGCGTGTTATTTACATCCAGCATTGCCTGTGACCAAACCAACCCAATGTTGTCAGATTTCAGAAGCTAGGTGAAGTATGGTCAAGCAACCCCCACGATGGATTGCCATAAGGACTGTGCATGTACACTTACAGCATTACATGACGCAAACTCTATCGTATGCTTAATTAAAACGGAGATTATTTCGCGTGGAGAAAAAAAACTGACGACGGTAATATCAAGGGAGGTGATTTTGTTTTCGTGTTTTAACGAAGGCAGCGATTTGTTCGTGAGCACAAACAAATGTGACGCCGATCAAGTGTAAAAGATACTGATGTCAAAAAAAATTAAAAACCGCCGGGCGATCAACTCAATCAGCAGCCCGGAGAAAGGTCACTTGGGAATGACCTTTCTCCTAAAACCACCACGGAGCACAATGGCTCTTGGATGGACCAATTTAGCAAGATTGTAATCAGTCCCGCCAAGCCACGTGTATACGCCGGGTTGTAAAATGTTGCGTTATTAACAGCAGTGCCAACCTGCTCAAAATATCATTACCTTGTGATTTATTTTCAAATGTGTGTGTGTTTTTTTTAAGCGGGAGAGTTGGTGGCAGTTGAGGAAACAACGGGGGCGTTTTCATGAGCGGGCTTTTACTCAGTAACCATGGTGAAGTAGGATAAATAACTCGGCTTCATCTATCATCATCATCATCAGCAGCAGCAGCAGCAGCCATAATCGATCCACTGCTGGATGAAAGCCTCTCCTGGTTCTACGACGTGACAATCCACCGAGCAAGCTGACTTACATCGCTCCACCTCATGCTTTGGCCTCCGCTATGTCTTGACCACCGGTCATTATCCCTCACAGCAGGGGTGACAAATCCCTAACAGACCAAGAGCCTTAAAATACCCGTGAGTTCTGCGAAGAGCCAAGTGTGTGTGTGTGTGTATATTGACAGTTTTTTGGCCCAGCATGGGAGACATTCATTATTCTTTGCTACTGTGACAGGATGTTCTGCGTTGTGCCCCTTCGATAGAGGTGCGTGTAGTGGATTAAGGAGCCGCATGCGGCTTGGGAGACGCCAGTTGGCCACTACTGCCTTATAGGGAAGTGTCCTGCTCACGCCGATTTACTTTACTGAACAGTTTTCAATTCATCCATCGATACAAGATTTGTAACGTGCATTATAGAGCAAAAAGCTGATCCATATGGTCTCTTCTTTCTATATCTCATTCAGAACCGGCCCTAGACCTTTGGGGGCCCTAAGCAAAATTTGGTTGGAGGCCCCTTTGATGTATGATTTTTTTTCACTCACTCGCTAGCAGTGACTCTAGGGGGCCCTCTGCTGGCCACGGGGCCCTTTGCAATTGCAAGGGTCGCTTAGTGGCTGGGCCGGCTCTGATCTCATTGAATGTATGTACTCATAATGCATGTATCTGGGTTAGATCGCGTAAGTATAAATGAGCCGTAACCCTCCACTACCCTTCTTACACTCGTCCAAACCGATTACATGAACGACTTTCTTACGAAGCGATTACCTCTAATTTACGAAAGACAACACCTCAGTGTTGACCATCGTTGTATGTATTCAAGTATTTTTAAGCTGTGATGGAGAAACAAACATGACTCGAGACAATGTTTAGCGAACCTCCTAATTATTTTCTCATTTTACAGGGTTATTTGCTGTGCACATGACTGTGTCCTCGCGTGTTTGCGTATTTGCTTTATAAACAAACTTACGCAAATACATAATAACGATAAATGTCGATACGAACATTGGTGCGCCGCAAGGCTCACGACACCGAGCAAAGGTTGGAAACAGCACGACTACGTACACGTTTTAATATGCTACCACGATAATTAGTTTTTTTTAATACAACAGCATCATTGTTGCGACTGCATCACACAATTCGCAACGCACGGAGGCCCACAGACTAAGACGTCTTCAGCCAATGATTGAGTATTTATACGCGAGATATATGAAACAGCTTCCATTGTATGATTCGCTCAACTTTAACCTCAGAGGCATGCATATATTCATGAGCATTCAATGGCCCTTAGCTGTACAACCCTGAAACTTGATTATTCCAAAACTGTATAACAATATAAATGATTCCTTCACTTGGTTGTTTTTTTGTGTACGTGCGTATCATTTAATCACGCATTTTATGTGTTTTATAAGTAAGATTTTTTTTTATCTGAACTTAAAACTCAATTGATTGAAAGTGGCAGATAAAACTCTAATTGTTTTAAGGTTAACTAATTCGTGGCTCAAATTTAAATGTAATTCCACTAAGCAGCAGCACCAGTTGATGATGATGATGGCCAGCTAAAAACTATCGCAATTTCAAAATAAATGAACAAACAAACAGAGCATCATCATCAAAGATGACCAAACATATCAGCGTGAAAGGTGGCCAATGACCTTGGCATTGACTGACATGATTATTTTCTTTGCTAAAGATGTACAGAAATCGGCGCGTCATGTGACCACAACGACAATTTATGATACTCCTACTGATACTCCTGCTGTTATGGAGTGACTCATGCAGCCAGCTATGGCTGCAAAGTTTGGTAGAACATGTTGTGTATATCGTTTATTGTAAAATTTCAATCACAGTTCCTATGATCACTGTTACATTGCTTTTATAGCTTTATTTTGGTGATTTAGAAAACGTTTTGGTTTATCCATATATGTTTGTTGTAGTACAGAGTTAGACTGATTACTTTAATCTAAATTGTCTTATGGCTGTTATTATTTTACTTGCATCCCACTGGGATTTTTGCACACAGCATTTTCTGCAAGACTTTGCTGTTTTTTCCTGGATTTTTCTGTTTGCGCGTAGCCACTTTAAGATGTTTCTTGTTCATGTTTTTGTTTGTTGCGGTTGCACCCGAGTCAAGAGCATGGCTCACAGGGTTATACCTAATAAATGAAACTGAAAACTGAAACAACGGGGCTATCTCACAGTGCTTAGGTTACATTACCTGGGCCCTTGGCTCCTCCCTTCGCGATTCGCCCAAGTCGGAAAATCACCGCACGCTCGTATTCCTGCACGACCTGCAGACACAAAACCAGGACCGAGATGTTATGCCCTGTGGCACGTGAAACACAGCGACAGTCTCATCGCAGGCCCATCAATGTGCTGTGAAGAAGGGCCATGGACCGAAACGTTCACTATGAATAGAATGTTTCATTTTTTAAGGCAGTGTTATTGACGAATTTGTTGAGCGTGGGGTCGGGGGGGGTATTGTTGTTATCGTAGGTGAGTAAATAGGAAAGTGTGTGTCCCCTCCTGTGTGATGCTAAAAACAGGCCACTAAAGACGTTTTGCGGGGGGGAGAGTCCTGCGAGAAATCAGTGTGCTGCTCTATAATATCTACAAATAGATTTTGTAATCACATAACATGACACATCTACCAATGGAATACATTTTGAGGTGGGTGGGGAATAAGATAAAAGACAAACCAGCATGTGCAAGGCCGTACGTAGCCAACCGTGATAATCGGAGGTGTTAAAAACGCTGACACATCTTCTTTTGCAGTACTCTGCGATTGGACTCCGGCCATCAAACTCCTTAGATTTGAGAAACCAATGTGATCACGAGTGGCTGAATAGAATTGCAACCGAGGATCTCAGCGGTGGAGACTCGGTCATCTAACACATCGTTAGACCCCTTGCGCCACCAAGACACTTAAATCTACTGATTTTTAACACCAGTTTGCAGGGGGAAATCATCACCATTTTAACGCTGAGAATGGGCTCTGAGCACACTAAGTGATGCCCCGGGTCAGATTATCACAGTTAAAGGGCCACTGCGTGACCCCATCTTTGGTTTCCATTGAGAGACCTAAACCAACTGGACTTTGCTCCAGTCAGCTTGAAATCCCTACCCTTAAAGCAGTGCCGTTCAAGCGAAAAATATAATGACTGATAAAAGTCCTGGAGGTGTTGTGCTTAGCTACAATTGCGTCGCCTTTTGTGAGCCGTTGTGAATGCAAGGGATGCTACGAAAGTAACCTTTCGATTTGCCCTCTGTACACCTGCGTAAACACGCAACTTCGGGCCAGTTGGTTGCGGGATAGAATTACAATTCGTGGAGGAAAACAGATGTCCGTAACTGTGTCATTGAATTGAGGATTGTGTTTTGTTTAAATGTTACCTTTGAATTGTCGTATAGGTTCGCACTAATGTTTAACGTTAACTTACATTGATTGCTATGAACTAATTCTCCCACCACACTGAATGTCAGCCTTCTCTCTTACATTTGCTCTCAAGATGTATTTGGTTTGCAATTACAGGGGGTCCCCGCATTTACGACACATCACGATATTGGAATCCCCCATCGTAAATCGGGACCCTATTCTCCCATAGATAGTTGAAACAGTGGAAACATTACCTGACGGTGTGTTTGTACTTTTATCATCCATATTTAACAGGGTTTAAAAAGTAAAAATCCACAAAAAAATTTGAGGAAAAAAAAGCACCACGCCAAAGTCACATCGTGAAACCAGACTGACTCTGTGTGTTCGGGGTCATGTCGGAAGATGCGTCGTGAATCAAGTTTCGTTAATCGAACCATAGTGGCATTATATAAACGTCGTAAATGTAGATCCTCATAAATCGGACCGTCATAAACCGGATACCGCCCGTAGTATTATTATTATTATGTTTACGCTTGTTCACCCAGGAAAGCCCCACCGAGTTCTCTGGACACTTTTTTTAGGAGGATTCTGTCAAGTTGATGCAACAGGGGGCGATGTTGCGTCTGCGTGTAATCTCAATTGAGCAATTTTCAGGGTCATTTTTCAGCATTGAGGTGTTTTTGGCTGATAACAATTGCATCGTTTATAAATCCTTTATATTCAGTTCACTTGCTTGCTTGCTTGCGCACTTACAACCGTGCACATCTTTCGGTCGTCTTTTAACCCACTTCCCGTGATCCAATCGAGCTGACATTTTGCACACAGACTCGTTGTGCGTGACAATTTATTTTTGTAAAAAAAATTCAAAAATGTTACACTTTTTAGGCAATTTTTTTTTATATTTAATTACCAATTGCTTAATGGTGGCAGTCAATCATCTGACCCATAGGTGGCAGCCATCTCAAGCCAGAGGACTCTAGCCGCCACGCATATAAAGGATTTATAGTGAAAAACTTTGTTTTTATGGGTTAATTTTTTTCTTTTTTTTCCTTAGAGAGGAAAGCAAATTACTCGGAGGAGCCCGCATGCACAACAGGGAGAGAACGTGCAAACTCCACACAGGCACCCATTCGGAAATCCAACCCCGGGCGCTTCTTGCTGTGAGCCACGAGCATTACCACTGCGCTAACGTGTAACATTTTAATATATATATAAATTCTCAATAAACAAAAAATATTGGTATCATGCAAAATGTCATATCTATGCACGGTGTTCGATTCGCACGGTTGACTTCTAACGGTGTGAAAGAAGTTCAACATACATACATTTTCTTGGTTCTTTCGGTAAAGTCACGTAGAAGGGAAACAATAAAATAATAAAAATATAAAAACAATAAAATTGTATTGTTTTTAAAATTGTATTGTTTTTAATCAAATTGTATTGTTTTTATATTTGCATTGATTTAAAGCTTTCGTGACTGCAGGGATTCATATTCTTAATTCTTTCGGTAAAGTCACGTATATTTTTATTATTTTATTGTTTCCCTTCTACGTGACTTTACCGAAAGAACCAAGAATATGAATCCCTGCAGTCTCGAAAGCATGAAATCAAAACATACATACATACATGTTAAAAAAAATTGTATGAACATGAAAATCGGGAACACGACCGTAATATCGCCTTACCCACCGTGTACCATGCACATTTACGTAGAGCATTAGCAACCTCGGACAGCGTGACCCACACAACAATACACCCACCTTGATGCAGAGCCAAACAGAGATGGGGAAGGTGACGACCAGCAGTATTGCTGAAAAGACGAGCAGCAGAATCCCACAGGCACCATAGCCATCTTCCCTCTGCGAGTCTGGGGTCAGATCGGCGATGCCACGGGAACATTTACAGGCGATGTGTGTTCACAACCACGTGGGTTGACAAAGACGCGCGCTCAGTAAGTTCACAACGCGACCACCGACGGGTAATTTCCAACGCAAGCATTTCCACACTCCCCCCCCCTCCCCCAATGTGGCTGCTATGAACCCGAATTTAATTGAATCTTTTTGCAGTAATTTAAAATTGGAATTGGAATCCGTTAGCCGGCTGCTTGCAGAAGAGCTTACACGTAACTCATGTTTAAAGTAAAAAAAATAGCATTCATAAGGCTCGAATGATATATTCCATTCAATGCAATTGAATTGTGTCAGCTCGATCAGATTTACACCCAGGTAACATCAGCAGTGTAAATTATAGAGCAGTGATTATTGCTAAGTCTTATTAACGGGTAAATATTACATTGTAAGTATTTAGTTGATTGTTATTTAACATAAACTAAATATCTTAGCTGTTAGTTACATGTAAATCTAATAAAACATATCTATGCATTTGCATTAAATATAAAGATTACGTGCAGACAATTGATAGTTCTGGATGAAGGTTGCATGACAAACAAAATATTTCAAACCACTGCACTATAGTATATGTAAAACAGACACACGCACACGTGGGCAATATTTTTTGGTCACGTGCCACAAAAACCAACGTTGCAAACACTCGTCCATGTGTGTGCTTGGGTTGGGCCACGTGGCAAAAAAAATTAAGGCAACATTCTCGTCGCAATGAAGCTATCTAAAGAGTGAAATCGTGGAGGAGACCCATCTGCAATGTGTACTATCCAAACCGATTACACTATGGGTGACAACCCTGCAGAACCGGCCCTAGACCTTTGGGGGCCCTATGCAAAATTTGGTTGGAGGCCCCTTTGATGTATGATTTTTTTCACCCACTCGCTAACAGTGACTCTAGGGGGCCCTCTGCTGGCCACGGGGCCCTTTGCAATTGCAAGGGTCGCTTAGTGGCTGGGCCGGCTCTGCAACCCTGCCTCACACTGGAACAGCCGGGTCGGAGTTTTGTAGCACCCTCCAACTGGCGCCACGAGCCGCGATTCCACTCGACTGACTTGCTGACACAAGCAAAGTGTTTGCAGTTCAGTCGCAGTACGACGGAACTCTGTGCAAACTGGGCGTATGAACACTTCACGTGGCCCGAGAGGTCTCGTCTGAAGAACACTCATCGAGGATGAGGAGCGGGTGTGGTCGCACACACCTGCAATCGAACATTCTGGAGGCGAGGGGTTGGTGGCTCGTACATGTTTGCGATACTCCTGAAGCCACTGAAAAAGCTGAGGTGGCCAGGAGGGTTTTTAGAGGCATCAAAACGGATTTCTTCAATTTCTCCGCGTGTGTGTACAGCTTGGAGTGTTATCCTCCTCGCTTGCGTGGGGGTTTTCACACAGATCTCTGGTTTCCTCCCATACGTCAAACATTAATTAAATCATACTCTTCGGTAGGTACGTGGCTTTACCGAAAGAACCAAAGAGTATGGTTTCTTGCAGTCACGAAAGCTTCAAATCAAGATTAATTAAATCAGCTAAACATCCCGATATAGCAGTACTCTCCTGACCAATAAAGGTCTTAAGACGTGGTGAGACTTTCTTAGCTTAATAAATCATTAATTTTATACATTTTAAACATGAAGGAGAGTTTTACAACGAACAGTGTTTCTGACCCACTTCGCTGCAGTATTTATGAATTGCAGGAGTAAGTAGGTTGTTATGGTTAAGTAATAACTGAGCACGACTGACACTTAAGCACTTGGACGCATATCTAACAAAGAAAGGTTCTTGCCTATAAACATATCTGACTTTTCGCCAGCATTGGTTTAAGCAAGCCTAACTCTGCTGAGATACTAGATGTTGAAACCGGTCCAGAGTGTGCTTGTTCTAAACCAATGGTGCTGAAAAAAAACACTTCCAGAAACCTTTGTGGCCAATAGGGTGTGAAAAAAAAAACTTCAATATATATTTTTGATGTTGAGAGAGGCGAATTGTCTATTTATGTTGATACTTATACGCACTTGTATATGAAAGCCAAGCTAGCATTCATGCACTGCTGTGAGAAATACTGGCTGGAGAGTGCAGCTTGTACAATATGTTAGCTGAGAACGAGTCTCAAGGGTTCTGCATAGCAATGTGCCTAACACCTTGCAGGCTTAAGCAGTATTTACATGACGTGTGAGCCCATGGCATCTCGGCATAAAATCCACATATGCTGGGAGATACCACTAAAACCCCTCAAAAGGCAGACCAAATAACCTACTTTCTGTACGCGCTGCGGTGGCGACGTTCTAACTACCTCGCCTGGTATACAGGAGGTCGTGGGTTCGATCCCGAATATGACACCTGCTGTATATTTGGAGTTGTTGTGCTCTCCTCGTGGCTGCGTGGATTTTTCTCCGGGTCCTCCGGTTTTCCCCTCCACTATTTATAAGCATGCGTTTAGAGTATTTGACTTCTATACATTTCCACATGATAAGCCACTTCATTGCGCTATCATTTGTGGCTGGGTCGCTTCTGAAAAAGAGCTATACATCTATCTCAGTGGGCCTTACCTGGTAAAATAAAATAAAAATAGTTGAAATGTATTTTAACACGAGCCACCCCCATACACCACACAGTGAAACCTATTCCATGATGACGAAGTGCTGGATTACAGGCGTGCGCGTGCGTGTCGGTTGAATGGACGGCCGCTCCACGCCTCTTACCTCCCGACGCCTCCATGCGCTCAGTCACAGCGGCTACATTTTGATCGTCCACCGAGGAGCGCTTTTGGACTTCGTGTGGCTCCGGGTTTATCGGAGAGACCCTGGCCGTGTCCATTCGTCAACTCAAGCCTGGAAGGACAGCCGGACAGACATCGGTGGCAGACCACAACTGCGATAAGGGATGGCGTGCGTTTTTGTATTTGTTCTGTACACTTGTCTTTAGTAGAGGAGGGGGGGATCAAGTTTCAGGATTATTTTGTGGAACTGGGAGAGTCTAGTTTGCAAGAGTGAATTATGAATTGAGCATCCAATCCCCACTCTCTATCTCTCTTCACCATTATCCAAACACGCACTGTTGCACTCTGTAGTATTAGCTCAATCTATGTTTCGATTTAAAGCTTTCGTGACTGCAGGGATTCATATTCTTGGTTCTTTCGGTAAAGTCACGTAGAAGGAAAATAATAAAATAATACAAATAAAACAATAAAATTATCACGACGTTTCGAATTGCACCTGATGATGATTGCTTGTGTTGCAATCGAAACGTCGTGAGAGTTTTATTGTTTTATTTTTATTATTGTATTATTTCCCTTCTACGTGACTTTACGGAAAGAACCAATAATATCAATCTATGTTGTGTTGTCACTGACAGGTGACAGTGAGGTGGTGATCGGTGAGCTGTTCTTTCCACTAGACGCGTTTGTGTTCACTCCCCCGGTCAGATCCACGCCTTTCACGTGACAAAGTTGCACGTTTGATAAGGGGAATTATTTAGTTTGCGGATTTTTTTGGTAATATCTTTGTACGACTTTTGTTTCTGGAGTTTTCGCAAACTGACAAACAAACGTCATTTAATAAGTTAATAGTGGTTCAATTATAATAATAATAATGGTTTGTTTTCAGTGAGTTTTTAGGCAAGCACAGTGGCAAACAGACATCTATAGATTCTGACTGCCTCTAACATTGCAACTGAACTGAAGGACGCCAACTTCCCCCAGCTCAATGCTCAATACATGAGTCAATGAAAATGTTAACCAGCATTGCTCTGTGCACATAAGAGCCCCCCCCCCCCCCCCTATAATCCCTTCCCTCTTGCCGAACAAAAGGTCACACTTTCAATCTAACGTACATCTCCGGAAATGCGCCCTGCATATGAATGTTCCCATCGCTCGATGCAGGCGTATTATTAGGAGTAGTGCAGCATGTGTTTAACAAGTCAACGCTCTGATGGAAATTGAAACCGGTCCGGTTTGCCTGTTGAAACAAATGATGTTGAAAACCATTTGGTTTTTTTTAAGCCTCAGGGGCGGCCAGACAAAAATCTACTGCTTTTGAAGTTTACACAGTGAAAAACAACCAATTCTATACGTATTAGTTATTCATCATATGTTTGTCTGTCTCAGCATCAGTACTGTGTCTTAATATACCTATGATCATCAATATGAGCCACGTTGCATCTGCTGCTGGATGAAGGCCCACATACACCATGTGGGTTATTCGACCACACTTCAACAAGCTGGTCAGAGCTGGTTGGTAAAGGAGGGCAGCGTAGACACGAGAGCATAGAGGTGCGGTACAACAATGGATTCGTTTTTCCGCACTGGAATCTGCTGCACGGATGGTAGCCTCAAAGCAGCAGCCCTT
Source organism: Entosphenus tridentatus (assembly GCA_014621495.2). Classification (NCBI taxonomy): domain Eukaryota; kingdom Metazoa; phylum Chordata; class Hyperoartia; order Petromyzontiformes; family Petromyzontidae; genus Entosphenus; species Entosphenus tridentatus. Next base: position 1,912,762 of record CM025660.2, on the reverse strand, counting down.
AGCACATATTAGTGTGCGGTGGTTGCCCATCTCAGCAATGTCCAGGCTCAATACTTGCTTAGCTTCTGAGATATTGTCAATATCGGATGCGTGCCGGGTGCTTTGGCCCAATCTCGTAAGTCTGGCAATGCGCCTGTTTAGCTACATTCAACAGAGCAATGAGTCAGATGCTGAAAGATGAGCCACTTTCATCACGAGCTGTTGCTCTGATCATGTTCCCTAAGCGGTCACTCAGTCTCCGGTGACACGAGTGTGTGTGTGCTCGTGACGAAAATATGAACCGGTCCTGGGCCTCCCCTAGGTCAACTCAGCCTTAAGCGAGTAAATAATTGGTGTGTAAACATCAGCAGAATCTGGGAGACAAAGGTGGTCTGGCGTGGTGTTCACCGCCCAGCATCTCGAGTTCCATGCGGGCCTGAATAGGTATTTTCTGACAGCACTTGCCCCAACAGTCAATTAAAGACGAAATGGGGGATATTTGCCTTTGTGTATGGCGTAAAGGGAGTGGCGGCACAGTGGTTTGCACACTCAAGTTCAAGTTCATTTCAAGTTCATTTATTAGGTGTAGCCCTGTGAGCCATTCGGCTCTTGAATCGGGTGCAACCGCAACAAACAAAAAATAAAAACATGAACAAGAATACATCTTATAGTGAATATGTGCAAACAGAAAATCCAAGAAAAGACAGCAAAATATTGCAGAAAAAGCACCGTACACCAACACTGTGTGCAAAAATCCCAGTGGGATGCAAGTCAAACAACAACAACCACAAGACAACTTAGATTAAGGCCATCAGTCTAACTCTGTACTACAACAAACAAACATGGCCAAACCAAAAAACGTTTCGAAAATCACCAAAATAAAGCCATAAAAGCAATGAAACAGTGGTCATAGGAACTGTGGCCGAATTTTCACAATAAACGACGTAAACAACATGTACTACCAAACTCTGCAGCCATAGCTGGCTGCATGAGTCACTCCGCAACAGTAGGAGCATCAGTCGGAGTATCAACATTTTTCAATGCACCTTTAAGATCAGCACACTAAATCAAAACACACTTCTGCGCTACAAACTGGGCCACCCGAGTTCAATTCCCAGTGTGTAAGTCACCGGCACAGGGGGAGACAAATGCAGCCTAGCGTGATGTTGGCAATCACCAACCACATGATTGCCATGCCGACCTTTATAAGTGCTCGCTAACAGCCTGATAAAGGCACCACATGGGAGCCCTGTGTCATTGTGCTACTGTACGCCTGTGGTGTATTCACCTGGAGTTTGTGAGTCACTCTACAGGTGTCCCTGAGTTAGCAACACAACTTGACCCAATGCTGCAGGGTTTCCTTTGCAGAAAAAAAATATTATCTCAGCTTTGGAAATTATCCCAGATGGTTATATTTCTCTCATTATTACCCATCCAGCTTCTGTGATCTGACATTTAGGTTGTTGATTTGGTCGTTGGCAAGATGGCGAGTGAAAGTGAATTCTGTTAGGATTTTGTTAAATGAGTGGGTTAGAACGATAGTGTCATTTTTACATTTTGTAAAAAAAAAAATCCATCTCAAATGGTACCAGAAAGTTACGTATTCGGTCTTCTTACATGGGACTTTGAAATCCCCTCTTGGAACCACACCAATTGTTGGAAGCTTAATGAGTGAGATTCACACATGCATTATTAATTATTTGTTAAAAGTAAGACCGTGTGACCCATACTCTTTGGTTCTTTTGGTAAAGTTACGTAGGTATGAAATAAAATTAATTAAAATAAATCACGACGTTTCGATCGCAATACAAGCGACCTTCATCAGGTGGAACCGCTACAGCAGGAGGACAACTGCAGCTGATGACGGTCGTCTGTGTTGCGATCGAAACGTCGTGATTTAATTTAATTTATTTTATTTTATACCTACGTGACTTTACCGAAAGAACCAAGGAGTATGGATCCCTGCAGTCACGAAAACTTAAAATCTGGATTAAGACCGTGTGATTTTAGTCAAACGAACCCCAAAATAAATAGCTTTAATAACATTCGGATCATTTGCCATAAAGTGGACACCCGGCCTCCACCAATTGCCATCGTCTTGAAGGTCAAACTCTGTTTTACGTTTCGCTGCCTTAGTCATAATGTCCACCGCTGGGTTGTAAAACTGAATAACACGTGGCACTGTGACCGAAATGCCAACAAATCATGTCAGTCCACCACAGTGGACATGCATTTTGCTTGACCCCAGCTGGTGCTGACACGAGTGGAAGAAAGCTTCATAGCTCATCAGATTGTTCCATCTGAGATGGAATGTCTACGGCTATTATTCACAAGAGGCTTAACCATTCCACAAGCGCTCCTCCTTACCTCCGTTACGTGAGATTTGTGAGCCAGTTCAAAAAATGTAAAAGCCAAAACCTTTGTTTAAGAATACAGGAGGTCCTTGTTTGCCCACTCTCACACAAACAACCATTTTCTCTCATTGAAAATAAAAAAACGAACTGCTGATGTGCATTATGTCTGGAGTATGTAACACGTTTGGCTGCCACATGAACCACTGTTGAATGATCATACGGCAGCCCAGACGTGTTTTCCTGTTCCCTAATTATTTCTCCTGGAACGACCAAACCAGCACATCTCAGGCAACAACGCGGGGATGACGGCTCACGCGACCACAGCAGGTCGGTTTGGCACTGCACCAATTCCTCCTCCTACACACTAAAGCCGATCGTGCAAATAACGTCTGGCAATGCACCCCGGTATTACACGTGTTCTACAAACCATTGTCTGTAAAATCCCCTAGAGTAAATCTACATTAATACGAGTATCACGAGTATTGCTCCGTGAGGCCTGTGTTGTTTACAATTTTCACCGGGTTATATTTAGATCACTTCATCGAGATCAATTAAAGCAAACAATTAAGGGTTGTTGTGTTTTATTCCCCCGTCACCTGAACCCCCTACGTCACGCGTTGTGGAAAATCCCCGGGATGCCCCCACAGAACAATGCCTCGTGCCGCAGTGCGCAGGCTTCACGGCAACGTGTCTCCTTCGCTGACAATGTTGTCCGTCTCCTTCACAGATCCGTCCATCCACAGAAACAGTTACGTGCGAGCATTACTTTGACAAGCCCATCGGCCGCGCAGCCTTCGAGGAGTGCGTCATTCCAGCAGTTTCAACACGCAGCGTCTCATCAGCAGTCTGGCTTGGTTAAATCAATGCTGGTGAACTGCCGATCTTAAAGGTAATGACCCTCTCATTACGACACGGGGTCCTCTCCTCTTCAATAAAGGTTCGGGTTTGTGAGTGAGATTTCGACCAACGACATTCACATATTGTGGCTTCCTCCTCACCCTGTGACATTACAAATAGCCCAATTCAGCCCACACCTCCGCTAGCTTGATGCTCAATGACCCTTCTATACCCACCCCGGAAAGGACAGTCGAATAGAAAGGACGCAGTCATGCAGGGCAGCCTCTTATGAAGGCAGTGGGTCCACAAAACCATAACATGCCGTGCCCTTTATTGGGATTGACATTCACTTCGAGAGGAAGGCATTTGCAGTTCAATCTTTCATGGGCATGCTCCTGAGTTCAAGGAACGATAATTCTGAAAACAGTATTGCGATGTGGACAGCATATCATTTTGCCCATACAGTATTGACACAACCATTCATATACATAGAAAACGTTTTTTGTCGGTTAAAATATTAAACGTAACTTTATTAGAATAATTTACATGCAAAAAAAGCCAGTACACATGTAATAAACATCATTTAATAAGATATCCAACACCACACCTGTTTTTAAATCCTGGACATATAAAATAATTGTGAGTGGTTAAATTTTTGCGATGTTCTAGAAGGGTGAGAAAGCTTACATTTGGCACATATTTAATGAAGTCCCATATTTATAACTACAAATAAAATAAACCGAAATTTTTTATTTGGGTTCCCAAGGATTACTGCCAAGTTGTTGAATAGTTTAGCAAAATCCACCTAAGATTATTCATTCCTTTAAAGTCTTGTAATAAACACGTGATAATATACAATTCCGTCATCAGAGAGCAAAGTAACTTAACTTGTCTTCTAAGTGTGACAAGTGTTTTTTACAGCCCTTTATCAATCACTTATAGGTGAAGGCTTCCTGGCACCAGGTAATTTATGGGGCTTGTTTAACCATACTTCACCACGTTGGTCACTGTGGGTTGAGGGGGGGAGCCCAGGACATCCGTGACAAAATATCACTCGGCAATGAAACTCGGGTTTCTGGGTGCGGAGGATAGTCAGCTAACCACCACAATAACTACCACTGCTCCACCATAATTTGTTACTGCTGGTAATCAGCTACTAGCAATGCTGTGTACACATCATGAGAGCAGCCACAAGACTTTGAGAACGAGGCTTAAAACATAAGCACACAATATACACTGACACTAATTGTCCATCCCACCATTCATGTATTACGGCACAATTCTACTCTATGTGCAAATGTAATGGCCTTCAAAAAAAATATGTAAACAGACAGAAACGTGTATTTATATCCTTCAATCTTAAAAAAAAAAACGTGACCGTCCATGATTGCCGGCCACTGCTGTGTTCGCAGTAGGGGTGAGGGCATGAGAGCTGCCATACCTCGAACAGACGGGAGCGTGGCGAGTCGCTGACAGCTTCGAGCCTCGAGTGCTCTCCACTCATGAACGTGTCGCTATTATACACCGCGCTATGGCAACGCACGCGACACTCGGAAAATGGGCTCGGCACGCGGAACCACAACAGCAACAGCAGCTCACGTTGCACAATCGCCGGTTCTTGGAGGTCGCCGTTCTCTTCTGCGGTCACGTGCACATTCAGAGGCGATTGAGACTTACTCTCAAGGAACCTTGCTCCGTTGCTCGTGTGATAAAGAGTTGCCTCTGAAATATAGCACTTATTTTCACTCACCCGTTCCCCTCCCTCCCACCCACAACACCATTGCCATCGCGACTTTCCACACCCACGTTTCACAACAGCAAAGGAAAAGGTCTGGGGAGGGGGGGGGGTCATCGTCGTTCACTGAGAGCGCTCCGGCCGGCATGGACAGCGGAGGCGTGCGAATCTTTGCGCAACAGCGCAAACCTGTAGCCAGGCACCATCCTAGAAACGCCACAACTTGACTTGGCTGGCGACTCAGTAAGACGTAACTCGAGCCCTATGCAATGCTCGATTAGGGTTTTCCAACGCCTCTCGGTCGCGTGGGCTGTTTGACTATACAGTACTTGGTCAGTGCGGGTTTGTCTGACTCGAAGAAAGAGGTGGGGGGGGGGGTGTCCAAGGACCCGTTCAGATATCATTCGCCACTGATGTCAGCCGTGGTCAGAAATCGATATCACAGTGCAGTGTGCTAACCAGTGTGCTAACCACTGCACAACCATTCCAGACCCCAATTGTGCACGATCCGCAATGGCAATTATTACGCATTCATGTTCCAGGCATAACCATTGTATTATCTTTATTTTACACAAGTGATTTCTCACATATGATGCATTACATATTTCATAAATAACACTTTGGTGACAGTGGCTACAGATGGCCTGTCATTTTTTGCTTATTTGTAATCTAGTTGCAAGTCAAATTTAGATTTTGGCAGACACTGAAACGAGATACTTCTCTTGTGAATGTAGTCACAGCATTCTAAACATCCCACTTCACAGTTAAACGTGCTTCTTTGTTCATTCTAAACAAACCGTAGTGGCATCTGCAAACATTTAAATCACATTTAGATATAATTTTCCACATTCATTTTCACATAGAAAGAATTTACATTCAATTGTTACCCATAAACCTCAAGGAAAACTAGGTCCGAATTGCACGACAAACTGCCTTAACATGACTACATTGAGGCACATCAATAATCATCAGCTGTGGCGAAAGCATGGTCATATAACCTCCCAATACCTGCACAGCATGAGGAAGCCTTCATCCAGAGCTGTACATGTATGGGACATATATGTGCTCACAACTGTCTTTTCAAAACTCTATGAACCTTCAAAACATGTTAAACTAAACTATGTACAACTCAAGACCGTAATTATAATATATATTGGGGGGACACACACTCCCCCCCCC
>CM025660.2:1890123-1901678 GCA_014621495.2 Entosphenus tridentatus | reverse complement strand
AGATGGTGAAAGTTGAAAACATTGTTGAGAGTTAAAAGTTATACTGGTAGGAACCTCCTGGTTATACCAGCCCACAGGGGATTATTGTGTCCGTCGTGCAGGGAGGGGCTGGGTGGGGGGGGGCTGGGTGGGGAGGGGAGGGGGAGGCTGGGTGGGGAGGGGAGGGGTGGGGCTGGGTGGGGAGGGGCTGGTCACCCCGTGGTGCCCTTATAAAACTCAACGTTTAACCTACTCACGCCGGCTTGTGCCCGCTCTCACAGTCGGGCATATTTGCGGAATACACCACGCCGCCGTTGACCCTGGCCATTGACCGAGCAACCCAACGTTCCTACCAGCTCCCTCCGCAGGAATGTGTATATGCTGAAAAGCCTCCACATTCAAGTCTCAAAATTAACACGAATTAATCGTTGATGCTGCGTTGGCAGTGTCGAACAAATAACAACAAAAACTCAATAAATGTGTCAATAACACTGCGGCCCTTGGGCAAAATATTTTGAGCAACGGCCCTTCGTCATGACGCACAAACTCGCTCCCATAGTCTTGCAGTTGAGGATGTTTGGTCATGTCAATTGACAGAGCGTTTGGCATGTGGGTTGTCATCTAGGAGTAGCTGGAGAAAGCGCACAGATACGAGGTGCCTAATGTTCAACGCTTGATACTGATACGTCCCACAATATTGCTGGACTACCAATTCCTGAGCACTATCCCCCCTCCCTCATTGTGCCTCTGTGTGTATATTCATCAGTATGAGCAATATAGGGGACTCGTAGGAAAACCTCCCACACAAAAGGGAAAAAAAACTGCTCAAAGCTCGCAGTTTAAATTCCCCTGCCAATGTGCCTCATCATGGTCCACCCGGCGTGACTCACGGTTTGTATAATCCCACCGAGCTATTGTTACATAAACCCTTGCCGATGTTTTGGGTTTCCCTAGCAACAAAATGTCGCACGAGAGACTCGTGACAGATCTATCAACATTCACTGTTGAATGGAAAAGCTTAAGCCTTTTTAATTGAACAAAGCCACCCAGTAGCAGGCAACACGCCCGAACCATGCACCAGTGATCAAGACAAACCTACGTAAAATAAAAGTGGGGACTGTCATGTATATATGTTGAATGAGGACACTATGCAGATATATACCAGCGATTCCAGCTATACATTAAAGATCCTGTATCAGTTTAGTGTGTGCTACACTTGGTCAATTGCATGGTCACATTGGGGCTGTCTAGAAACCTGACCGAGGTTCATTTGGCGACTTTCCCATTTTAAGCGACAAACGCCACCTACCCCGCGCCTCCGCAACGGCAGATCGCAGGCGTCGCCCCACGCCCGGCTCATCGCCCCTTTGATCATAAGAAACGTCAAAATTCCCACCACTCTCTCAAGACAAGCAACAGACACACGCACACAAGCGGGGCACTACCCAGTGCCGGAATATCCTAGTAGCAAAAGTAGCTACATGTGTAGTAGCTACGGGCCCCGCACTTTCAAGGGCCCCGCGCTAAATGCTTTCAAGATATCAATTCCGGTTCAGTGATTCTGCACTTGCTCTATTACCATAGTATTATACCGCCTGCAACTTTTATGTACGACTGGGTTTTTAAGGTTAGCGATTTGTCGTATTATCTGGCTGTATCACAAATGTAAAAATACAATTACTTTACTATGCAAGTAAAACAATTGTGTTTGAATGTTTTGTTTTTTATTTAGGGCCCCTTTATAACACCGTATGCTACAGGCCCCGCACTGGCTCAATCCAGCACTGGCACCACAACCATCCCACTACACGTGGCGGGCAGTGAAGACGATGGAATCGAGCGCAACTTGTTTTTTTTTAAGTTCCATCCGCGGTTACCTGGGTGGTGCACGTGCGTATGGCTTTGGAGCGACTCTCCCCGTACCCGGGCGTGCAAAGCACGCGCAGGATCTGCACGTACGAGAAGACCATGCACCCGATGGCCGGCAGGAGCAGCACGGCGAAGACAGCGGCCACGCCGATCTCGGTGGCCTTGGTGCGAGGGCACGTGAACCTGGAGAGCGCCACCACGTCGCAGTAGACGCCGCCAATGAGCGTGTCGGCGCAGAGATTCTCTCTCGACGACAGCAGCGTAACGAGGAGGGCCGAGGCGAGGCACACGACCAGGGCACCGCACGCCGCCTTCTCTGTGAGACGGTTCGTGACGAGCGCCGGGTAGCGCAGGGGCAGGCAAACGGCGATGTAGCGGTCGAGGGCCATGAGACCCAGGGCGAGCACCTCGCTGAAGGTGGTGAAGTAGACGAAGAACGACTGGGCGAGGCAGCTGGCGACGCCGATCCTGCGCATCCGCCCTGCGCTGGCGCTGAGGACGAACACGAGACCCGAGACGGACGCCAGGAGGTTTAACACGGAGAGGTAGAGGAAGTGGATGTACATGGGGCTGTGCAGCTTCGGACTCAGAGCCACGGTGGCGATTAGCAGGCAGTTGAGGACGAGCGAGAGCACGAAGCACGACGCGCAGTAGAGGTACATGGCCACTCCGCTCGCGTCCGTGTCCGCCCTGAAGTACAGGAACACCGAGAAGGTGGCGTTCGGGTCGCGCACGTTGTCCCCGCCACTCCCGTTGCAGTTCACGGCCACGATGTCGTCGAACGCCATCGCTGCATGCTCAGAGAAAGGCGTCTCGGACTCGCGAGCTCGGGGTTGTCTCGAGTCGCGTTGCTTCGGGCGAAATTGACGCTATTCGCGAGGCGTGCGTTGTTTTTTTTTGCGCAGCACTGGGCTGAACAAGGTCCCACGCGTGTCAAGACATACACCCCGCAAAGATACGAAAAGAGAAACCTCTGTTTGGAAGTTTACCTTTCCCGGCGAGAACAATTACCACGTTAGGCACACCTTCAGCTTTTGGACTCAGGAATCGCACAAATAAATGAGATTGAACGAGCTGCACGGGATATTAAGTGGACCAGCTACCAACTCGCAGCTCAGCCTCTGCTGCAGCAGTCAATGCTGGCTAAACCTTTGCTGTTAAAATAAATGGGGCTTACGTCAACAGGTCACAAGCACGGCCACGCAGGTATTCCTGGTCAATTAAACCCTTGAGCTATTCGTGTGTGTGTACGCATTAGCAGAGTGAAAACACACACTGACACGTATGCAAAAAAAGGCTCATGACATGCAGGCCCATTTCTTTGTCGGAGCAAATCAAAACAATGAACCTATAAATTAACTTTTTGATTTAAAGCTTTCGTGACTGCAGGGATTCATATTCTTGGTTCTTTCGATAGTGTCACGTAGAAGGGAAATAATATAAATATATAATAATAAAATAAGAATAATAAATATTTATATTATTGTATATATATTTTTATATTATTTTATTTTATTATTTCCCTTCTATATGACTTTACCGAAAGAACCAATAATCTAAATTCACTGTTTTGTGTTGTTAATTAGTACTGTGCTTGAATTTTGGCTTATGGCCAGGATGCGGTCTTTCAGTGATGAACAGTGAAGGTTGCATGACCACTCTATCTCAGTTAAGAGGAAAATATATACGGTTAAATAAAAAATCACCAGATGACAAAACTGAAGTCTCAAATGGGACAAAGTCTTGCACTGATTACCAAGGAAGCTACATTAATGGTGGCGATATTGATCACGATTACCGACATTAATATAATTCTCTATCCTCACCGGAATATTTACCGAGGTGTAATGTGCACTTTCCACAATGACCAACTATAGATCTAAATCAGCTCGAGCCATCCGTAAGCTCTTGAGTGACCACCCCCACTCTGAATCCCTCCCCTTCTCCCCACCCCCTGTGAAAACAGACGCCGCTCAGTGAAGATCGCTCCTTCTTCTATCTCGCTCTTCCCTCCCCTCTCATCATCACGCCTCTCATGCCCGCCATCTTGGCCCGGTCCTTATCCCCACTCCCATTCCTGCCCAGGGCTCCTTCCTCCTTGAGCCGTGACGTGTGTCCGTCTTGGGCACTTCAGTCCCAGAATCCTCTTTCTTTAGCCATATATCGTGACATCGCTGGATGTCAACATGCTGGGTGTAGTACCGGCCCTAGAGGGGCCCGGTGAGCGTTGAATAATAGCGCTGGATGGCACCACGCTTTACGTGCAGTGCCGACCCTACAGGACAGTGTGTGTGGGTGTCGGCCGAAGGATGAGGTTATGTGAGGCCATGGCACTCTGGGAGGACACGTGACCAGTTAATTTGACAAAGGGGCACCAAGAGGAAGCTAGAGGTGGTCACGTGATTGGGACCCAGATCCTTCCCGAGGATTCTGGAAGGTGGGCGTGGCCAAGGTTGGAGCCGGCCACTCCACAGAAGATAGAAGCCGGGTCCCGAGAGGGACCGGGGTTGTTGTTCATCCTGGAAGAAACCCTTCGTCTATGTCCTCCGTTCAACGAGTCGCCAACACGTGGACCTAGACCGAAGCTGTTGGTCCCAGTCCGTAGTAGCAGTGAAGTTGTAACTTGTGGAGCTCGCCTGGTGGTCACCACCAGGCTAACTACACCAGTCACGTGGTAACTAGTGTAGTTAGCCTGGTGGGGGAAAGTTACCCCGTGTGTTGGAACTGAATAAAAGTCTACGTCTGCGACTCAGTTGAACCCCATTACACAAACATTATATCCTTGACTCTACGGCCCCTTCCAGAGTGTGCTACCGATAACGGCTTTATTAATATCGAACACTTCGTATAAAAACTGATAATTAATTATGGGTACATAGCATGCTTTGAGGTTGTAATCAAATTATTGCATAGTACATGATTGTAGTCTGCAAGTCATGAAACGAAGCAGCCCCCTCCCCCCCACCAATAATTAAACGTCACAATTAGTGGTTGCGATATCATTCAACAGAATCAGTCGTTTTCATTGTGTACCGTTTCGTGTGTGTGCCCGATTTGAACAGTTCTGTCCGCTCTATTTCCATTGTATGGCTTATTTCAACATCTGGATGTAATTTTCATAAATTATAATTATCAAACACGCCATTGAATGCAATTGATGAATGATGCACCGTTACATGCCTATTGTCGTCTGTTCATTTCCCATAATGCACGACACTACCCCAGATGGTGGAGGGCTTATGCGAAATTGTATCATAACACTCGAAGCCTCGCCAACATCTGCTAATGCTATGCAAGGTCACACGCGCGTTCTAAATGCCGAGTGATTAGACAGGTTGTGGTTAAACTACGATGGGCTCGAGGGGCATGCCTCCTCACACGATGCTTCCTTCCAAAGGTTAGTGCGGAATGACGAGCTATTTCACTCATGCTCTCGTGAGAGCGTGCGTGTCTGCCCTGCCATGGTGAGAGTTGCGTTAATGTGTTCCTTATCACCGTTGCATTACCAACTTCCAATTGAAAGAAAGTGGTTGGGCTTTCCCTTTAAGTCCAATATTGCCAATACACAGAAAACAAAGAACACCCTGTACTGTCGAGAGCACACGTTGTTCTTGTGCACTTTTAGAATTTAATACTATACTCTTAGGTTTTTTCGGTAAAGTCACGTAGGGAAAATAATAATATAATAAATGAAAAAGGACGAAACTAAGCTAGTTATTTTTCATTTATTTAGTTATTTATTTTATTATTATCATTTTTACCTACGTGACTTTACCGAAAAAACCTACGAGTATGAATTATTGCAGTCACGAAAGCTTTAAATCTAGAATTGTAATACTAAGAACAGAAATGTTCCTGAATGTGGCAATCCGCAGTCACTGACATTTTACATTATGTGAATGTATTATGTGTCCGTGTTGATTTAGGTCCGTTTCTAAATAAAAACCAGTAAAAGGCAATGAGTTGTTACAATTTGGATGTGCATGTCTTCAAATACAACAGTAATTAATTTTAGTCCTATTAAGAGGAACTATGTCTGCAGTTACTAAAGCTTCGAATCTAGTTGGAACTATACTGGTAGGAACCTCCTGATTACACCAGCCCACAGGGGATTATTGTGTCCGTCCGTCGTGCAGGGAGGGGCTGGGTAGGGAGGGTGGGGAGGATGGGGCTGGGTGGGGAGGGGCTGGTCACCCCGCGGTGCCCTAATAAAACTCAACGTTTAACCTACTCACGCCGGCTTGTGCCCGCCCTCACAGTCGGCCATATTTGCGGAATACACCACGCCGCCGTTGACCCTGGCCATTGACCGAGCAACCCAACGTTCCTACCAGCTCCCTCCGCAGGAATGTGTTATCCTGTAAAAAATATTCTGGTGCTACTTTTACAATATGTATTGGTTAATTATTTGAAGATAAACACATTTAATGCTCTATTTTATTCAAGAGACATTTGAGCATCAATTCCAGTCAATATTTAAAGCAAAAATATTGCCATCAAATCTCAGTTCCCCCAATAGCAAAAGGTTATTCAAGCGATATCTGATTTACACATTTCGCTTTAATAACATTTACAAAACATTAAATTAACTATTGACTTTCTTTACAACCTATACAGCCTGAATGTTCCCCCCAAAAGATATGTTCGAAAACTTAGGAGCTAAGATTGAGGGCTGCAACAGGCAGCATGGGAAAGTAGAAATTGCACGGAAAGAATTGTCCATTCCTAGAAAGATAGTTGTTCAACCGTACAAAAACATTTAACATAAACATGACCTCAATGTTTCATTTATGAAATATTGTCTTTGTGCCCGCAAGATCTCTGACCACAATCACAGAATAGCTGCACACTTTAAACTGAAAAGTTGTTTTATTACGCTTTTGGCACCCCTGAATATCCCGCAAAACTTAAAATTCCATTTTGGTGCCAGTGCCTTACACGTAAATCAGTTACAAATTCATTAAAAATCAAAGAACAAATTAAGGACAGGGACACAGTGCTTTAAACAGCGCAAAGCAACAGTTTTATGCAGACACCCTGACAGTAAATTCTTAGCTTCACACACATGGCTCAACATGTTACTCAAATTATTATTTTCATCAAATGATATTACGATCAACACAAACATCAAACACAGTGAACCTTGCGAGTAAATTGTAATTGTTCTGGTGTTATTTTTTTTGCCTTGGTTTAGAATTTTTGGTTTTTGTTTAATTCATTTCGTAATACCTTCAGACATCTTCATTACACATTTCCTTGCGGGGCAAATTACCAATAAAAGCGGAACAAATTTTCTACTCAGTTCACAACTTGCCTAACGATCTTTTGGCCAGTGTATATTTATAAAAGGGGCTGAATGAAAAGCTGCCACAAACTGCAGCAGGTTAAACTCCACCAAGGTGTCCCTATGTTCTTGACTGTCCTCGATTTTCAAGATCTTTGACCTGAAAAGGGAAAAAGAAACATTTTTAAAAAGTTTCCATTGAAAACGACAGATATCACAATATTCTAAAATTATCCTGTTTATATTCGTCAGTTGTCCAACCTCCCACGTTTAAAAAAAAATGCTGCTGTTAGGCAAGTTTTCAGAGGCCTGATTCGCGGTGTGTCTGAATGGATAGACTTTTGCCATGTGTGGTTGAACAAAGAAACTTGACTTAAAAATATTCTTGGATCTTTCGGTAAAGTCACGAAGAAAGAAAGTCGCACCGAAAGATCCAAGAATATGAATCCCTGCAGTCACGAAAGCTATAAATCGAAATTTTACTTAAACAACTTGACTGAGATTTTATGCATTTCTATAGATATTGGTAGACCGTTAAGCCCCAACGCCATGCAAAAAACCACGTTATAGTCTGCAGTGCAGCATGATCAATTGGTTGTACTGTTCTTCTATGCCCCCACGTTTATGCTCCCAACTTTCACCAACCTGCACTGACCAGCAGTAGATGGACATCAGGGCCGTGGTGCATGAGCGTATCCACGAATTACAATGTTTTGGTGCTATAACACGAAATGGAACCTTTCGACGTTCTTATCAGGCTGTCAGTAGGCGTTTTAAGTGGGTTTGGCAAACAAAAAGAGGCTCTCGCGTTCAGGTGCGAGTAAAACCAGGGCGTGACATCCCCCAGTGAAATGTAAACGACATGTTACTGTAGGTAGCAATAACAGGAGGCAAGGGAAGCACTTGTAAAGATACGGAAAGTCAGCCATTACCACGCCAAACTATAATAAAGTCTGTGCGTGTGAATTTAAAGCATGACCTAACACATGAATTCAATATGTACAGGTACATCCCCCTACTACTGTATAGGTTTCGCCAGTTTAACACGTAGGCTTTCGCGAACCAATGTTATCCATGAGGTTTTTTTAGGTTAGATCGCGAAGAGTTCACAGTTGCGCTGTCAAACTCCAGTTTTGTACACCAGCCAACACGGCGGTACAAGCCCGAAAACACACCGGAGGAACTGATAATTTTGTCAATCCACAACTGGATGAGGGACTCGCCATGCTGTGTGAGTAGACAGAGTTTCATTCATCTACGCTTCATCACGCTAGTCAAGGTAGGCTGAGCATAGATGTGGAAGAGTAGGAGGACGGTAAGACAACAGATTTTTCTGCGTCGCCCTCTGCTCCCCACAACGTAGCAACAACGGCGCTTGCTGCCTACGACAATTTGTTTGTGCATTGGCAGTCGCCGCCTTCAGCGCTCTCTCCAGGCTTAAAAGCCCTGCTTAGCTTCTGGTGAGATCGGGCACATTCTGGGGCGGTTTGGTTATTGGCAAATATTTTAACGGGTGTAGAGAAACGATCACACCCGTGTACATATACCACACAAATTCATAAGTTGGCGAGTACTTAGACATCCAATAAGGAGACCTTATTCATGCAAGCCCAGCTGGTTTATTAAGCGATTGCCTGCATCATTGATTGCAAGATTTAATTGGGGGAGGGGGGCGGGATACGGGCAGGACAGGGGGAGAGACGTAAACAATGCACTGCTTTTATAATCTGCTTGAGGCTCAATTCATCAGCATGCTGGACTGAATCCATGTTTGACCCCACTCCTGATAATTAATTTTGAAACATTATGTTCAACACTTACTTCGTGCATGTGCATGTAAAGTATCCCATATAATAGGTCAATGTAAGCTGTGTCATGCCAAAATTTAATGAATTGCTCACAAATTCACAGGGTGTCATTCTTTTAACGACGGCTGGAATAGCTCACTATGTGAAGCAGTCAGCGCCACGGTTATCAGACTAATTTGACATCCGGTCCCGGGCCTATTTAATCCACAAACTTTTCAAGGTCAGATTATTAAGTGTTACCTGACAAATATGCACGGAATTCGAGATTTGAAGCTTTCGTGACTGCAAGGATTCACTCAGGTTTTTTCGGTAAAGTCACGTAGGTGAAACAATTCATAAAATAAAATAATTTCGTTTTTTTATTTTACTTTATTAATTGTTTTACCTACGTGACTTTACCGAAAAAACCAAAGAGTATGCACGAAATTATTCACAGCGCCATCAATTTGGGGTCAACATACTATTAACAAAATACAAATTTTGTTACATTTTTAGCGTCCAAATTGAGTTACTCATTTTCTTCTGCTTCTTTTGTAGTTTAATTCATGCCATTGGCATATATAATATGAGCATTGAATCTGAATATATCATAATAGATTCTTACGCGCGTATTCGTTGCATGTATCAGTGGATCACTGGCAAAAGCAGGTGGGATAAGTGATTCGAAGCCACAGTGATGAAGAGAGGTACACACTAGATTGTGGTGTTTTGGGTGCAGAAATATCTTTACAGGTCACACCACTGCAAACTGACCTGGCTGAAAACTAAGGCCAGAGTTTTAACAACTGATTTTAATTGACGAGTCGATGCATCAGAAAAGCCAACAAACGCCGAGCACCGCCCATATTTGACCACCTTAACACTTTCCACCACGGAACCATCCCAACATTGAAGGCGACCTGCGAATGTAGCCGCATCCAGTTCAAAATTGCACAGAAGAAACGATTTGGCGAGGCGGTGGCCGGGGGGGGGAGTGATGACCAGCGGCGGATGTGTCCGTCACCTTGTAGATGCGCACGAGCCAGTGCTCCGTCGTGTAAGCCTCCTCCAGCACGTCCAGTTCAAAGTCCTTGTTGCCGATCTCCACATTGCGCACGCGGTCGTAGCCGGGCGGGCGCTCTGTCACCGCCACCACGACACAGACACAAACAATGCGCACCTCGCTCGTTAACACTTTCACGGCTCCGGCTGACGCGCAGTGTTTAATTTGTTGTACTTCACCCGCACGGTGTGGTTACGTACGATGCGAAAGAAGTTCAACATACATAACAGGGTGTATTTTTTGTTGGGTTAAATCGCGTAAATGTGTCATTAAATCCACCACTACTTGACACAGCCAATAAGTAAAAACCTGTATTATGGATGTTGGTCGTGAAAGCCTACGTGTTATACATACGTTAGAGAGGACTGCGTTGAGAAATTGGTTTACCGGGTTAAATTATTTTCCATCGCAAACACGAATGGCAAATTATAATTCCACCTCTCACCCCCAACCCCCATCTTTCAATAGCCTACGTGAATCTTAGCACCGTTGACCGGCTATATAGCTCCCTATACCTACTACAAACGGTTAGTGCACTGAACTCGCAATCCAGAGGTCGCCTGTCCACTTCAATCTTTCAGTGACTCCGTCTACCGCGCAGCGGTATGAATGGGTACACACCACCGCAGTCAGTCGATCGACAGGTGTGGTGGGGTAAAGCGTGGGTACGCCCACCTCTTCAGACACGTCTTGTCAATGTGGAAGAGTAGACAAATAACTCACTAATGAAGGCCCTTCTGCCAGCATTGGTGGGACAGATTCTTATGCAACTGGATCACAGGCATCCTTGTTTCAGGGATTAAATTCGGGGTAAACATTATTGTTTATGATTAAACAGCTGCTTCCAGAGTAAACAGTAGGAGCCTTCTCAAATGGTAAGATTTTTTCCACGCTTTCAGCTCAGTACAATGACTGCCATGCTTAACATCGGTATTCAGCTCACGTCTTATAGATATGAAACTAGGCTACACATCCCAGGCTGAGCATCCAATACGAGTTTGAATCTTCATTCGACAGATAAACACTTGAACATCCTCCAGAAGCATCGCCATAGCGCTGCAGTAACATTGAATGGCACAAAAGCCACATACGTTGTTGAACACTCTTGTAAGCCACTTAAGTTTTTTTTTTCCATTACCAAAGCTCAAAATTCTCATTTGCCCACGATACACGACCTTGGTGTGTGGCTACAAGATATAAAGAGCAATTTTTTGGGGTATTATTGTGCAGTATTGTCCCTATGACATTGCCATCCACCGTCAAGGCAACAGAGAGAATCCGCTTGCGTCCCGGAAGGCCACTTACTGGCTTCGGTGTAGACCTGCCCGAAGCGGTAGTAGCACATCTTGTACATGAGGCAGTTGAGCAGCACGGGGGATCCCTCGCGATCGACGCGGAACTCTCCGGCCGGCGTGTAGTAGTCGTGCTCCTTGATGTGTTTCCCCGTGTCCGTGCTGCCGCCAATGCGAACCATCCACAGGAACTTGTTGATGTCTGTGGCCCGCCGGAGGTAAAAAAACGACGCGGCGCGGATTAACGGCGTCGTCTCAAGACGCTGTGCACAAACAGTGGG
>CM025660.2:1868979-1889723 GCA_014621495.2 Entosphenus tridentatus | reverse complement strand
GCAATCATCTGACCCATAGGTGGCAGCCATCTCAAGCCAGAGGACGAGAGGACTCTAGCCGCCACGCATATAAAGGATTTATAGTGAAAAACTTTGTTTTTACGGGTTAATTTTTTGTCTGTGGCTTTGGGATCAGGAAGTTTGCCCACCACTGATATAGACAGCCTCCCCATCATTAATCAGCTATGATCATTCCAAAAACGTTCCTTTTCCAACATTTTACAAAACTGACAATGGAAATATTCCTTGGGGGTTAAGCAGTGGGTGGTTATGGTAATGTGCTCCAGAACTTGAATCCCGTCTTTGGCTAACATTATAGGAAAGTTATATCTGAACCAGTTACATGTATGTCCCCTTCACTAAAGTGAAATAGAGTCAAGTAACCCCTCAAACTGAAGAGTATTATCACATTTATTACACTGCCAATGTTGATTAGTACTGGGAGGGTGTGCCATTTCAAAACGTTACGCGTTTGTGTTTTATTACAGGTTAAACGTGGACGGAAGAAAGAGTGAGCGCAACAATCAGCTTTTGTCACGTGAACCTATGAAGTTGAGAGTAATGCAAGCTCATACCGTCAGAAGAGTAACCGGTCAGCCCTCCGAATATCACCAGCACGTAGCCCACGTCCAACTCCCGCATGATCTCATAGGCCTTTTCCTCCGTCGATGACATGGCCTAACCGAAAACACGGGCACAGCCAAACGTTTCAAAATACTAAAGCAGATTGGCGCGTTAAGTTAAAATGACACCAGTGCGTCAGCGTTCGGCCTCGTTTAGCACTGCCAACCACAGACTTGCATGGTCTTAGATTATACCGCAATTGGCAAGAAAGCGACTGATCCCATTGTATTTTGAGTAGCCGTGCTCCTAGACATGCCAAAGCACTGTAAATGATATGAAGGGATGCTGCCGTGGTGTGATGGTCAGCACAACGGACTTTAAATTCAAAGGTGGCCACAGTTCCATCTTCCGATGTGGCATTTAGGCAAGTTTCTTCAATCTTCTCCAGCGGTATAAAAGGGTACACTGCAGTTAGTGGTGCGGTAGGTCGCATGTGGTGGGTTAAAGAGTGGGCACTCCGACCTCTTCAAAAGAAATCTGGGTGTGTGGAGGAGTAGGTCAAATTGCAACATTATAAAGGATGTTTAGAGCCAATGACAATTACATCGCTGTAAATTATATCTAGGGATGCTTGTCATGTATTCTAAATTGAAAGCTATTTTTTTATTGAAAACTCATTTCTTTAGAACTGCTTTTTGTGTTTCGTTTGTTGTCCTAACCCCACACACTCAGATTAGTACGGTTGGTTACATACGGGTGCGGCGAAGGAAGTTCAACATACTTACACACATGCGTACGTATCTGCGTGTAATGCAAGCACACAAGGACCAGCGATCGGGTGTTTACCTGCCCGACGCGGGAGATGTGCGTGTTGTTCCACGTGTTGTTGTCCACCAATATTGTTCGATTGGCCATGGCTGTTATCTGATAGCCGTAATCCCACCATGACATCACCTTCGCATCCTGGATGGTCCCAAGGCAAAAACAAAACAACTCGTTATTTTCTTGCTTCACCCCGTCGGCATCAAGTCAAGTGATTACGCATCCATGAGGTTACAAACTCCTAAAAGGCAGTTTAACGTGTGAAGAGACTGCCCTGCCACAGAACATCTTAAAGAACTTCTAAAACTCATGCAAGTGACATTTTACACTTTCACGCACACACCCTGCTACACAGAACATTTTGTTGTAGTGGCACCCAAAACTATAAAAAAAATCATTCTCAGAGCTGGGAATTTAGTCAAATTAAATTACACGACAACTCAAACATAATGTGATGAGGTTGTTTTGTGCAATCACTGGTGACCAGAGTGAGACGAACAACGAACTCGACTGAACCTAGTTGCTCAAGAAGTCCTGAACCACCCGGTCACCTCAAAAATTTTTACATTTTAATGGCTTAACATCAGTGGTATTTCAACAATATCTGTAGCTCAGGTTGAGGGATAATCTGGGATTTAGTTCAACTGGGTTCATCCGGCCCGTAAAAATGTCCGTACCCAGCACACCACATAAAGAAATATCTCCCGCTATGGCTGTGGCTACTTAAATTACGCGTCACCAACAACCCAGAAAACATTCAGCGAGAAATAAAATCGTGGGTTGAAGGGGGTCACACCTCGGGCGTGTTGTGTCTCAGCCAGTAGTACGCCTCGCGGAAGTCGTCGAAAATGATGCGGCTGCCGTCGCCGCCGCGAGCCGACAGAACGATGGAGGGCGAGGAGTACGCCTCGCTCGTCACCCACGTCGAGTGGAACGTGTACGTGATGAGGAAAAACGACATGAGCAGCACCATGCCACTAGCCACCTGCCGTGTGGGCGACAAGAGACAAAGATCTACCGTGTAACCTTTAACGGACTGCTGGGACCAGAGCCGTTAGCGAGCAGCTATTGAGAGGCCGACGCAGAGCGTGAGGGAGTGGTGTGGCAAGCATCACGGCCGTTCTCCAGTGCCGACGTTTACACACGGCATCAGGTTTTCATTTAAGGCTGAGTCCAAGGGAAGAAGTAGGCAGATAGGATCTTGAAGAGTGAGGGCATTTTTAATTAGTTGGTATCAGCCTAATTGTTGTCCTTCCCCCACACCTCCGATTAGCACAGTTGGCTATGTACAGTGCGAAAGAAGTTCAACATACATACCATTACGAATTACTAAAAACTACTTTTCCACTTAATTTGGCCTTGCACTTGCAGCCCTTTGTCAATCGACTGCTGGATGAAGGCCTTCCCATGCCGTGTTGATCGTGGGGGTTTGTACGATCATATTTTACCATTCTGGTCAGTGTGGGTTTGTGAAGGTGTTGGGGGGAGGGCACGGATGTTAACCATGACCAGGAATCAAATCGATGTTTCTGGGTTAATAGTGCCAAGGGAAATCCACTGCACCATATTTTTCACCAGTGTTGTTCATATAACAATTTAAAATTCAAGTAGGATTTCGGCAGTGCTGGCTCAATTCCCAACACAAACATCAACTCACGAGGCCCCCGGGGCCACGCCAAATCACCTCGTTCTTGATGGGGTAGGAGGCATCGTGGGTCTTCTTACTCTTCTTGTCAGGCCGCGAGATGTCCAGGTTGCGCATGTAGGTGGTGAGCACGTGAGACACGCCAATCCCCGACAAGATGCACATGACGGGCGCCAGCACCAGCATAAGACGCACCTGTGGCGCAAAGCCATACACAGCAACCGCGGCCAAATAGTTCACATTTAAGCACTCCTTTCATTCCATACGCATCGAATGTAGCATTCGTCACGAGCATACAGATATTCTTAGTTTTACTTCATAACACGTCTCTCCCCCATCTTTCCATTTGCCTCCTTATGAACCTTCTATCACTCCTGCCCTGGTTACTGTTCCCACGAAATTTACTCAATGATTCCTCCACCCACCTTGAGGAATCGGGTCCACTCGACTATCGGCTCATCCATACTGTGTTGAACCACCATATTTACAGGCCAACGTTCTCTTTCTACCAATGAGTGCACAATAAGAGTGAATTGGCGAGCTCTGGTTCAATAAACCAGACTCCTTTGAGGTAGGAACTGGGTGGCCCACCTCAGATATGAAGGGGTGCACCCAGACTGATTGGGCTTATGTTACCTCAGTGGTGATTGAGAGCAGAGCCGGCCCAGCCACTAAGCGACCCTTGCAATTGCAAAGGGCCCCGTGGCCAGCAGAGGGGCCCCCTAGAGTCACTGCTAGCGAGTGGGTGAAAAAAATCATACATCAAAGGGGCCTCCAACCAAATTTTGCTTAGGGCCCCCAAAGGTCTAGGGCCGGTTCTGAATGAGAGTCAAGTCCATTCACGTTGGGCAGAAAAAAGTCTACTAACCTTCAGCTTATGATTTAAAGGAGCATGATTTATGAAGCATACAGTCACCTGAAGAGCGGTGGATCATATTGTGAGTGGAAGAAAGTAATGTGGGAGGAAACTGGGGTAAGTGCCACAGAGACAAATGGAAGAATGTATTTCTGGCCACCTGACAGGTCAAGCATTCTACTTCCGGTAGCTTCCAAGATTTGACGACACACGACGCATTCAGGGTGATGCGATTACAGGCACGCATTTCACCATCTCTACAGGGCACGATGCAGCATCAAGTGCACACAAAACCCAAGACAGAGGACGAATGGACCATGGTGGTGACGACTGTGATTTTTGTTGCCACCGTGCATGGCTGGTGTCACCATGATGGTGGGGGGGGGATGTGCTCTTACTGACGGGAGCCTCCCCCAACTCACCATGACCGCTGAGAAGTACATGCTGGTGACGCCGTAGAGGATGATGAAGATGCGAGCGTCATTCAGGTTGCAGAAGCAGTAGTAAAGCCCGACTGGGGAGAGCAGTGGAGGAAAATAAAAAAACGAATGAATAATAAAGCAACCACGAGGGGGGGGGGGGGGAGCAAACGTGTTCAGAGATGACGTGACCAGTTCTCGGACTTGGGATGTACACCTTAAACACTTTATAGTCGTGGACAATCATTTAAATATTAAGTGGGATTTTACTTACGCATTGTATGTTAACCAATTAGGGCTGTAATTCAGATATAAATACTCTGTCCATCTCTCTTGATGAGGAATGGTCATAAAATACCAAGGTGTCAGTCGTGCTCATACAAGCTCTTTCATCTGCGCTAGGAACACCACCCATCTCCATTCTTCCCTCACATTCACACCGACGACACAATTTGTGAATTTGAATGTTTGATACGATAGCTTAGAGAGAGAGAAAAAAAACGGGTACCAGGAAACATGAAAACGAGGAGCTGCAGGTCGAAGTAGTAAGAGGACCACGTGGTGGGCTGGTGCTCCGACACGGAGGCGATGATGGGGATGTTGTTCTTGGCGTAGGACGGGTCGAGCAGGGAGTAGAAACGCCCAGTCCACGGCGAGATCTTACCTGCGCCACCGAAGACGGCCATGTGTCACTGCTGTGCATGGTTGTATTTTTCCCAATTATATATTTCTAGCCGGAACACTCAAAGAAAGCAGCCTGTATAAAGTGATACTATACAACTACTTCTGAGAAACCTTCACTTGCCTCTTATTAAGATGAAGGACACCGCATATTTTACTGCTATGAACTAGATTGCCATATGGCAATCAAACCAACATGTTTAACTCTCAAACCTGGGATGTGTTTAATTAAATATAAAATCTCACACCTGGATAAATGCAGATTTGCTTTACCAACTTTAAATCATTTTCCGATTGGCAATTGGGCTTCAACATGCACACCAAGTGACCTCCTCTTACAAATCACAACAGAGACTCCTCAACTTCCACTTCAACTCACTTCTCTTCACCATTTTACTGTATAGTGAGTAATCACAACCTCAATGCTGAAGCCATTCAATCTTCCGTGATGTGAGGCTTTTCCTTGGTGTGCCCTCACATTTACAATACGATTAGTCAACCATTGCCTGCCTTCTTTTTTCCTTCCGCTTTGCCAAACGTCAACGGGATCCTCCACGTTCCTCCCCCCCCCTCCGTCAAGCCTACCTACACGTTCAAAACGGTTTGCGTTTCCGTACCTCTATCATCGCTGCGTACAGTCCTAGCTTTTGCCACCGTGACCGCTCTCTGAGAAATCCGAAAGCGTGGCCGCTCTTACCGGTCAGCATGAGAAGGGTGCCGGCAACGCCAACCACGGCCCCCACGAGCGAGATCATGCTCTTGAAGAGAATCTCAAAGTTCTGCGGGCTCAGCTTGCTCCGCAGGTAGTCCACAAAGGAGTAGACCTGGCACAGGCCAAACACCCCCAGAGCCGCCATGTGCTCCGACGACTGCACCGGCTGCAAAAAAGGGGAAATTTTAATTCACAACATCGTCAAGCATCGCAAGCGTACAAGAAAGAAGGACTTCAACTGAGTAAGTAAAAAAAAACACATCCCCAACTTGTATACCGAACGTGCGATTGTAATCATGTCAGGAGACAAAGTATCCATTCGGATCTCTCGCAGAGCATGCAACCATTCGTGTTAGAGAACGAAAGCGATGGGTTTTACACAAATTAAGTGCAGAATCAAATTTAATGATGTTTTTATTAATGCAGAAACTGGTTTTAATGAGATGAGGTTTCTTGGATTCGAACCCAGGATCTCCGCAGTGCCAGCTCAGCACCCTTGACCTCTGAGCCACTTGCCCAACTAAGTTGAACAACAAGGGAGTACCCCAACTCGAGCAGAAGAACAGAAATACGCAAGTAAATCATTAAAACGCTTTCACATTTAGCTCGGAAACTCATACAATTTTAACATTAATGAACATTTCCCACAATCGAGGAAATGGCGCAATGTTTCTGCAGAACATCATTTGACCGAGTTAACAAGACAAACCCTGAACCCAGAAGTCAGCAAAGCTAGTTTGTTCAGTCGTCGTCCGCCAAAGAAAATAAAACCATTATCAGGTCTAAGAATTGCACGTTTACCTGGAAGCCTACGAAGGAAATCTGCATGGAGAGGATGGTGCCCAGGCAGTACACGGTGCTGTAGGCCACGTAGATGCGGTGTGAGAAGCGGCCCGTGATCATCAGGGCGAGCACGTGCAGGGGGATCAAGTTGATGAGGAACACGTAGCCTCCCCACGACGACACCTGCGAACCCAGACGCAGCGCGC
This sequence comes from Entosphenus tridentatus, assembly GCA_014621495.2. Lineage (NCBI taxonomy): Eukaryota > Metazoa > Chordata > Hyperoartia > Petromyzontiformes > Petromyzontidae > Entosphenus > Entosphenus tridentatus. Next base: position 1,883,035 of record CM025660.2, on the reverse strand, counting down.
GTGGGTCGTAATGAACCGCGAACCGACAATGGTTGCCGCCAGGCACGTGATGATGCGTCATCTCAAAGGAATGTAAAGCGATTGTTACGTTGGTGGTGGACACATTAAATAATGTGGTTCGGTTCATATATGTTGTATATGATGAGTTCGCAAGAATCCTATAGCCAGATTCACCGCAATTATAAAAATATTAAGATGCTTTGCCTCGCCACACACAAGCATCTTCAACAACTCACAAGCAACTTTAATAAACACAATCGCAAGTTGACGTAAGATGATGAACTTTTAAAGAGTGAACACATCTTAGTTTGGCTCGCATACGGTGTGAAAGAAGTTCAACATATGTACATATAGTGCATTGGCCAGTTTAATTCAAATGCAAGAACAAATCATTCACGCGCATGGTTAAACAATGCTTTCCAACATGCATTTGTCCTCAGAAGTATTCAATAGCAATAACGTTCACGCAGGAAGCAGTCGGTTTGCAGGTTGTGATGAGACCACGGGGCTCGGATGGCAGCACTGCCCGGGGAGGGTGAAACTTGGCTGGCAGGGCCAGGATGGAAAGATAGGCCCTTTTAGCGCTGGTTTGTTGTCTCAACGTTTTGGGTAAGCATTTGCTCCATTTGGCCAGTTTTCAGGAGTCTAAATCTTGAACAGCAACACAACTTTACACAAGCGTGTGCTTCATACGGGATCATCTTTAAACAAGCTATTGTGTCCCTCCAGTACAAATGGATGGACTGACGGGGACAATATACAAACGTTTTAAAAATTTGTTGGAAAGTGTTAATGAGCATTAACACATTATGGGCCAACTGCCCAGCTTACCATGTAGAAGTAGGCCAGCGCACACATAGCGGACCAGTAGAGCAGGCCAGTCTTCACAGCCTTGATCCACATGTAGTAGGTGAAGAGCATGCAGAATATGGCGATCCCTGCAAGCAGAATAGGTAATCAAAAATTATTTCACCACAAGTGCTCGAGACTGCCCGCAACTTGACTCCACAACCACTTTTTTCACAAACATTACAATTATGATCATTGGCGTTAGGAGATGAGAGACATTTTCCTTCGCAATTCTTGCAGACAGTGCTGTATTCGACAATGGCCTCTGAAAAGGGATATCACGAATTACTTGAAATGTCAAGTGTTTCTTTTCACATGTGCCTAGCTAAAGATATGTTTGTCGCACCGTAGTCCCAGGGGTTTATGAGAATTTTCCAAATTAAGTGATTTTAAAGAAATAATTATGCATGAACCTTTGTAAAAAAAATTGGTGAGCAAACTGAGGCCATGAACTCGCTACACTTCAAAACTCAGTTGAATCCCGGGTGGCTTAAACACAAATTGGAACTCAGTGGTGTAAACTCGCGCTCTGACCCAAGCTACCTGGTGTCCTTCCTACACAACGCTTACCCATTTATCTTTCTTAATGTTAATTTCAAATGCGCACCTTCGTTATCGTACGAGCCAGCCACCGAGCGCGATATGTAGCCAGGCACAATGGCGATCATGGCAGCAGCCACCAGCCCAGCTCCAGCATCCTATACAATCACACAATCCACACTGGTATTAGGACTTCTTCCAACACTCACAGCCCTCAACTCTCCCAATTGCAGCCCCTGCTACCGTGAATATTTATACTGATTATCTTCGACATCACGGCTTTCCATTGTGCTGCATGAGCCACTTATGGAAAAGTAGTTATCATAGCTACCAGTAACAGGTTTACATCCCAGAGGGTTATAAGTGGCTTGTCCATTTGAATAACTATTTTGTTTTCAGAGTTTGAAAAGTGTGGTCAATAAAACAGAGTTCCCCTCTGGGATGATCATTATGAATGTTTATATATTTGGTCATGGTAACGACCAACGCAAACACTGAACGTAAAATATAAAAATACTTGTAAATATGCAGGGTATTTCCTGCAAGCAGTGTTTACAAGTGTGGAATAAACAAGTTTCCTTTCAAGTCATGCTCCATCACTTAAAAATGAGCTGTAAGGGTAATCAAACCCTTCCATATTTCAACATCCATTTAATATGTATGCCTCAAGAGATTTGTTCAAAAAGGCTTTTTTTACAACCTGTAAATTGTGTTTTAATGACTTAATTCTTGTATGTTAAAGCAACACAAGATTACGGTTTTATTGTTGAGCATTTCGTCTAGTCCCGATCTTGAAAGATGCTATTACAAATGAAATGCCATTATTTTTTGCTCACCTTGAGCTCCTTGGTAAGGTGGTAGGTGAGAAGCGTGGTGAACGATGAGAAAAGCGGCGCCAGGAAGACGCAGACATTACGGATGTCGATGGTGACGTTCATAAAATGCAGCACGTGGTAAAGCATGGCTGATGTCACCATAAGACCTGCGCACAACCATCAAACAAACCGGTAAATTTTCCGATGCTGCTGCTAATGCTGCGGGTTCCTTCTCATTGGTAAAGTGTCAAGTGAAAAATGAAACAAGAGTACAAGTTAAGTGCTGTACCTGGGTAAATGGTTCCGCCAATAATCCTGCCCAAAGGGTACCATGCTCGGTCATCAAACCAGTTGTGAAACTGATAGAAGCCCTCCTCAGTAAGGAAGCGCGTGGTGCGGTAGTTAAAGTATCTGCAGACAAAACAAAGGTTTCACTCATTCATTCTGGTAGTAGTGCGAAAGAAGTTCAACATACATACATATTGGTGATGTAAAATGCTTTACATGGTTTAAAATTGACATTCTGTTCAAATACGTGCGATTTAGGCAATTATAAATTATTTGGAAATAAATACCCTTTTCCATAAATGTAAGGTACCTCTCCGAAAAAAAGTCACCTTGTTTCTCCACTACACATTAGGGGTGCATTTTCCCATTTTTTTTTATTCTCAGAACTGGCATTGAGCCGGATCCAAGCAAAACCAATTTTGACTTTTTTTCACGCAGTTATTTGGTTACTGGGTTCAGACCAACTCACTGCACTTGAGATTCCAGTAAAGGTGGATGGAAATGGAATTCAAGCCGAGGTTCCAAACAGTGCTAGCTCAGTACTGACACCTCTAAGGCATATATTTCTGAATGGAAACCAGTAAATGTTTGATTGCTGAAAGGTTTACGAGTATTCTAGCAAACAGTATAATAAAGGGATGAAACAATAACTTAAATATTAAGCATAAGTGACAGACATTGCATCACTTACGGATCAAACTCGTGAATGACGCTTTCAAACCTCAGTACTGAAAACAGTCTTGTTGAAAATGCTGTAAGATGAAAAAAATTAATATGTTCTCATTAAATGCATTCCTTCAATACATTTTATTCAGAAACCGCAAAACCCAGGCAGGCTAGTAACCACTTCTGCACAGACATGCAACATCAGTTCATGTAATCCTAAATGAAACATTCAATGTTACATTACTTAAAAGTAAAACAAACTTTTGACAACACCAATATCTTTACATAATTTTGTAATTAACATTCTCATCGCCAACTGTAGCATATACTGCTAATGCAGCAATGCAAACATTACTTTCATCATGTTTTTTTGTTGAACGATCCGAAGCTACAAAATGATTTGCGCTTGCACACTTACAGAGGATGGCGGCCATGGATAGGATGAAAAGCTTAAGCAGCGTGTCCTGCTTCTCATAAGAGAGACGCAGAAATCCCAGTTTGGCTGTCATTTTTAAGCAGTTTCAGGGACAATACTGTATATACTCCAGTCCTGAAATGAAACAGGAAAAACGAGTTAAGTGTCAATCATGTCTAGCATGAAGAATCGGGAACGTCCTGCCACACAACATAAAACACCATGTCACTATGCCTGTGTATGATACAAGCCAGTGGTAAAGACTAACAATGGAATAGCAGCCAAAGGACATTTACCACAGAGATGGAGCAATTAAATCGGCTCGTGCATCTATGTTGAACTTCCTTGGCACCGTACGTAAAAAACCGTGCTAATGGATTGCTACATTTCATGACCATCAGGATAGATTGGGGAGGCCGCCATCCAGTAGTGGATTGATCACGGCTTATTATGACTGACAAACCTCGAAGCCGGACATGTGTATACTTTACTCGCCGAGGCCCCACTTGTCTTTAGTTAAGGCTCAGTAATGGTTCACCACTTGATTATTTCAAAGTGTCAATATTAATTTCACATAGACTGGAAAAAATTGAAAAATATTGAAGCAAAATAAAGCACTTCTGAGGCTTGGGGTCAGATGCGCGCACACACATAGGATCCTGTAAATAAGCGTGAGTCCATGATGCACACTGGTATAGCGTTATAACATCCTTTGTAAATCCACTGCTGGATGTGTACCATGCTCAGCATTGCCCGCCCCCTCCGTCTGTATTCCTGTACTGACCTACTTGTTGAATGTGGTTGCCACCTGTCCGGATTTGTCCTGGACATTCTGCTAAATTAGTATCTGGGTTCAAATGGCAGCTTACTGATTTCTACCGAGGTCTGGTGGTATTTTGTGCTTAACTTTCATTGCGGCATACTGTACTTCTTAGTTCTGAGACCAAGGCTTAGCAATGCCGGAACTTGGTCTGCGAACAAGTTTGCGTCCCTAGTGGTGCGGCATGGTCATTGTTGTTAAGGTATGATACAAAAAAAAAACTCTTTGAATGTACAGTACAGGATATATTTGAAGACAGCTCAGTTTGTACGAAGGAGCTCTCAAGTTTGAAAGTCACAAGTTCAAATCTCGACCACGATGCACTCGGGCACATTCACCACGCTGGGGTCAATTAAGTGAGCAAGGCTGCAACCAATTAGTTCATAGAAGTCAAACGTGTTCCCTTATCCGAAGCATCTCTACTTGTTCTCGCCACGGGAATGATAACTTTCACAAGCAGTGCAGGGGGAAAAAAAGAATACATGACCAGTGCTGGGATTTGGAGATTACAGCGCATGAACTTTCAGTCAACATTAATCCTTAACTCCGACCCCGAGTAGCCGCTACATCGGGTATTGCAATGAAGACTGACAATCAACCGCGGGGTCCGATTAAGAACTTGTGGTTTTGTACTCGTTGCCGACAGCGATGAGTGGCGGACGTGTTTGCTTTACACAAAAGGTGATTTTCTCCATCCCTTTACGTCTAATCTCTTGGCCTTCCTGTGTGTGCGTGCGTGTGTGTACATGGCACTCCGTTTGTCAATCCTCTGCTGGACGAGGTCCTCTCCAAGCCGCGTGGATCGTGAGGAGTTATTTGACCAAATTGACCATGTCACCACGCTGGCAACGACGTGGGAGCAGTTTAGTACAGGGCAATGTGGTCTTTGCTACACCGTCTGTGATGCCCACACCAACCTATCCCAAGTACTCTACAAATCCCCACGTCTCCCTTCCTTGAGGATACTCATCCTGTATGTCCTTTCTCTCCGAGTGCGTCTCTCTCTCCGTGTAGCTGTGCAATTGTCGGAAAGCACAAGGCTCCACGGCTCTAGATGACATACAGCACGAACAATTGGATTTTTTTTAAAACAATCACTGCTGCTTCGAAAGCAAACCCGAGGCCGCCACGTCTGTAAGATCCTCCCCCCCCCCCCCAGGGCATCCCGAATCGTGAAATAAATCAAAGTTGAGTCCCGTTCCAGTTCTTTGCCCCCCGGAGGTCGAAATAAGTTCGCGTTGAAGTTACGCGAGCCAGCAAAGTGGACGCAAGTGCGAGAAAGTGGACCTCAAAGTTGACTTTGGCCAATGGGGCCGCGGTCCCCACGGCTGGACGCCACGATGCCCGTTGCCGACACGACGCTGCTGGTGTCAGTGACGGGGGAATGAAAAATCCGCACGCACGAAGGAGGGGGGGGGGGGAGACGGAACGGCCAAATCAGCCGGAGCGCATCAAGGGCGCAGCTCGGGGCCTGCGAGCGGCGGCTTTGGTGGCGACGGCTATCATCCAAACCATTGCCGCCAGACGATGCTCATCGAGACGAAAGCCTTCCTCCTCCCTCCTCCTCCTCTCTCCCTCTCGCTCTCCTCCACCCATTGATCACGACGGCGGCCTCACCACCAGCGCGACGGCTTCGAGCGACAAAACAAGTAAGGCCCTCTTCAAAAACCAACGCGCGTGGTCTAACCACGACACCGATAACGCAACGCCGAAAAAAAACTCACCGAGGCTTGCACAGCGGTGTAGCCGCTGCTACTGCTGCGGCTGCTCTGCTGCTGCTCCCAATGTCGAGAGCGCACGGGAGGAGGGGGGCGGGGCGCCACGTTGACGCCGAGCCACCGCGGGGGGGAGGGGGGCGGGGGGAAACGACGGACGCGTTCGATTTGGTAGCGCGGATCGGCGGCTCGGGGCCAATCACGCGCGAGCACGACCGTCGTCACGTGACGCGGCGGCGAGCGGGCACGGCACGGGCCCGGGCCCGGCTCGCCTAAGCGCGGTGGGAAATTCAAACTTCCGGGGCCTTTGCGAAAATCGTTATCGGCTGCTGCCGCTGCCGCCGTCTCCTCCACGCCCGGCAAAGAGAGAGGCAGCTGCCAGCAAGGCGGTGGTTGGGGGTGGGGTGGGTGCGCGGCTAAAGGCGTCAATGAATGAGGGAGAAAAAAAAAACAATTCCGTGCGTCTCTTTGCGAGTTTTTGCGAACGGATTCGCACTCGCGGTCGAAAGCGCGCGCGATTGGTTGACCCGCGCTGCGAGCCATCCAATCGGCGGCGAGCACCGCTGTGCCACGTGACGGGGTCACAACGTGGAGGCCACGTGGCGCGTCGCGGAACCTCATTGGGCCCATTCCCCTTTAGGTTTTTTCGGTAAAGTCACGTAGGTAAAAAAGAAAATTAAAAATTACTGAAAGTAATAATTCAAATAAAATAATAAATCACGACGTTTCGGAGGTAACACAAGTTTTCGTCATCAGGTGGGACCGTCACAGCTATATTTGCTGTATCAAGTGAGGCAAAGATTCCAAGATACAAGTTCTTAAATACAGGTTAAGGGAGGAGGAGGGAGGGAGGGGCTTATCTGAATGTGGTAGCCAATGAATGAAACGTATTGGGAGGGGGGGGCTAAAAGAGAGTGAATGTGGAACTGTTGGTGCAACCAGTTGGTGCACATGCTAGAAGATAACGAAAATGCCCATGTTGTTTTTACCCAAAGTTGGTTGACAATCAAATACAAAAAGGTGAGTACTGTTAAACGCTGGGGATGTTAATACTCTGTAAAGTAAAATAGTGCCTGTCAAATAAGATGGTCCAAAGATGTGTAGTTAAATCTTTTTTGCATGGTTAATAATTGGGCCCATTGGCCCCACCACGTGCGGCCCTCAACGTGCTAACGATGACCGTCGTTCGTTCATTGTGTCCCGTTGGCCGCTTGTTGCAAGGGGTTGCGGTTCGAATTCCTCGCCGGCAGCCCCCGGTTAATACTGGCGGCAGGTGTAATAGCCATGGAGAGCGCGCCGATTGCCTTCACAGCCGTAGACGTTAAAGATCTTTTACACTATGAGACCTCTTTTACCAGTGGCAAAATATAGTAATAGGTTTTTACCCTTTCAACTGGTACAAAAACTGATACCTTTATACAAGGCATCATGTTTGCAATAACCACAACACAAACAGTCAAAATGCAAACAAAAATAAACAACTCTGATGATGATAATGATATGCACTGTCCTTGACGTCATCTGGTCCAACACCAATGGAGACTAGGCTCTAAGAAAAGCTGTCTCGGGTGTGGACCAATCAGCTCGACCTTTCTCTGCGTTAGTGTAAAAATCCACCCACTCATGAATATGAATGAGGGGGTGTGGGCCTCATGTGGAGTGACGTCACGTGGGGGGGGGGCTCGTGGAGTGACGTCACGCGCGGAACGGACAGACATTTCTGGGTGATTATGGGAGGTAATTTTACCAGGTAAGGCTCAATGAGCTGCGTTTCTCGTTTTCATAAGCGACCTGGCCACAAATATCCCAACGAAGTGGCGTATCGCGTGGTCAGTTATAGCAGTCAAATGCTCTACTCTAAACGCATGATGTTGTTTCAAAATGCGGAGGGAAAACCGCCGGAGAAAAATCCACGAGTAGAACACACACAAACTCCAAATATACAGCAGCAGGCGTCAGTGTCGGGATGGAACCCACGACCTCCTGCACACCAGGCGACGTAGTTGACGTCTCGCCACCCACACCGCGCAGCGTGGGACACCTTTATTCGTTTATTTTCAGCAGTTTACAATTCACGATTACAAATAAATTAGTGACACGCACCCGCGATAATGCGAGGGACAAAGGGGCCGTCCATAAATGACGTCACGCACCTAGGGAGGGGGGGGGCAGACATTTGTTGCGATGTGTGACCCCCGGGGGGGTGTGTTTGAGAAATGTGACGTCACATCAAAATGCGCAACTTTAAATAAATATAGGCAACACGTTCTACTTAAATACTTTTTAATAAATGATTTCTGCTACAACATCAGAGTGCAGCTCCACATTAAATACGCACTCCAATAGTAATAGTTTAAAGCGATTTGAAGCATGTTTTTTTGGGGGGGGAGCAGAGCTTTGTGACGTCATATTTGAGGAGGGGTCTGACTTTTTGTGACGCCGTGTGACGACGGGGGGGGGGGGTCAAAAATCGTACAAAATCGCGTGACGTCATTTATGGACGGCCCCAAAGTGAACCACCACTTCCCCCCAAATATCGCTCTTCCGATGAGTAGCGTAGCCCCAGCTCGCCCCCAGCGAGATGCGTGCTGAGCGCGCAAGACTCGGGCGGTCGGGGAACGGCGCGGGTTGCCCGGTCGAATTCACGGCCAGTGCCGGATTCTCCTAGTAGCAAAAGTAGCTCCATATGTAGTAGTAGCTACTACATGTGTAGCTGCTACACCACGTGTAGAAGCTACTGCACGTGTCGTAGTAGCTACGGGCCCCGCACTTCCAAGGGCCCCACGCTAAATGCTTTCGAGCTATCAATTCCGGTTCAGTGATGCTGCACTTGCTCTATTACTATAGTACTATACCGCCTTCAATGTTTATGAACGACTGGGTGTTTAAGGTTAGCGATTTGTCGTATTATCTGGCTGTATAGCGAATAAAAAAATACAATTTACTTTACTAATTTGTGTTTTTATATTTATGTTTTATTTTATTTAGGGCCCCTTTATAACATCATAATGCTACAGGTCCCGCACTAACTTAGTCCGGCACTGTGCACGGCGTCTGGTAGCCGCAGATGACCCCCAACACCCCCCAAACTGCTTCACTCGTGGCCAGAGGAGCGTTCTTCCGTCGACCTTGCCTTGGACTCGGCAGTTACCCCAAGGTAAGTCACCTTGGGGTAACTGCCGAGTCCAAAGCAACGTAACCCGCCAACTATAATTCAGTCACACCGAGCGCAGGTATTTGTGCAGGGTGCAATTCTATTTTTTTCTATTATTACACGCTTTTATTTTACTCACTCTGTTGTTGTATCCTCAAATCTTGTAACTCAATTCTAACCCACTTCCCAATGTGGTATCGACTGCAAACTTGGTATACTTATGTCATACTGATGACAATACTATATTCTATCATAAAAAAAATTTAACATTCATTTTTCTATGTTATGTTTCGGCTTGGGTCTAATTGTCCACGCTTAACTGACGTTGGCTGTAAATCAGCACGGTCTCTTACGTTATGGCATGCCTGGGGCCACTTCCTGGAGTCGTGGAGTTCTGCCATTACGAGTAGGGTACATTTCATTAAAGCGTGTTTAAAAAAAGATATTACTTATTATTCTATCGATCTTCACAAATGTGACCCCTTCATGTATCCGCCTATACCTCGTGCCCCAGTGATCCTGATATGCGACGTTGTGCCGCGCTTTCATTAAAATTTTAAGACAGTACTGTAATCCACAGCCCCTTTGGCAGTGCACTGCGGGGTGCGTGAACTGTTTGGGTTTTTCGACCATACTTCATGTTGGCAATGCCTCAAGCCTCTGTAAAATTCAACGCACTCGCTCGTCATAATAGTCATGTGTAACGTGGCTCTTCCCACTGCCTGGCTTTTTGTTGCAATTGTGAGATGCAAATTGAATCATGTCAGTCGTTGCCACGTGTCGTTTCACCCAACGTCTACTCCAGTACGTTGTGAATTGTCACAAATACGTCATGATTTCACTCACAAATTGCCCTTGAATTGCATTTACAATCTATACCAGATTTCGATTTAAAGCTTTCGTGACTGCAGGGATTCATCTTCTTGGTTCTTTCGGTAAAGTCACGTAGAAGGAAAAATAACATAATAAAATAAAAAAGATATATTGTTTTATATTTATTTAACTTTTATTAATTTTATTTTTTTACCTACGTGACTTTACCGAAAAAACCTAAGAATTTTGTTTTATATTGTTTTATTTTTATTTTATTTTTATTTCCCTTCCACGTGACTTTACCGAAAGAACCAAGAAGATGAATCTATACCAGCTGCAGGGTTTTCATTAACAAACAGCAACACACACACACATCAGAGAATCAGAATGTCTCGCCTCCTGTGTGTGTTTTTTCTGCAGTGGAGGGGAATTGCTGACAAAGATATCACACAGTCCATGTGCGAGAGCGTTATAAGCGGTTGATTGATGGTAGTCTTAATGGATGGCAGTGAGATGAACATTTCAGCGATCAATAATTAACCAGCAGCTGCTTTCCACAATTTCCACTTACAAGACAATTAGTTTTGTGTATAGAATGTCAGCATGATACAAATGATGCATCATCGTGGGCGGCATGCATAACTTTAGTCGGTTCGTTCTTGTGCACAAATCCGTTTCCAATATGCTGTGCCAACCCTGCACATCATATCAATAAGGAACAGATTTCGATTTAAAGTTTTCGTGACTGCAGGGATTCATCTTCTTGGTTCTTTCGGTAAAGTCACGTGGAAGGGAAATAATAAAATAAAAAAATAAAACATAATAAAATAATTATCACGACGTTTCGGCCACAACGCAAGCAGCCGTCCTCAGGTGAAGAACAGGTCTGTCGGAAAGACAGCTCCACTGCGGAATGAAGGTCTCTCATGCCGTGTCTAGTCACGGGGCTGGTGTGACCATATTTTACCGTGCTGGTCTGTGCCGGTTGATGACGGGGGCGTTGACCCAGGACCGACTCAGATATTGCTCGCCACTGATGTTTCGCGTGGCAGGGAATTGAACTGGAATCATCGCGTTCATTGGCACGCTGTGCCACATTTCGCGCCTATGCCTGGCGGAAATTGTTGAGAAACGACTCCTGGCTCACAAACACACCACAATTTTAAAGGCGTAAAATTACTCTTTTTTGTTCTCAAATAAAACATCGCAATGTCCATCGTGTGTCAGTATGGTGACACATTTGAATTAGTTGCGTTTGGCTGTTTCAGTCCCAGATCTCCGTTAAAAAAAAACCACTTCATCACGTCTCAATCGACTAATTTATGAATATGAAGTTTAAATGTCCAGTTGTCTCTTTTTTCAATGAAACTTTCTGCCAGACCAGTTTTAACCACTGTTTCACACCATTAACAGCTGTGGTGATCCTGGGGTCCATGCTGCTAGAGCCAGGTTATCCGATGATTTAAGTAATCTATGGCTCTAGCGATTATCACTTTGATTACTCGACTAAAATGATAAATATGAAACTGTCGTTGTGAAAAAAAAGTATCGCCTCTGTTTCCCCTTGTGCCACTGGACGGGAGGTGACAGACGGGGCTAGTTGAAATCAATGGGATCTTCAGCTGTGCCACGCTGGGTTTCCTGTCTTCAAGGGGCAGGATGTCAGTGTGGCTGCCATTTTAAAGGGGTCCAATTAATCGACTGATAAAGTAGCCGATGACAATGTTCATCGCTTAATCGACGAAAGCGATCATCCCAGCGTTACATGTTGCCACCTGCTGGAGGAGCAGCTCTCGTCGCCTACATCTGGATGGATAGCAACTTATAGGTCAAGATAAGTAGCTAGAAAATGGTTTCGGTTGATGTGGAGTGGCTTGCTTCATTTCCTCCGTAGAATGTTGAGCACTACTGTGTGGTCGATGGTCTGATGTTTCTGCAATCGGACACGTTTTACATTTCCCACGTGATAAGGCTGTAGGCGGATCTGCTGACATTGCTGATTTGCAATGTGGGCCATTGCCTGGAGACATTGTAAAAGCCGGACAGCCGCTGCTCAGGCTCAGTAAATTGCACACGCTTCATTGCACCTGCGTCAATATTTAATGAGCACGTGTGCGTGGCCATTTCGCCAGGAAACGATTGCTTCGGTGCTCTTTGCGTCTAATACCTAGTTTTCGTGGGAGTGCCAATTCCAGTCAGTGGGAGTTATCCCATAATCCGAGTTCAAGGACCACTATCATTGGTAAAAATGTGATATCGACATTAATTGGTAGAGTTACTTGGCAGGTCTTTCCCAAAACAAAAATTCCAAGAAAGACTTTCCCAGAAATACTTGAGAGTAAAATACCAAACCTGTGTTGCAGAGAAAGCTAAATATTACTTGTAATATTGTTACCTACAACATTTTCGATAACACATTTGGTGATGTATTTCCCCCTCGGCTAGAATTATGATGGAGGAAAATCAAGCAAACCCGTGAAGAAAATTTGGCTGCGACCCAAATTCAGAGACCAACTCGAGTTTGCAAAAATGCCAGAACCCACCATCGGGGTGACATCTATAGAGTTCTCATCATCAACTCTGTAAATGGAGCTAAATATCCATCGTAGGCTGGAAAATCACAGGTTTCCAACAACACAGAGATATTGTAAAAAACAACACAGGCTTTGTGCATATGCAAAAAAAAACATCAGCATTTCCTGAACAAATGCATTATTGTCCCCTTGTCTTTGACCACCATTGCAGTTAACACTTTGCTCAAACAATTATTGTGATGGTGGCCTAATAAAAAAGGAACACAATGCACTTCAAGCAATGCTGATAGTTTTTGCATATGCACTTTTAGCCGGTGTTGTACGATGCTTGAAGCGCACACAAGCACACACATTTGCGACCTGATGTGTTTCAACAGCATCTTTAATAAATATGTGTAAAACGTTGACAGTGGAAACGGTAAAACGGTTACCAATTGTAATTTGGTCAAGCAAACGTGGTCCCTTTAAAATGACGTGTACGTTTGAAGGCTTGTTGGCAGAAATTTAATAAATCAAACGAGCAAATGAAAAGTACCGATGCAACACGCATGCAGGCCAGCCGCTTTCCCACAAGGACTCGAGTAAGGGCGCAGTCACCCCGCACGCACGCCTCCGCACGGAACGACGAAGAGTGTCGGGAGAATAATCCCACGCCCGACGCACCACATCCAGTATCTCTCTCGCTATGGGATGTATCTGCTAGGCACGTGCCACGTACTCCAATCTACCGGCAACCTGGAAAATACTTCAGAAATGTACGCGGGTTAGTACTGCACTCACTTCATACTCAGGTCGATACACATATTTAGGCTCTCCCTGCATGCGGTCAGAAAACGTCGCAGCCGTTTTTCTTTGGAAACGTATTTTGTGCGAATACTACTATACATGACACTACATCAAATAACAAACGTCATGCTCAGTACAACATATGCTTATATGTGCTGCTGCTGCATGCATTAAACATGACTTCAAAAACTAACTCCGTCATTCCGTGGAATTAAGTACAACTTTAGCTTCGGAAGGATTATACAATATCAGCCTCTGATCCCATCTACTCGCACTCAGTGCGCTTAGCTCTCCGATGTGTGTTTCGGGTTGTATTGTGTCGATCGGCAGGATGTCTGATATTTCACTTCACGTGCTGGAAGCAACAGCAGCAGCAGCAGCAACAAGGTGGTGCAACCTGAAAAGCCATCGGAGAGCCATGCAGCACAACGCGGGAGAACCAAAGCAGTAGTATAACGTGCCCTTAAACACCAATAAGATATGTATATATATGCAAAGCATTAACACGATAACACTTTGTGTTTTTAAACAGCCCTGTCGGTGTCTCTGCTTTGCGATTGGTGCGTTGTCAATGGACTGTGTGTAGGAGCAGCACATACATTATTCGCTCCGAGATTAGCTACAAATATTAAAACGCTTTATTAAAGAACAAGAATCAGGG
>CM025660.2:1835256-1858979 GCA_014621495.2 Entosphenus tridentatus | reverse complement strand
TAAAATATTCCGGCCCAACGAATATTCGATGAATATCGATTTTTTCTCTTATTCCCAAAATGCCGTAAATATTATTCCTATTCTCCTCTCGCTCTGCCTCCCCACAAAGCTGTCCCGACTGTTCCACCGGTTGTCTGCGTTGACTGTCACGAGAGGAATGATCGCAATTTCGCAAGCAGAAGCGCCAACCATTCGTGTTGGGCAGCGGTCAGCGGAAGCAGATGCCATGGAGCTACTTCTGAGATCCCTTTAAAGTGATATCTGGTCCAGAAAATAGGGAGGGACGGCACTGTCTCAACTCGCTTTTCCACAAAGATTAATGCTCGCTCCGTTTTAACCCTCGGTAGCGTATTCATACAAACGATGTGCAGTAAGCACATTTAATTTGATGGGGGTTTCTTCTTCTCTGTGCATGTGTGTGTGCAGTAATTCGTGACCGTGCTGAGTAATCATCTCTCTGCACTGGTCACAGGCGGGCTGCCTGAATTCGAAGCCAGGGATCTGAGGCACAAGTGCACAGCCCTTACCCATCAACGTCGATGATGAGGGCTCACAGTTCACGAATCGCCGGTGGATAAGAGCCACGTTTTGATCACAAATGCCGTATCGTGCTATGAACCCAGTTCCTGAGTTCGATTCCGGTCCTGTCGCATACTCCACATCCTTCACCAACCCGCATGGTGAAGTATGGCCAAACGACTTCAATGACAGTTCCGGGGTGAAGAAGCCTTCATACAACAGTTAATTAACACATTTCTGTACATTATTATTTGCACGATAACAATTCTGAGAATTGTAATGATCATGAAATGATAATGCCCCGACTTTTGGAATATTAATTATTTGGTGGGACTGCGTTGGCAGTGCTGCAACTAGTACAATGAACTAAAATCAAGACGTTCGTCAATAACACTGTCCACTTAACAGACAAGGCATATAATTGATGTACTATGAAGAAGGCTCATGGACCAAAACGTCGCCGATTAGGTGGACAGTATTACTGTTCCTTTTAAAGCAGTGTTTTTGGCGAATGTGTTAATTTATTTTCTAGTGGGCTGTAACGATCGATTACTGTAATCGATCTCGCCTGGTATGCAGGAAGTCATGGTTCGATCCCGACTCTGGCGATGCCTGCTGCATATTTGGAGTTTGCGTGTCTCTCTCCCCGTGGTCGCGTGGAAATTTATCCGGGTCCTCCGGTTTTTCCCTCCACGTTTCGAATCGACGTTGTGCATTTCGAGTATTCCACATTGTAATCATTGTCTTTGTCGACACCAAACCTCTAGAAGGGTTTCGAGTACTTGGCTGCTATAAAAGTCCACGTGTTGATAAGCCACTTCGCTTAACTATTATCATTTGTGGCCAGGTCGCTTCTGAAAACGAGCTATTCAGCCCAGTGGGCCTTACCTGGTAAAATAAAAAAAAGACTTGTAATTTAGTTTATAGATTATGTTCGACAAGTTATACGCTACTGAACTCGTGTGATTATCGAGCGACGGCAAGATAATCTATGTTTTTTTACAGTGCTGTAGTAGTTGGTGGTGGTGGTGATGTTGCTGCTTGGGCAGCAGTTGCACAGAGCACCATACACTCACTACCTTGAAGGAAAAATATAAAATGTGCGACGTTTCGGGCAATGGCTTGTTTCACGAATGCTGCTGGATTGCCAGATATTATTGGCGATTGGAATCGACAAATACTGTAGTTGACACTTTCTTGAATTGAACAAGGTTATAAAGCATTTGGGTTAAAGAGACGACGATAGAAAGCAATTCCACAGTGGAACAGTGCAAGGGAAGAAGCAGACAGAGAAGTGTTCTTGTCGAACACCGTGTGGCTGAGACGTAACAATTGTTTTTATTGTCTTTCCCTCGCAGTTGGCTACGTACGGCGCGAAATAAGTTCAACAAACTGCATACGAATCATTTCGGTATTTTTGCTCACGATTATTACGTTCGCCATAACTCGCAACGGTGGTTGCCTGAGACCAAATCCGATCTTGGAAACCAAGCAAAGTCTAAGCCTGCTTAGTACTTGGATGGAAGTCCGCCTGGGAGGAATACCAGGCAGGTGTTGTCGGTTTTTTAAATCCTTTATATTAAGTTCACTTGTTTGCTTGCTTGCGCGCTTACGACCGTGCAAATCTTTCGGTCGTTTTTTAACCCACTTCCCGTGATCCAATCGAGCTGACATTTTGCACACAGACTCGTTGTGCGTGACAATTTATTTTCGTGAAAAAAAAATTCAAAAAATTTACACTTTTTAGGCAATTTTTTAAAATATTTAATTACCAATTGCTTAATGGTGGCAGGCAATCATCTGACCCATAGGTGGCAGCCATCTCAAGCCAGAGGACGAGAGGACTCTAGCCGCCACGCATATAAAGGATTTATAGTGAAAAACTTTGTTTTTACGGGTTAATTTTTTTTTTCTCTCAAAGCGGCGCTATTCAGCCGCGTCCCTCTCACACTCCGGGCTGAATTGGCGTTTTCACGTCTGTAGGGGGCTCTGTTCACCAATTCATTTGTTTTGCGGCCCTCCATGTCAATTCACTGCTGGATGAAAGCTTCCAAAAACCACGTCAGATATGCGTGTTTTGACCATACTTGGGCACGCTGTTCAGTGCGGGGTTGGTAACCCGAGTGATCTTCCCGCCTCGGTCCAACATGTCAATGTATTATTAATATCATTGTTTACCCATCAAAACATCACTGAGTCTCATGACTTTCGCAGAAGGGAGAATTATTGATACGTGGAATCCGAATTCATTAATTTGTAATTTGGGGTTCGCAATCGCAACTTGCCAATTTTTTTTAAAGCGAATTGGTTGAACGATGAGATGGATTCTTCTTGGTTCTTTCGGTAAAGTCACGTAGAAGGGAAATAATAAAACGGAGCGTTGTCTTTCAGACAGCTCTGTCTTCACCTGAGGACGGCTGCTTGTGTTGTGGCCGAAACGTCGTGAGAATTTTATTTTGTTTTATTTTTTTTATGTTATTATTTCCCTTCTACGTGACTTTACCGAAAGAACCAAGAAGTTGAATCCCTGCAGTCACGAAAGCTTTAAATCGAAATGGAAATTAACAGCATACGGTATATTTCGCATTTAGTTCGCATGACTTGGTGAAATTGTACATCATCCTTGCCATCGTCTGTTTTGTGCTGGTTTCTATTGCATTTTATTTTTGTTCATATTTTATACAATCCAATATAAATTCAAGATAAATCCGGATTGCGCCTAATGCTGTTAATTTTTATTCGCAATTGTACGCAACACAAGTCTGGGTAATTGTAAACCCCAAGTTATAAATTACTCTAATGTGATTACGCATTGCAATCACTGTCGATTACTGAGCTTTTCCAGGGTAAATCAACATAATCGTAAAAACGATGTTGGGCTTCGTGAAATGGATCGCTGAGCCGGGAATCTAACTCAGGTCACCAACCCGCAATGACCAGCATGGTCAAAACACGTGGTTTTTGGAAGCTTTCATCCAGCAGTGAATTGACACGGAGGGCTGAAAAAAATTAAGTGCCCCCTACAGACGTGAAAACGCCAATTCATCCCGGAGTGTGTGACAGACGCGAGATTAAAAACGGAGCCCCCTTGAGACACTAAAAAGCCTACAACACCTGGTATTCCCAGGCGGTCTCCCATCCAAGTACTAACCAGGCTCGACCCTGCTTAGCTTCCGAGATCGGACGAGATCGGGCGTATTCAGGGTGATATGGTCGTAGGCAATACTTGCGGAGATCGATCGCGCATTTATAGCTGAACAAAACATTTATTCACGAATGTTTTTCTTATTTTTTTGTCGACGCGGTATCGCGAAATGTTGTATTTGTTGGAAAGATTGTTGCTTCGCAAAGACCGTGGGCGACTGCGACCTGAGGAAGTGTTAATCCAGCAGCGGAGAGATCGCGGCTGGCTAAGAACAATAAACTCGCAACGCACGTGTTGCTGTTTACAACGAACGACCCGCGGCCTCGTCCTCGACTGGATTCTCAAGCCGCCCCGAGGCGCTTGGAACCCGGCAAAGCCTTCTAGGCAAGCACGGGGGGTCGGGGGATGGCAAAGGCCTTGTGGGCCTAACTTTTTTTGCTGAGGCCAGGTGGGCATGTGGTCATGGTGTCGCTTCGGCAAGCATCTAATCGAGGTGGGGGGGGGTAAATTAATGTTTCCTGCAGCTCGCCTGTACAGAGAGATAAGTCGCACTGGAAGATAAAGCCTCCATACCGGCAAAGGTTTGTCTCAAAGTTTCTGATTGCGTGCGAAGTCGATCCACGCGCCCCGCTTTACAATTCCGCGTGTCGATTCCATTAATGAATCGATTCCCTCGTTTTGGGTGCCACGCGGGGCGCTGTGGATGTCTCGGTGCGCGTGGCTGCGTTTGTACAGGTACTCCTCTACTTACGAACACTCGACTTACGAACTCTCAGAGATACGAACAAATCCCGTCTCGTGTGGCCAGTTGCAGCTGTTCACGATGCTATTGTCTGTTACAAGTTGACTTACGACAGAAGAAGATAGCAGCTGTGTTGACATCTATTGGTAAGTCTTTCAAGGGAGCAGAGAGGAAATGCGAGCACCAAAGGGAATTAGTATCTACAGAACGTGAATAACCAGTGGCATCTACATGTACAGAACGTGAATAACCAGTGGCATCTACATCTACAGAACATGAATAACCAGTGGCATCTACATCTGCAGAACGTGAAGAACCAGTGGCATCTACATCTGCAGAACGTGAAGAACCAGTGGCATCTACATCTTCAGTAGATTATACAACTTTTAAAAACATTCCCCGTGTTTAGTGTACATGCCGTACTTGGAATCGACAGGAGTAAAGTTGGACGAACAAATCGACATACGAACAGACCTATGGAACGGAACTCGTTCATACGTAGAGGAGTCCCTGTACTCTGTATCGGGTTTTTGTACGTAATAGCCTCAAGTAAACACGAGCACAAATGTGAATGAATACAGTATGTAATCGATTTCTGTAAGAATATCGAGGCTACGCATCATAAATGATTGCAGCACCATAAATAACACCATCAATACTGACATCACTCCACTGCCAATCAACGGCAGAATCCTCAATAGCACCATTCCCAACATCTTATCTAGGATTTTATATAAAATAATTATAAACGGTACATTAGTATCGGCTGATGGGGAAAAAGAGATGGGGTTTTAGTGTTGGGGAGGGGACATCAAATCAATAACACCACCTCGATTAACATCAGCAGGATACATTGTTCCTTGGTATGTGAACTCCTGCAGATCCCCAAAGCCAGCAACAGAGAGCAATACTTTTATACATTTTATTGTTTTTCACTTGATTGAGTATCAAATTTCCTATTTTAGTGCACTGCTTGGTGTGGGCGGAAAACGAGAGGTCTGATAATAGTTTTTTTACCCTTTTATCTGGCAACAAAACTGACACCTTTTTTACAAGCAGTCATGTTTGCATTGACCACAATACCTGCGGTCGGAATACAAACAAAAAACACAACTCTGCTAATGCATGCACTGTCCTTGAAATTGATTGGTCCACACTAAGCTTTTCTTAGAGCCCAGTCTCACATGGTGTTGGACCAGATGACGCCAAAAGGCACAAAGTCAAAGACAATGCACCATCAGAGTATGAGAGCTCGGGGTAAGCATTTACACCATTGGAACCTCCTTTTGCTACTGGCAAAGGAGGTTCCAATGGTGTAAACGAGAGGTCTCTTTGAGAAGAGATGCCACGCATCCCGAGGGAATAACGCTCGCTCAGTTTGAGTCTCCCAGAAATTTGGTAACATTAACTTAGTGGTCGCTGACGCGTTTGTTTTTATGTCATTTATTAATTTGTTGAAAACTAAATAACATTGGCATTTGTAGTAAATATGGAGTGTCATTTTTGAAGTAGGAAATATCAACATCGATAACACTGTGAGCGGCATGTAATCATAGTACTTAAGACAACGAACGCAACTCAGCACTGCTTTAAAGAAAAACAACCTCCAAACGAAAACGCTCATGTAAAAATATCCTGTTGAGCGCAACGTGATCATTCATATAAAAAAACACATGTAAACCAATAGTAATACCTGGGCTGAGTGGGTACCACACAGTGAAGGCCTGTACAGCTCTTTGTCAATACACTGGAGTAGAACCTTCCTTCATCGCGCTGGTGAATGTGCGGTGGCGAACGGCTGCAGCGTAGAAATGACAGCGTACAAGTACAGGGCCAGCGATGTCGCTGCACAGCCCTCTACCGCATAAGCCCCATCCCAACACTATCCAGAATGAACTCTGCCTGACACCTGAGATTTAACGCATTGTGTCATTTGGTCATCGGCCAAATCGAATCTATTAAGGAGGTTTATAGCGGGTGTGGGGAAAGAAGCCGTGGCGTAGTGGTTCGCACATTGTGCTATAAACCCGGCTACCAGGGTTCAATTCCCGGTTAACTTCCTTCACCAAACCCGCAATGACCAGTCTGGTCTTAAAATCCCCATGGACGGCTTGGTGTGGGAGGCCTTCATCCAGCGGTGAATTGATAAAGGGTTGTACGCATAGGCAACTTTAATAAGCCCATCTTCCATTGAAAATTAGTCACACACTTAAGAGCATGGCTTTAAAACACAGTATAGCATTATTCACCGTTCCTGCCTGACAGCAGGCACTTGTTTCAATATACACCAAGCAGGTCCAGGGATCTTGTTGTTGCTGCTGTGAAACACTAATGCACATGGCCAATGGTGCCGATGTATGTAAATGTAACTTTGTTTAAGTTCTTTCAGATTATAAACATCTCGGCATGTTGAAATTTACATATACTACCGTACAGCGTTGCATATCCGCCCTAACCAATTAACCGCTCGTACCCACTGGTATTTGGCCATGGTTTGAGTGTTATTTTCTATACACGTTCACAAACGTGACCTTTTCTCGAATACTCTTACACCTCGGTCCCCAGCGAGTCAAATATGCGACACTAACATTAGTTTTATTTTTTTAACACGGTAATACTATCAAGATGGATTTGCTCTAACATTTAACTTTGTTTTCTGAAAACATCCCAACGTGGAAGAAATAATGAGCATGCTAAATAAA
Source organism: Entosphenus tridentatus (assembly GCA_014621495.2). Taxonomy (NCBI): domain Eukaryota; kingdom Metazoa; phylum Chordata; class Hyperoartia; order Petromyzontiformes; family Petromyzontidae; genus Entosphenus; species Entosphenus tridentatus. The sequence goes on along the minus strand of CM025660.2, from coordinate 1,851,871 downwards.
TATTTTAATTATCACGTAACTTTTGAGTCCTTTGCCAGATTTTACACAGGCAGACATAGATTAAAAAAACTAAACAAAAAAAACCATATCAATAATACTGTAATGGCAATTTAACACTGTAAAAGGTAAGTAAATTCAATCATTCACCTTGGCTATCAAACACACTACGAACAAATATAATTTATCATGAAATAATTCTCCCTTTTAGTGGTGGCTGGGTGACCCTTCCTGTACACATCTTCTTCATAAGTACATCACACCTCATCACAAAAATACCCCTGCCACACTTCTCGCCCATAAACGAGTCACCCCAATACTCCCGGTCGCTCCACTGACTTCTAAACCAGTGCCAAATCAATTTCAAGATCTCACCGTCTTCAAAGATCCTCCGTAGATGCAACCCTGCCTACCTCTCCCCTTATCGCTACAGCACTCACCTCAACGCACTCTCTGCTCCACCAACGAAGGCTTTGTCCGTCAAAGCCCCCAGTTAACCTTCGCTCAGTGGGAGGTTTCTCATTCTCTAATGTTACCTCCGTCGTAGTCTAGAACAGGGGTCGGCAACCAACATTAGAAGAGGAGCCGCAATGCATGTGCATAAGAGACAGTGGCCCTCAATAAATAACGGCACAAAGGAGTCCTAAAAGAGCCGCATGTGGCTACAGAGCCGCATGTTGACGACCCCTGATCTAGAACTTTCTTCTCCCATCCATCCACGCTGTCGACTCCATTCAAGCCCGGGGTCAAGATTTTCCTTTTTTTCCCCCAGCCTATGACTCTCTTTCCATCTGGTAAATAAATATGCTCACCGCTACCGTACAGCGTCTTGCGATGCGGTCACATTCAGACGTAAATTAATCCACATTTGATCGTATAATCTCACAGGTGCCCTGCGGCCACCATGGTTAACACTGCCTGTGAGTTAACCAGATATATGCGCTGTCCGCTTCACAGCGGACGTTAAAGATCACGCGATATTCGAAAGAGAGGCCTTGTGTGCTGGCGGCACAACCCAAATTTCCCGAATCCGAACAAAAAAATCGCCCGCAAGTTACGCGATTGTGAGAAAACCACGTAACAACATCCTATAACTAGCAGCCTATGCCCGTTTTGCAGGATGGTACTGTGTTCATGTTGTGCTGCGCAGAGGTGGTCACCACCGGTGGTCCCCTACGCTTGACTGCCGCAAGGCAATGACATGGCTGAGGTGAGACGTGAGGCCAAGAGCTTTCTGCTGCTGAGGCACGTAAGCGCCCTGTAAATGCAATTCACACGTGGCCACCTCCATCATTTCTTATTCGAGGACGGTGCGATGAAGGCGCTGGGCTGGAGCAGCTCACGCCTTGATGAGGTCCACGTGGCACTCATCTCGTGCCGTTTGGTGCGGGAGGCATCTCCCGGACGTCTGCGACGCTTGGATCCGACAGCGCTGACAAATACAATGCGCGTGAGTTTGTGTACAAAGGTACAAAATACTTGGTATAAAAAGATAATCGTAAAACGTCTGCAATGTCCATCCTGTTGTTTTTTTTTCAAGGAGGCATTCCGCTTCACAGTCGAGCGGGAGGGGGGCGGCTGTGGCGCTGTCTTAGACGCGCAAACTTCCACGGTTGACGCTCTCGCCCTGTGGAGTGGTGGGGTTGGGTGGGGTGGGGGAGAGTGGTGGAAAAATAAACATCAAGATCCTCATCGTTATCATCATCGTCATCGGCGTTATTGCAAATGATCAACGTTGCCACCGCCGTTAATACTCATCGCCGTTTTCATCATCACCACCATCTACCCACAGTGCCACAGTACTGCAATCATCATATCTACATCACCATCTACAGTGGCATTGTGATGTTATTAAAAGTCAGTGTGTACGGGGAGCTCACGTTTTTCCCCTCCTATTATGAGGCAAGGCAATCAGTGAACTCAGTAAATATTTATAGATATGACCAATTGCCTTTTTCGGTCTTCTTCAATGTGCTGCTGTCTCTCAAGAAAACTTCTGAAACTACCTCGATCTACGTCTTCATTGAAACCAGCTAATTTTAATCTCATCAAAGCCATGCTTTCGTGGGCGACCGTAGTCACGGCCACGTTTGGTGACATTCAACGCACTCGTCAACGTCGCCGGATATCTTCGACGCTAATTCCGGCGAGCGATATTCCCGCACGCTCACCGCGTTGAGCCTCCGGGTACCGGCTCGCGCCGACGACGAGCGAGATCCCTGGCTGTGGTGCGGCACGGGCGGCGAGTACGGAGGCAGCGACCCCTCCCCTGGCTCCGCCGCCGCCGCCGCCACGCGGTAGCTGGGCGGCCTCTCCTCGCGCGCCCCGTGACCCCTGCTGTGCGACCCCCGACCCGCGCGGACCGAACCGGATCCCGGGTCGCCAGCCCCCCCCCCTCGTCCCCGCCACCTGGGGGGAGTGAGGGGAGGGGTCCCGCTCGAGGTCCCTTTCTGACCCGCGCACGGATCGGGGCCGAGCGGGCTGCTCGCGATCGCCGCCGCCGCCGCCCCCCCGGTGGCGGCCGTCGCGTTGCTGCTGCCGGTAGCTTCCATCGCCGCCCCTGCCGGACGACTTGCCGCCGGCGACCCCGTCGTGGTGGTGGCGGCGGTGGTGGTCGTCGTCGTCGGAGTGCCGCACCAGGTAGGAGTTTGTGCGGTAGCCGCGCGGCTCGCGGTTGCTCTCGCGGCGACTCCGCTCTCGCTCGTAACCGCCGCTTCTGTCCCGACGGGGAGATTTTTCACCACGCAGAGGCAAACGCAATAATGCTGATCATCATCATCATCGTTTTTAGGTTTTTTTTTTTTTACGAGGATGCTGCCATGGTGCGATGGTTAGCACACTGGATGGTTAAATTCGATCTCCTGGCAGTTGAAAAATTTGGGCAATTTTCCCAATACCAAGGTTGAATGTGTTTATTCCCATTTCAGTTTGTCTGTCTCTAACAGAGGGGCACTCTTAATGCTCATGAAGGTAGAGGTGCAGGCCTCTATGCTTGCTCTGGTGTCGTAAGATCCCCTCCACTACGAAGGAGTTCAAGAGAGCCCCTCAAAGGGATATCTTGGCCTACTCTTTCACACTGGCAAGACGTCTTGGAAGAGGTAGGAGTACCCACACTGCCATAACTTTTAAAATCTTTGCTAAGGTTGCAATATACAACGCTTACAACGCACAAGCCTGCCAGAATGGTGACGTCACGTAACGAGGACGCTTTCAAATTAACTGGGAAGACATTTTCACAAAGCATTGAATGCATGCGCCACGTGTGGCGGTGCACGACGCAGTCCCCGTACATGTCCGTGGTTGAGTCCAGGTCGGAGTCGAGGCAGTCCCGTGAGCGGTGCCGGTTGGCGTGGCGACGGCTGCCCGAGTAGGGGCTGGGGTCCTTATCGGAGTCCGGCTCCCGGTCCAGGAACTCGCGGCCGTCCCAGCGCTGCCCGATTTGATCGCGACAGGACCACCTACGAAACGAATAAAAACAACAATCAATAATTATCATCGCCGTATTGGGGGGGGGGGAGGGAAAGTGGTGACCCAGATAAAATAAAACACGAATAATGCGAAACGTTTGTACAATAGGCTTGACAAACAAATGTATTGTTTACCTGTGTAAAATAGGTGGGGTCAAGACGTAGAATGTGTCACCCGTCTTTATTTATTCTGAAAGTAACGGTTTACACGCAGACACGTTTGCAATCACGTGCGCTCAAGTCGAATTTTCACAGAGTTTCTGTTCCCCTGTACCGGGCTCGCATTTTGTCGCAATGAAAACATTTGTAAAAAAAAGAGTAGGCCATTGATCGCCGGCGTCACGGATATAAATTTTCCACGTTCAGAAAAGCGAAAATCCAATTGGAATTATACACGGCAATCATCGCCCCCCACGATAAATGTGAAAAATAGTTGGCAGGACCCTCCTGAACAATAGTCACGAGACTCTGTGTGGCTTTCCTGGGTAAACGAGAGAAATAAAAAATAACGATAACCACAGCTGCAGCAGCAGCGCAGTAGCAGTGGCGGTAGTGGCGGCGGTGGTGACAACGGCAGTGGCAGTGGTGATAGTAGCGGCGGTAGCGGCGGTGGTGACAGCAGCGGTGACGGCAACGGTGGCAGTGGTGACAGTGACGGCGGTAGTGGCGGCGGTGGTGACAACGGCGGTGGCAGTGGTGGCGGTGACGGCAGCGGTGACGGCGGCGGCAGTGGTGACAGTGGCAGCGGTAGTGGCGGTGGCAGCGGCGTTAGTGGCGGCGGTGGTGACAACAGCGGTGGCAGTGGCGACAGTGGCGGCGGCAATAGCGGCGGTGGCAGCGGCGATCTTACCCGTGCCGGCTCGAGTCCCTGTACCCTCCCGCGGCCCCGTCGCGCTCGCGGCCCCGGGACGCCGCGTGCACCGAGTTGCGGGACGCGGCGCCAGCGCCCGAGCCGAGGCTGAGGCCCTCGCCGAGGTCGCTGATGGGAGGCAGCGCCCGCAACTTGGCGTGGCGCAGCGCCTCCCGCAGGTCGCCGGCGCCGTTGTCGTCGTGCAGGGAGGTCAGCTCGCTCATGCTGCTCGCTGCGTCAGAGCGCACGTGTCCACGTGATGCGTGCGTGGGGAGCGGTGGCGCAGTGGTTAGCGCGCTGCGCTACGAACCCGGCGAACTCGAGTTCAATCCCCACTCATGGCCAACACCGGTGACGATTATCTGAATCGGTCCTAGGCCTGACCTAGGCCGACTCAGCCTCAAATGAGCACCTGGTGCGTGGTGCTGGCCACCAACCCCCCTCGTGCGCCGTGCTGGCTTTGATAGGTGCTCGCTTACAGCACTCGCCCCAACAGCATGTTAAGGCTATATGGGGGATCTTTGTCTTTGTGTTCAAACCAAGTGGGGAGAGGTGGCATAGTGGTTAGCGCACTGCACTACGAACCCTGAAGTCTGGGTTCGATTGCTGGCACTGGGGACACAAACGTGGCCACACCACTCCCGCCATGGGTGCTCGCGAACTGCACTTGCCCAAGCAGCCTGTTAAATATTACACATTGTAATCATTGTCTTTGCCGAAACCAAACCTGCTAAAGGGGTTAGAGTGCTTGGCTGTTAGAAATTAGCACGTGATAAGCCGCTTTGTTTGAGCTATCATTTGTGGCCTGGTCGCTTATGAAAAAAAAAAGCTGTATGGCTCAGTGGGCCTTACCTGGTAAAATATATTTTTAAAAACTTTTGAGTTTAAATTTCGATTTAAAGCTTTCGTGACTGCAGGGATTCATCTTCTTGGCTCTTTCGGTAAAGTCACGTAGAAGGGAAATAATAAAATAATAAAAATTAAACATAAAAAAAAAATTCTGTCTTTCCGACAGACCTGTTCTTCACCTGAGGACGGCTGCTTGCGTTGTGGCCGAAACGTCGTGAGAATTATTTTATTATGTTTGATTTTTATTATTTCATTATTTCCCTTCTACATGACTTTACCGAAAGAACCAAGAAGATGAACCAAGAAGACTTTTGAGTTTATTCCGTTTCCCGCTGAAATGAATGTTTCGACAACACGTGGAGCGAGAGCACCGGGCACCGACGCCCCCGTGACCCACGGGGACCCCCTCACCTTTCTCCACCGTGTGGAGGCGCGATGGGTCGAGCTTGGCGAGCTCCTTCTCCACGTAGTAGAGCACCTTCATGGAGGAGCTGGAGCGATCGGCCTGCACGCGGTAGCCGCTCCGCACTGCCGCGACACCACGCAGAGACAAAAGACGAAGATTCCCCCCCCCCCCCCCCCACTGTGACGCCTTTACACACTCAGAATATTTATTTATTCTGGAGGAATCCAACGAGCTGTAAAACTCTTTTTTACAGATGTCCAGGAGGGGTGGGTAAGAACGTTACAGCAACAAACAGTACAAAATCATGATGGTAGTGCAGAGTACAGGAAATGTAAACAAATCACCCAAACACATACAAATGAAACTAAACCATCCCCATCCTACCAGCCAAAGCCCACTGAGGTATTAACTTATTTTCCAAAAGCAACCTGGCCACAAATGATAGCTCAACAAACTGGCTTATCATTTGGACATTTATCGCAGCAAAACAATCTGAATAGTTTTAACGCATGTTTCTACATGTGGAGGGAAAAACCGGAGGACCCGGAGAAAAAATCCACGCGACCACGGGGAGAACATGCAAACACCCGACCTCCTGCATACCAGGCAAGGAAGATAACATCACACCACCGTGGCAAAGACTGTTGGGGCAAGTGCTGTTAGCGAGTAGCACTTATGAAGGACGGCACGGCACACGAGGGGATGGGTGGCCAGCACCACGCCCGACTTCCCTTGTCATACCCCACGTTTTCTGCATCGATCTCCCGACACGGCAGTTGAAACAATGGGCGAGATTTCTTAAATCCCACCCCCCTCCCTGCCCTTGTCCACGCAGCAGCGATATAAACTGATATACTGCAATCAGTCGTAACTGGGATAAAATCGTGGGTCTTGGTTTGTGTGGAGTGGACCACGTGATACCGCGCGGTACCGGACTACACCACTCAGGGACGGCAACGCCCCCCATGAACACTGAGGGCCAGGGTGTGCACAGCGCTTGGACCAGGCTGCACCAGTCAACCCACTTCTCCTAGTCTCAGTGGTGGTTGGTGGCTCAGATTTTTGGTTGCCCGGGTAAGGTGGGTGGCTTGTGGGTATAAATAAAAATAAAAAAATGTATATATCCAACTACTGACAAAGATCCCCCGCATAGACTTAACAGACTGTTGGGGCAAGTGCTGTTAGTGAGCACCTATGAAGGCCGGCACAGCACGCGAGGGGGTGGGTGGCCAGCACCACGCCCGGCCGCCTTTGTCTCCCGAGTGGCGACGACGGCCACTCATTCGAGGCTGAGCCAACCCAGCAGCGGCCCAGGACCGGTGGAGTAAATCGTCAGCGGTGTTGGCCGTGAGAGCAAGATTCGAAGTCGGGACGGCGGGTTTTTCGCGGCGCCAACGGCTGCCCGCTCACACTCGCTCCTCCGTGGTCACCTGACGCGTCGTGCTGCGAGCGCTGCGAGCGCGTGTTCGTGGGGACGTGGTAGAGCGAGAGGGGCTCGCGCGCGGCGTGGAGGCCGGACAGGCTCGGGGCATCGCTGGCGTAGCCGTACGTGGCCGCCTTGCCCGCCTCGTACACTGCGGACGGAAGGCGCGTCGGTCAGGGCCGATGGGTCGACGGTCTTATCGGCGAAACTCTTAGGTCGGCTTTATTTTCTGATCCGCTTCGCACGGTTAGGGTATCACGCTCTGCTTACCCAATCCAGCAGCGCCCTTCCCAGCGAACATGGAACATTGGGCAAACGTTGGGCCAACGGTTACAACCAAATTGCAACATTGTTTGCTGGGTTATCACTACATTGCCGTGATATGGTGAAACTATGACGTCGAAGACATTAAATACACTTTAATGTAGCATTGTCCCTTTTGCAAATAGTGTGAATCATTTGTGCGTCCAGTTTTATCTTCAAACCATATTCTTTCTCAGATTTCAGCAACAAAGCCGGACCCATGACTCCGTCAAAATTAGGGGTTTGTCCCACTGCAACGATACATTGACGAATCTCCATTCTTGAGCTCACAACAAATTACATCACATATGTGAGAAGCCACGCTTTTCATTATCGGTATACATTGCTTGTCATCAGTTCACATGACCCCTGCAGCCACTCGGGGTGCTAACATTCACCGCAATGTAAAAAAAGGAATAAATTATTGAATAAAAATCACGAGACCCGAATTCTGACAAATCAAGGAATTGTCAAACGAAGTGAAAACTCCTTCCTCTATTCGAGGTGACTGCAACGTGCTTTTGAACACGTTGCATTTGTCAATCCACTGCTGGATGAATGCCTCCTCATTCCGCATCGGTCATAGCCGGTTGTGTGACCATACTTCACCACGATGGTCAGTGTGGGTTGGTGAAGGGGGCCAGAGGGGAGGCCAGTAACAGTTGAGACATCACTCGCCACTGATGTTAGCTGTGGCCGGGAATCAAACTCTTCATTGGGTTCATAGCGCAGCGAGCCAACAAATATTTGCAAATAATTACCGACATTCAAAATGTATAAATAATTGATCCTCACACCACCTGGAGAACCCGATTTTAGCTGGAACAGTTGGGAACCCGGAAACAAACCGAGGTCCTCACCAGTGTGGGTCTCAGCAGCCCAGAGCTCAACTCTGGGCCACCCGGAGGTTCCTGGAGGCCATTGGCCGAGCTATAGGCCCGTGGCTCGCAGAACTCCTAGTGGGGGCCCTTATACATTTGCAATTTAATTAAAAAAATTGTGCCGTTGTGTGGCCCTCTTTTGTGTGAGGCCTGACCCATTCGCGATCCCCGCCCCCACATCCCACTGGGGTGCCCTGGCCGTACTCACGTGCCCTGGGGCAGCAGCATCGTCGGGGGCAGCAGGGGCAGCGCACGTAGCAGCAGCACGTGTGCGGGCAGCACTGGCACCAGCACACGGCGAGCAGAATGATGAGCAGCAGGCCACCCAACACGACGAGCAGCACGAAGAGCCAGTCTGGGGGGAGGAGACACGCGGGGTGCGGTGAGGAGGAGGCACACGAAGGCACCTACCCAGAGGCACAGCCTCATAACAACATTGTCCACCCCACGTCATCACGTTCTCGTGGTTACTCACTCAACGTGCACGTGACTCTCAGTGTCTCGCTTGTGCCCACGTGTCTCTCAATGTGCAAGGGTCTCACCGCGCCATGAACTGTATCTGTTGTTGCTCAATGTTAGGTTCTGACCCCGTGCCTCTCCTCGATATCTGTGAAAAAGAGCTTCATAGCTCGTCGGATTCCTCCAGTATGACTACATATTCAGATTCTTTGTGATCCTCAGTGTCGTGTCGATTCAGTCTCCTCACATCGATTAAGGTCCTTATGTCCCTTATCTTTGAGTCCCTCAATGTCCACGTGACAACTGATAGTTCTTTGAGTTTCGCAATTGTTCTGATGTCCAACCTTTGCATTTCAACTCGTCATCCTGCCACACCCCAGTGTCTACTTCCCAACTCGGCTTTCTCGTGTCGCTCGCTCCCCAATACGTCACGCAATGGGTGCGTGTCTGCGTGTGTGCGTGGCCATTTCAATAATTTACCTCCAATTCTCATCTTGCATATTCTGCCAAAACTTAATTGTAGAAAGGGATGTTGTTGATGTTGTTGTTGTTGATTTTGTTAGCAAAAGCAAGGTTCATCTGGTAGTCAACCTTTGCTCATCTCAATAACGGTCTTTATTATTGCTTGTCGTTGCATTTTAATTCGTGAAGGATTTCATTGATGAGCAACATTTGCAAATGAATGAGGTCACATTGCCTGTTAAGAAGACTAATTGGGCTTGGGCAGGACGCGTCACGAGGAGGAATGAGGGTCGGTGGTGGTGAAAGTTTGTTAAGAGTGGCAGCAAGGAAAGTAAAGGGCACTAATGTTACGTCCATCACGGAGATGGAGCAATGCAATCAGCCGGCAGACAGGAGGAGCTCAGCGGATCGTTATATCGCAGCACGGCGAGAGACGGCGATGGCTCGGGGAGGGCCTTCATCCAGCAGCGGATTGATCGTGGCTGATGATGATCATGATGATGACGACGACGTCGATTAGCATCTCGCACTATAACAAACATATGAAACGGAGAGTGTGTGCACACCGATCAATGTCTCCGCACGGCCGACACACCGCAGGCAAGTCCTTGGCCGAGCAATGCAGGTGGAGACATTTTTTCCCTGGCCAGCCCTTGTTTTCGTTCCCTGAAACTTTAGTCAAGTTCGTTGGAAACACACTAAAAAAAAACACTACAATGCCCCCCTTACCAAGGGGAAGTGATATAAGCTAAACTTTCTGACATCGTTTACTTTAACCCCTGCCGGCAGATTCAACAGCGCACGGATTGGGAAGAAAGGTATAACGACTTCAAACGCGAGCTTTTCAGTGGGAAAACAGGAGCCAAAGATATTAAATGGTGTCCCCGGGCCAAATACAGCCCGCCCCGCTCACTTACAGCGCTCCGAGTTTGAGTTATTTCCACTGCGTAGGTGTTTACAGTTGTGCTGCACACACCCTCTGGTGTGTCTGCGGGGTTTGGACCGCGTGTTGTTGTTCGTCACGATTGTCTCACGTTTTGCCCCAGGAACAGAAGAACTTCAGTTTCTCAGGAAAACAATGAAGATCCTGTTCAGGAGCAACAGTGCTGAACAATTCAGTTCCTGGAGAGGCTCCCAGCATGCAGAGCAAAACGTCACAGGCATCATGCCGAAAAAACATGCGGCACAACCCGAAAGCGAGTCGGTGTGCAGCCCGAGTTATCGTTCGACGAGGCCGCATTTGGCAATCTGAACTCGGGTTTCAACAGCAAGCAGGCGCTGTCGGAGGCTGCTGCGTTTGCTCGCCCGTGTGTATTTTCTTTAATTTGCCGCAGCAAATCCCACTTGCGAAAAACGCATTCCGGAGCGGCACACACATGGCTTCAATCGAGTCTGGCATGAGACTTGACTTTGTACCAGGTGCCTCCTCCTGCCTGAATAGCGTGACATCATTTAGCATTCATCATCATCGGCCGTGTGTCTATCCACTGCTGGAGGAAGGACTCTGTTACCGTCCCGTAGAGCCCAGTGCTGCTAACATCCAACTCACGCCTGCACATGAACTGATATCGTCGTTCCATCTCCACGGTGGTCATCCTCGTGGACGCGTTTTCTCCTTTGGCTGCCATTCCGTCACCAGTCTCGTCCATCAGCCATCATCCCATCACGCAATGTGTCCTGACCAACTCAATTTAGTTTTCTTAATTATCGATATGATGTCTCTGTTTGTGTCTGTTCAATGATCCATATTTTCCTCTTACTGTCTCTCAGTGTAATTCAAAGAGTGTATGACTACACGCCTTTTTTTGCACTCTTCAACTTTTGTTCCATTTTATTTATCCAGTTTATCTGGCCAAAGACACTAAATCCTGCTCTTGTTCTCAATATTTAATTGTTTGGATCACGATCCATCTGCAATAACCGGCTCCCCAGACAAACAATAACTGCCACTTTTTCACTGGCACATGCGAACCGAGCCAGCATGGGGCCCTCATGGCACAGGTGGGTTTTTCCACTGGCTATTTTACATGTCGAGCCATAACCAATCCCTTATTCCTGCTGCCCTCACAATAAGACGTCTGAATCTGGCTCAGGGCCAAGCAGGGCCAGGGGAGACATTGTCGGTTTTTCAAATAGTGTTTTTTTTTTCCGTTTGTGTTTTTTTTACAAATTGGGATGTGTTTGCTGCTGTGCTGCACTTACAGTATTTGAATTCAGGTCTTTCTGGGAAAATGTCTCGATGGGCTTACAATTCATCATTTCATCATTTGCCTTAATCTAATCTGCTTATATATTTCATCATCTCAAGATTCATTGTGTGCATATGTTAGATTCGAACTCACATATTTTACTATTACCTGCAATAATCATAATCATTGTAATGGTCACAATGTTAGCATGTGTGGTGGGAACTCCAAATAACCTGACAACATTGACAGTGAATAACAGTGGCTCCATTTAGGATGTTCAACGAATCACCATGATCATAGCTGTCATCAAAAAACATTTTTTTTTATCAATTGTGGTAATTTCACTCTGCTAAATAACCTCGTGTAACTCCGTCATGGCAACTGGGTATAACGCAAATGTGAAGCCCTGCAATTGCATGCTCACGCAACTACTGGCAAAATGGCCTCCGTTTGCCAGCAGTGGCCAGACGTCTTGGAAAAGATGGAAGTGACCAGACTTTAAGCCCACCACACGTGACCTGCCACGCTTGTGGTGCAACCCGTTTATGCTGCTGGGTGGACAGAGGCGGGGGGGGGGGGGAAACTTCATAAACTTGAATCATGGTTTAGAACTGCCGGCGACCTCTGGATTGCAAGTCCAGTGTGCTGACCATTACGCTGCGGTAGCATCACGTAGCAAATGGCTACAGCAGCTTTACCGATCGTGTGCAAATTCATTTGGCGATGTTTTCTTTTACGCATTCGTTGATTCGGTGAATAAGGTAGGATTTGGATTGGGGGTGTCAGGTGAGGGGTGTGTAGGGGCATGGGAGTGAGGTGAGGATGGAGCGGTTGCTCAATATGAAAGCTATGTAAATCATCGAGCAAGGCGATAGGCAGAGGGGAGGGAGCGTGAGGCAGTTGGTCAGTGCGATTCAGACAGATACCTGGCAGGTTTGCTATCTGAAAGCCTGGCAAGAGTTCAACCTTCTCAATTGTTTTCCCTACAACACACAGAGAGAGAGAAGAGAGCGCAACAGCAGAAGTTACTACCGCAGACTCCAGCCACCACCACCACCACCACAACAGAGGTGCCAAGCTCTCGTGTCGCCGACACTGTATTTTCTGTTTTAGCTAAAACATTGCCCAGGTCTCCCTTTTGCACGAGCGGCTGTGTTAGGGAAAGAAGCAACACAAAGAGCCAAAAACCTTGAGATGACCGGGTGGTTCAAAAGTCAGAGTGCTGAGCTGGCACCGATGAGACCATGGGTTTGAATCTGGGTTTCAGCCACTTGTGATTAAACCGGTTTCTCAAGTGTTGTGAGAGTTTGTCACTTAATGACTGCACAAAAGAACCATCACGTAAAATTGGGTTTTGCACTTAATTCGCCTAAATTCCTAAGGATTACGAATATTGGTTTGAAAGTTACGAGCTGAACATTTCTCTCTGTAGCAGGACGGGTAGGAAAGTGATGCCCCCAACTGTATGGACCTAAGGTCACTTGCAAGTATCTCAGAAGTAGTTATGTGATATCCGCCTACTTGGGCCATTCTCTAATATGGAGGGGGTGCACTTCCCCGCGAGATTTATGAATGGATTCTTCATTGCATGATGCCGATAGCACAATGAGGGCCATACAACATGAGCTTCATGCTCAACTGATACAAAATAAAATAAAGTGAAGACACGTCCTTATGACACTCAATGACAATAATCTGAAGTTACTCCCGTGTGTTTTTTTATGCATACGCAGTCATGTTACCAAAGTGCTATTCATGGCGGTGTGTTCGATCCATGACTTCAGCTTTTTTTCTTCTCTTTAACGGAGTTTACAATTCACGTGTGTCGCCAAAGTAGTTTTTTGGGGGGGGCGAGATCTTCGACGCAACTCAAATCCCATAAACGTCTGGAATTTTGGTTTACTCTGGATTACCAGGCAGGTGACACGGACGATCCTGTCGTGCGTTCGTCACTGCTTGCAGAGGTTCCCGATTCAAGCCCGGTGGCCGCCCTGTTTAACGCAACCAAAAATTCTACCCGCCATCTGCTTCTCAGTGAAGGATGTGAGTGTCGCGTGCCGTTATTCGAAAAAGGATTTCGCCATCTGTGCCAACGGGGTATGGTTCCACATTTTGGCGAATTTGAGAATGGCCTGTACATTGCTTAATTGGCTAAAAGTTAATCCGGTAGCAACATCGCCCGTTTCTGGCAAACTACACCCATGGGTGAAACAGAGCACCTTCGCGATAGCCATTACGCTCTGAGAATGGCATGAACACGGATGGGTGTTATTCGTCGTTATGTGAAAATCAGACAAGTCCCACCTTGATGTGAATTAGTATTTAAGCCGAGTCGAGGTATTCCCACCTGCGTCATTCATAAATCAAACTTGTAACTTATAGTGAACACAGTAACGTACCTCTCAGCCATAAATCACACTCACATGGCAACTCGTCATGAAAATTTTAACAAAATTGCACAAACATCCATACACAGGACCCTCTTGAGAATCGATGATAAATTTGTATAATCAGAAAAAAAATTGTTATTTATGTAAATTGAATGAGCTCTCTGAAGCATTAAGCAAAACAAATTTTTTGTATGAATTGGCCAACTATGCCAAAGCAGGACCCTCGCGAGTAAAAGACCTGAGACTCGGGGAGATTTTTTTGGATAAGTAAAGAAAATCATCATCATCGTTATTGTGTATCAATAAAATGTAGCGTATGTCTATGAGCAAATCACCTTGAATGCACTTAAATCGCGTCAGATCTCAGAACTTAAGCAGGGTGCAGCCTGGGTAGTGCTTTAATGGGTGACCACCATGCACAACAGGTGTTACAGGCTGCTGCGAGCCTACATTGTGGGGCAGCAGAGGGCAACGCAGCAAAATCCATAGTTGTACTGTGCGTCTATGGTCCATCATCTGCACTCCAAACCATCGCCAACCCTCGTTTGACCAGAACGGCGTGGGGAGAGGCCCTCGTCGAGCCGAAGATTGGCAACGAACGGGCTGCCGCTACACGCGTGTAGATGTGTCACGTGTGTGGAAAGCTACAGTGCAGTATCAACAAAACACTGGTGCACTTTGCCGCCACCGCACCCACACCCGTGGGAGTGGAGACACATTTCAGTGGCCAGGAAGGAACTCACATGGTATTGGAATGTCGGATAAGTGTTCCGTAAAAAAAACAAGTTTTAATTGAACGCGATAATAGATCCCCGGTTTACATGAGCGAGACGGGACACCGCGATATGGGGGCAGGCCGTGCTGGAGCTGCTACGGGACAGCCCATAAAAATCTCGAGATTCATCATAATAATCATTAGCTATGATCTATCCCACTGCTGGATGTATGCAGGTCAGGCTTACTGCGGTCCGCTATATATTAAGGTGTTATCGGCCAATTCATGAGTGTCTACATGTGGGAGGAAACCAGAGCACCTGGAGAAACACACGCATGTAAGTGGGGGACAACTCTATCCCACACAGATGGAACAGGTGGTGGAGTCCACATTTGCCGTACCGCCTTCTCCTGGTCAGCCAGAGAATGGCATCTCAATGTCGAGTTTCACAACATTTGCATGATCCAACCAATCCTCGCCTCTACAGTGCTGGATTGCAGGCGTGTGACATGACAAACCGTGCCAAGTAGAAGCCCTGCTAGCCAGGGAATGTCCTACCCAGGTACTCTTCCTAAAAGTCAACATGATGTCATTAACTCGTGGATATTATCTCATTCATGTGGTTGTTCCTCCCGTCTCTCCATGTGAGATCACAGTAAATAAATATCATATCAGTTTACATTGTTAATTTTTACCATATCACTTTTGTTTTAATCGTTGACCAGCTGAGTTGTGCTCTTGGGTGATTTGTTATTGATGTCTTGTATTTATTTGATATAAATGGTTATTGGTTATTGGTTATTATGAATCTTGGTGAGAAATATCCAAACCGATCCAATTATCTTTCTTAACAATCAATAGGATGACTCTAACCTGCGTATGCTCTCTTATCCAAATGTACCTCTCGTTGTCTCTCATCGTATTTTCAAGGATGTGCCTGTCCATGCTTTTTCCCGGTGCACTTTGCAACTTTTGTTGCATTTTCTCTGTCAATGTCGACGTTTCTTATTCACGTCACAAACCTGTTTACAAACTGACGTCTTCAGGAACATTGGAATTGTTGACTTTATCATTAAGCTTCGGCTTTCCAAAAGAACGTACAACCTGCTCTTGTCTTCCTCTTTATTCCATCATTTCGATCCTGGTCCACCTTCAATAACTGTCCGAGGGTGGACACACCCTGACGTCATTTCCTGTTGTGTCCCTCTGCCAGATATCGTCTTTGTCATTCTCTCCGTGTTTGTAATATGAATCGGCGACCCGATGTTATCGCCTTGGTTATGTTAGGGTTGGAATGCTGCCATGGTGTAATGGTCAGCACACTGTATGTATCTGTAGGCATGTACAGTGTGTTGAACTTCTTTTGCACCGTACGTAGCCAACCGTGCTCATCGAAGGTGCGAGGGAAGGACAACTAAACACACAAAGCAGTTCTAAAGAAAGTAGTTTTCAATCTAGATGATTTAAAAGCGCATCGCTCCAGTGGCTTCCTAATATCGGAAGGAAGAGCGTTCCAGACGGCCACAGAAGCGCATCTGAAAGCGCTCGATGCAAGAGGTCGCCAGTTCTATTCGATCTCCCGTTTTGGCAGTTTAAACTATGGGCAAGTTTCTCAAATCCACCCGCTGTTCGAATGGGTAAACCACAGAGAATGTATCGGCAGGTCACATGTGGTGGGGTAAAGTGTGGGTATTTCCACCTCTAGGTGTAATTTTATTGTTTGTTGCGGTTGCACCCAAATCAAGAGCCGAATGGCTCACAGGGTAAACCCAAATAAATGAAACTGAAAACTGAAATTGAAAACTGTTCCAAGACGTCTGAATGAAGGCACGGCTAACATCGGTGGTGAGTGATACCTCAGCCGGCCCTGCTGCACATCCCCCCACTCCTCACCAACCAACATTGACCAGCGTGGTGAAGTATGGTCAAACAACCTCAATGACCAAGACAGAATGGGGAGGCCTTAATTCAGCCATAAATTCACACAGCGCTGTAAAGTGTTATTATTATTATTATTGTAGATGTGATGGCTTTGATTGAGATATCTTTTTTAAAGAGTTGTATCGATTTTCTTTGGTCGCTTTTGGATTGCACTCTCATACTCATAGGCCCTTCGGATTACACCCATTGGGTTGCACTCCCTAATCTCTCACTTTAACATAGCCACTTCTGTGCCCTCTAATTTCTCACGTTAACATCATGCTAATCCCTCACATTAACATAG
>CM025660.2:1807085-1817886 GCA_014621495.2 Entosphenus tridentatus | reverse complement strand
ATGTGTAGTGTCTACCAGGTGAGTATGTGTAGTGTCTACCAGGTGAGCATGTGTGATTCCTCTGCACGTGGAGTGAGTTCACTCCATGCACGCTCTGCTGTGGGGCCGCTGCGGCTGTGCCTCCTCGTTTCTCCTGCTGCGGATTAGAGCTCAGTAGCAACAGCTCCATAATCCGCGCAGAGGATAGGCGGTGGGACACAGACATGGATGGTGAGCCTTCTGTCTGTGTGTTGTGGCCTTGGGTGGGAGAGTGGGACCTACGGTTGGTTCGTGGGTTCCTAGTCTGGGTAGTGGAACCCTGTGTTGGATTGTGAGACTCTGAGTTTGTTAGTGGCACACTAGGATGTACGGTGGTTCATGTGACCCCCGGTAGGTTAGTGGGACCCTGTGTTGGACAGTGGATTCCTTGATGAGACATAGGGTTTGGGTAAATGTATCCTGGATAGATAGTGGGGCCCTCAATGGGAGACTGGCTTGGGTAACGGGGCCCAGGGTTGGATGGAGGATCGCTGGGTGGGATTTGGTCTATCGCTTGGGCGGTGGGTGCCAGTGGCTCAACGCGGTTGGCATAGGCCTCGGTGCAATAAATTAAATGCCCCCCTTCCCTGTCCAGGTAGCATGGTGAGACACTGGTTGATTGGTGAGTCCTTTGATTGCTGTGAACACTTGTTAGAATTCCAATCAGGCACCCACTCAGTTAGCAGTCGTAGATTTGTATTGCATGTGGAAGGTGCTATCGACATTTTGTGCTCTATTTACAATAGTAGGTTTTTACCCTTTTAACTGGTACAATAAAGGTGTCAGTTTTGTACCAGTTAAAAGGGTAAAAACCTACTATTATATTTTGCCACTGGTAAAAGAGATCTCATACTCTATTTACAAGTCAAAACATTTGTCATTAATAATTCCTTTCAACAGAAAATAATTACAATAGGCTGACGATTTGGGCAATACACCTCCTTCAGAGCATATACGTCGCATATTGTCTCGAGAGATTTAGAAGAATGGACGATAGCCAATGGACACGATTCATGGTGACAAAGCAGCCAAAGGCGGGATAGAGTGTTGCATCGTGAATGACTTTTGGAGGCCTTCATCCAGCAGTGGACCGATCATGGCTGATGATTATCCATCACAGCTTGCTGACCGCATGAACAGCTGATCACCATTCTGACCCCTATAACAACCGCCATGCTCGACTCAGTGGTGAAGTCACCACAGCGGCGGTGCCAGGCTAGGTACACTTTGAGGCAATGTGACGTGTGATAGGCTCAATGGCAGGATATAAAAAGGCCCAGGTGTTATGGGTTAACTTACTGAGATTACCGGCAGATACACCATCTGTGCTGCCCGTTGTGCCAACTTGCTGCGTATTAACTGTCCGACGCTTCTGCTCGGCGTTGTGAGCGTCGCTTCCCCACCCTCTGCTGCTGTTGCTGGAGGGCGACTGTCTCCACAACTGCCCAGTAAGCGTCCTTCACGAGCCTCTTCCACAGACGGAAATGTTGGCACCCCAGGTACCAGTCATCGGCAAGTCAACAAAATCCACACAGATCCACATCCTGTATCTTGTTGAGCCCGTGTAGCCCCCTCTATCCGACCAAACGCAAGCTGCTCGGCCATGCAGTGGCTCTGACGTGAGGGCTACATGACCCAGCACCCACCGCAGCCTCGCCTGCTGGAGGGAGGCTCACCAATGTGACCCAACGAAACACAAAAGACCCGTTGTGTAGCCATTCACACACTGCTGGGGCAAGTGCTCGTTTGCGAGAACATATTATCATTACACACATACACCGACACATCCCAGTGCCACGTCTATTTCCTAATATCTGTTTGTTTGTTGTTTTTGTTACGAAAGAGCGCGTTTTCATTACGTTCACTGTGAAACTCTGCAACACAGAGACGCGCTCACCCCACCTCTAACCACAGCCCCCTCTGCCTCCCCATCGTGCCCTTGTACCCACAACAACAACAGCAACCTGTCGCCTCCTCCGCTCAAAACTAACGGAGCTCACACAACGCGTACGCTCGCAAGCCAAAGATCCCCCCGTATCGCCTTAACAGAATGTTTGCGAGCAGGAGGGGGAGGAGGGGTCTTTAAGACACAGGCAGAAGACGATGAGAGGGAGAGGCGCGTTCACCACTCACCGAATAAGCGCAGGGCGCAGAAGAGGCCGGCGCAGAAGGCATTCTTCTTCATCTTGTGGTGGGGTCCAGAGATGGGGAGTGCCCCCTCCTCCTGGCCGGCTGCGCGCGATTGTGATGGGAGGCAAGCGGTGAGATGATGGGATGAAGATGCCGAAGGGGGTGGTGGTGGTGGTGTGGGTGTGTGGGTGGACGGAGGAGGAGGAGGTTGTTTTTAGCTCGGAGCAACGCTGCTGCTGCTGCCACTACTACAAATGCTCTATCCCCCCCTCCACTCCCCTTCACAATTGGCGAGGGCTTATGACTCACGCGTACAACACGTATACATTCACGCACGCGTGAACGCGCGTGTACACACTCAAGCGTCAAGGGTCCGTGGTTGTTGTGCGGCAAGTGCTGTTAGCGAGCACTTCCTATGAAGGTCGGCACGGAACACGAGGTGGGTGGGTGGTCAGCACCACGCCTGGCCGCTTTTGTCTCCCCACGTACTACAAGACAAACATCCTCCGTATAGCCTTAGACACGTAACAAAGATCCCCTATATAGCCTTAACAGACTGTAGGGGCAAGTGCAGTTAGCGAGCACCTATTAAGGCCGGCACGACACACGAGGGGGTGGGTGTCCAACACCACGCCCGGCCGCCTTTGTCTCCCTAGTACCGATGTTTACACACCGCACCGGGTACTAATTTGAGGCTGAGTCAACCTAGGGGAGGCCCAGGGCCAGTTCAGATAATCGTCACTGGTGTTGGTCGTGAACGGGAATCGAACCCGGGTGGCCAGGTTCGTAGCGCAGCGCGCTAATCGCTCTGCCACCGCTCCCCACACTCACACGTACACACACGCACACACACACACACACTCGTACACTCACACGTACACACACTCGTACTCACACGTACACACACACGTACGTACACACGCGTACACTCACACGTACACGCACACGTACACACACACACGTACGCTCACTCGAACGCGCTCACAGTCACTCATGAGTAGGAGGAGCGCGTGGGCAGCACGACAGCAGCAGCAATCCCCAGCTACAGCTGCAGCAGGAGCAGCAGCAGCAGTCCACAGCTACAGCTGCAGCAGCTACAACAGCTACAGCTGCAGCAGGAGCAGCAGTAGCTGCATCAGTCCCCAGCTACAGCTGCAGCAGCAGGAGCAGCAGCAGCAGGAGCAGCAGCAGCTACAGCAGCAGGAGCAGAAGCAGCAGCAGCAGGAGCAGCAGCAGCTACAGCAGCAGGAGCAGAAGCAGCAGCAACAGGAGCAGCAGGAGCAGCAGCAGCAGCTGCAGCAGCAGGAGCAGCAGCAGCTACAGCAGCAGCAGCAGGAGCGTCTCTCACGGGCACTGTCAGAGCCCCCGCCTCACTTGTTGCATTCACATCACGAGCCCCGGAGTGAGACGTTACGGGGAGCGGTGGCGCAGCGGTTAGCGCACCGAGTGGCGATTCTGTAGACCGATGCCCGGGGCCTCCCCCTCGGTCGACTCGGCCTCAAATAAGTACCCGGCGCGGTCTGTAAACGTCGCTGCCGGGGGAGACAAAGGCGGTCGGGCGTGGTGCTGGCCACCCACCCACATTTCATTTATTTAGGTTATACCAAATAAATTAAACTGGAAACTGAAACTGAAACCTCTCGTGTACCGCTGCGGTCTCCGTAGATGCTTGTCCCAAAAGTCTGTTAAGGCTACACGGGGGATCTTTGTCTGTGTACAAGTGTATGATGATGGTAATGGTGGAAATGCGCTAGCCACTGCGCTACCAATCTGTCCACCTAAGTCTATAAACATCATTGCAGGGAAGACAAAAGCAGCCGGGCGCGATGTTGACCTCCCCCCCCCCCCGTGCACAGGTACCGTTACAAACTATACTCTTTTGTTCTTTCGGTAAAGTCACGTAGGTGAAAATAAAAAATAAAACAAATTTTATAAAAATAAAATAAAAATAATTTCGATTCCTGGCCAAGGCTAACGTCAATGGGCGAACGAAATCTGAGCCCGTCCTTGTGCGTCGTGCCAGCAGCCAGCAAACTACCAACTGCACGCACTTCTGAAGGCGCCACAGAGAGCGGGGGTGGGGTGCGAAACGTTTAGACCACACTCGAGCGAGGTCGTGAGAACTTGGCAAAAGGAGAGGACACTGGTGGATAGAGAGCGGTGGGGGGTGGGGAACGATTCCAAAGTTGTTCTGGCCAGACGGTGAATTCGTGCAAGAAGAGCACACAAAGTGTTGCCCGTCACATCACCACGCTTCTGTTGAAGGAACGAAACAGGTGGACTTCTCCACAGGTCTGGCTGTCGCCTGATGAAGCTGGTTGTAATTACTGGCGAAACGTCGTACTCAGATTGTGAATGTTGTGGCTTGGCTCTCCAACACACACCGGTGTTGCTGTACTAGTATACTACACTATACACTACACTATACACTACACTACACACTAGTGCTGTACTAGTATACTACACTATACACTACACTACTATAACATCACTATACACTTCACTATACACTACTATACACTACACTATACACTACACTACTATACACTACACTATACACTACACTACTATACACCTCACTATACACTTCACTATGCACTATGATACACTACACTATACACTACTATACACTACACTACTATACACTACACTATACACTACTATACACCTCACCATACACTTCACTATACACTACTATATACTACACTATACACTACTATACACTACACTATACACTTCTCTATACACTACACTACTATACCCTCACTATACACTTCACTATACACTACTATACACTACACTACTATACACTACACTATACACTACACTGTACACTACTATACACTACTATACACCTCACTATACATTTCACTATACACTACGATACACTACACTATACACTACTATACACCTCACTATACACTTCACTATACACTACGATATACTACACTATACACTACTATACACCTCACTATACACTTCACCATACACTACTATACACTACACTACTATACACTACACTATACACTACAGTATACACTACACTACTATACACTACACTATACACTACAGTATACACTACACTACACTATACACTTCACTATACACTACACTATACACTACACTATACACTACACTACTATACACTACACTATACACTACACTATACACTAGCGCTGTACTAGTGACGAATTGGCCACGTTCTGTTTACGTGACAACCCTTACTAGTTGGCTGTGTCAGGTGGTGTCGGGTTTAACGACACATTTATATAATTACGCGATCTACCCCCCCACCCCCCGTGTATTATGGAGGATAACGAGTTGCGAGCTGCAGCAAGTGGTGGTGGCTGTCGGCACCTGTGAAGGGGATGAATCGGCGGTGACTCTGGTAGTCTCGAGGAGTCTGATCCGGTCGACTTCATTCGTCCACAGCAACGCGGGTGGACGAATGTCGGTCGCGGGCTACAGGAGGACGGTTAGTTAGTGTGTTAGTTAGTGTGTTAGTTAGTGTGTTAGTGTGTTAGTGTGTTAGTTAGTGTGTTAGTGTGTTAGTTAGTGTGTTAGTTAGTGTATTAGTGTGTTAGTTAGTGTGTTAGTTAGTGTGTTAGTGTGTTAGTGTGTGTGTTTGTTAGTGTGTTAGTTAGTGTGTTAGTGTGTTAGTGTGTTAGTTAGTGTGTTAGTGTGTTAGTTAGTGTCTTAGTTAGTGTGCGTGTTTGTTAGTGTGTGTGTTTGTTAGTGTGTGTGTGTGTGTTAGTTAGTGTGTGTGTTAGTTAGTGTGTGTGTTAGTGTGTTAGTTAGTGTGTTAGTTAGTTAGCGTGTTAGTTAGTGTGTTAGTTAGTGTGTGTGTTAGCTAGTGTGTTAGTTAGTGTGTTAGTTAGTGTGTGGGTATTTGTGCTGTGCGAGAAACACACACAGCACTGTTGCTGGCCTGTGTTGCGCTCTCTAAATCGACGACCCCCCATCCACTCCACTCTTCACTCCCCGACCCCCCGTCGACTCGTCCTCGCATTACCCAAACCCCCTCCTCATCCTCCTCATCGCCATGGTTCGCTCCGTTACCACGGACACGGCCTCCGCACGCTTTCATCATTCAGTGGGAATGCGCCAGTGCCGTTTGTTGTCGGGGGTGGACCGACTACTACAGAAAACAATCCACACGGACGTCTCATCTTCGTTGTATTTGATGTCAAAACCGCTGCTGGATGAAGGCCTGCCCCGAACCCCCTTCTCGGCGAATTGGGGGTTGTTTGACCATACTTCACCACTGCGCGTGGGGGGGAGGGGTGGGCAGGGTGGACCGGTTCAGATGTATAAGCCCCCCCGCCCCCCGCGCCCCCCTTACAACTCCCAGTGAGGTTAGCCGTGGCCCGGATTCGAACTCATGTTTCCAGGATTGTAGCGCGATGTCTACACCACTGCCCCTCCGCTCTCTCTGGATAATACATCCACGCTGGCGAAAACAAAACATTATCTCGTCGAGCCCAGGGAAAACGCCATCACGCCTGGCCGCCTTTGTCTTCCCAGTGCTGACGTTTATTATTTCCACACCGTACTAAGTACAGGGCGCTCGGGGTGGTTTAC
Organism: Entosphenus tridentatus; assembly: GCA_014621495.2. Classification (NCBI taxonomy): domain Eukaryota; kingdom Metazoa; phylum Chordata; class Hyperoartia; order Petromyzontiformes; family Petromyzontidae; genus Entosphenus; species Entosphenus tridentatus. The sequence goes on along the minus strand of CM025660.2, from coordinate 1,811,157 downwards.
GACAGATTAAAGATGCCACATTCATTACACTAATGGAGCAGACCGTTGCTAAAAAATAATCTCGTGCAATTTTTCTTCTATTTATACTTTTAAAAAATAAATTAAAATGTCTACTTAAACGAGCCAGTGGTGGGAAATTTCCGTGCCTCCATGAAATGATAAAATCTTTTTTTATTTTTGTATTAATGTAATTTACTCTTATCCTCCCATTGTATTTCAATTGCGCGCTCGGCGTGGTTTTGTGATGATGGAAACTAATGGCACCCTCGTTTATACATCCACCCTATGTGTAGACTGTAGTTCATGGGGTGCGTATATGGAGCGGTGGTGCAGTGGTTAGCGCACTACACTCCAAACCCCGGCGCCTTGATTACGATTCCAGGCCACGGTCATCTTGTGCACCGGTTCTAAGCACCACCGTCTCGCCCCTACTTGTCAATCAAGCCCATATTTGATAGACAAGCAGTGGATACTACTGGTCCAATACTAGTACGTCTCCTTTATATGACTGCACATTAAAGAGTATTTCTTACACAAGCCGTCGGTCCTCACGGCTTTCTAGGGAGTGCATCATTCCAGCAGCATTGATTCGGCACAAGCGAGACTCTGGATCGGTGTTTCACCGCAGATCACAACACTTCTCTGTCCGCTTCTTCAACTCACTCTGCTCCACTTTGTAATCATACTCAAAGTACGGTGAGTAAAAACAACAACAACCCTCGTCACCGACACGGCGTTGGGATGCATCCATCCAGCAGTGGATTGAGAGGGGTTATACATTATTGTATGTGACAGCGTGTGTGTGTGTGTGTGGGGAGCGGTAGTGTAGCGGTTAGTGCGCTGCGCTACGAACCCAGCGACCCGAGTTGAATTCCCGTTCACGGCCAACATCAGTGACGATTATCTGAACCGGCCATTGACCTCCCCTAGGTCGACTCAGCCTCAAATTAGTACCTGGTGCGGTGTGTAAACATCGCCACTCGGGAGACAAAGGCGGTCGGGCGTGGAGTTGGCCACCCACCTCGTGTGCCGTGCCGGCCTTCATAGGTGCTGCTCGCTAACAGCACTTGGCCCAACAGTATGTTAAAGGCTATATGGGGGATCTTTGTCTTTGTATGTATGGGAGCGGTGGCGCAGTGGTTAGCGCAATGTTTGGATTCCGCTTGAGTCCAGCACGGGGTCGACTCACATCGCAAGGGGTCACCGCGAGATGGCGATATCACGATATCGTGATATCGTCATATCGTCATATCGTGATATCACGATATCGTGATATCACGATATCGCGATCGTACGATACATCGCATGATATGGCGATACTGGATGTGATTTATTTTGGGGGGGGGGACGTCGTTGTATCGTGATCATGGTTCGTTTAGTTATTTTCAAGTGTGTGCGTTTTTTGTTGTTGTTCTGACTAAACATTTGTGAACTAACAAGCAGGGTAATTGAAACGCGTAAAAAGCACTCAGCCGTTGTGCATTGTGAAAAAAAATAAACATCAACAGTTCGTATTGTTGGTTGCGATCGAAACGTCGAGGGTTTTTTGCTTTTATTTTAAATGTATTTATATTTTCAACCTCTATGAATTCCTGCAGTCACGAAAGTTTTAAGTAAAAATCAACAGTTCGTCCATAATGCACGATGGCTGAGTGACCACGTGTTGTTTGAAACGTATGGTTTTCTGCTATGAAGATGGATTTTTTCTCTCCGCGATTAACATAATTTGACATTAAGTTAAGTGTGATAGCAAATAACTGCTAGAGTACTCATTCAATGAGTGCTTTACCTCACTTTCTATTTCCAGGGCAAGAGTAACCCATGGCTTGGTGGTGATATATTGCAGCGGCATCATTATAATCTTTGTCGCACTTTTAATTAGGACACAATTACTGTTTATCTGACAGCATGTGCGTTACAGGCATTCTACAGATTGTAAAGATGCAATGTTTATTATAATTCCTATTGCGGGGTTATGTTGAGTAAACTACAGTTTAAATTCCATTTACGAGCATTTTTTTTTATTCCGACTGTAATTATTCTACAGAAACGGCACACAACCAATACAATAACAATCTAGATACGGCGACAAAGCTACGGGACACTGATATCGCGATGATGGCCTTATCGTGGAATTTGATATCGTAACGTATCGCGGCTAACGCGATCCGTACCGTGCATATCCTGGTAAGCGGCATCTAACGATTAAAAAAAACATCGATCGGGGCAATGCGTTTATGTTGGATGTGCATCATCAATGACTTGCTGTACTAAAGAACGGTGATCAAGGCAGTACACACGAGGCAGTACAAGCGAGGCAGTGCAGACGCGTGTGCTAACAGGCGCGGACCAAGGTTTGCAGATGCAGGAAAGGACGTTGCTTTCGGCAGATCCGACCCAAATAGTTCAAGCACATAAACAAAGCACACGACCCTACATGTGTATACAGCACAACTCTGTATATTCTGGGACATTTTTTGCCAGTAACAAAGCATGCAAAAATAAGAATATGTTTTACCCTTTCTGGTAATAAAACGGGTGTTAAGATGTGCAAACACCAAATCTAAACCTCTTCGGTTTCTATTTGGTGTTTGCATTATTAAACATGTTAACACCTGTTTGATTACCAGAAAGGGTAAAATCTATTCTTATTTTTCATAGTCTGCATATTCTCTCTCAATTTACATCATTACTACGAAGGGTACTAACAATTCAAGAGAGTGTGTGTGTGTACAGCAACCACCGCTGTAATCGCCTTATTCAACGGAGCTTCCAATTCACACGAGATACGACGGCGGGGAACAGGATCCGACATCCGACTCTCCGTACACTGCACGACTCTCCTGCACTGAGACTTGAGAGTCGAGTCTCTCAGATTTACGCGATTTAAACCCCCCCCAAACCCCCCCCCCCCTGTATTATGGATGATATCGGTCGCGAAAGCCGCCGTGTTAAACCGAGTCTCTTTCAGTTTAACGAATTGCCCGATGATGCTGGATGCAATTAGCAGCGAAACGTCGTACTCAAAAAATGTACCCGTAAAAACAAAGTTTTTCACTATAAATCCTTTATATGGGTGGCGGCTAGAGTCCTCTCGTCCTCTGGCTTGAGATGGCTGCCACCTATAGGTCAGATGATTGCATGGCAGCATTAAGCAATTGGTAATTAAATATAATATTTTTGTCCTAAAAAGTGTAAAATTTTGGAAAAACAAATTTCACGAACATTAATTGTCACGCACAACGAGTCTGTGTGGAAATGTCAGCTCGATTGGATCACGATAAGTGGGTTAAAAAACGACCGAAAGATTTGCACGGTCGTAAGCAAGCAAGCAAGTGAACTTAATATAAAGGATTTAAAAATTGTAAATGTTTTGGTTTCACGCTTCAACACACCGGTGGGCTAAAGCAGTGAACTATCTGTCTTTTGTCAACGTGACACTTCTTTTTTGCTGATTGGCCGTGTCGGGTGGTGGAGGGTTACGACACATTTATAAATAACGCGATCTAAACCCAAAAACGTTGATTATGAACGAGTCTCTCTACTTGCTCCAACAGTCGCAGGTCGGACGATTCGTTCTCGCCCATCGATCCTTTTCGCCATTCTTGCTGCGAGCCACGTGCTTAAAACGGAGCCCAAATGAACACTTTCCTTCCAATTTTTCCCAGCGACCGTCTTCATTTCTCTTTGGTCTTAAGCCGTATGGTACACTGTTCTATTTACGTGCTATAATAAAGGAACTTTGCCCGAAATATCACAGAGTTTATATATTTTTTTATAAGCACAGAATAAACAAATAACGTTCAAACCCTAATCTAAAGGTAGCAGCAGGGCCTTCTTGAAAGGCAATATTGAGATATTGAGACTCTTTCCTGGGTAAATAAGTGGAATTGTTATTTAATAGTCAGAGCTCGTAAGTCGATGGGTGACCACACACAAAGATGTGGCAGTGAAACCACATCCATGACTGTATCTTGACTTAAAACTTTCGTGACTGCAGGAATTCATATTCTTTGGGTCTTTCGGGAAAAGTCACGTAGATAGGTTCAAAGAAAATAACAAAAAACTACGA
>CM025660.2:1745640-1779332 GCA_014621495.2 Entosphenus tridentatus | reverse complement strand
CTGTCGCCTCGACAGACCTGGTTTCACCTGAAGACGGCTGCTTGCGTTGTGGCCGAAACGTCGTGAGAATTATTTTATTATGTTTTATTATTTTTATTATTTTATTACTTCCCTTCTACGTGACTTTACCGAAAGAACCAAGAAGATGATGATGATGACAACAAGAGGGGCAGCTCACTCGACGAGGAAGTTCCGGTAGACGGCGAGCGCGAGCAGCGCGGAGACGATGGGCGTGAGGCCACGGGGAAGATCGTACCGCGACCACATCCACACCAACGCCGCGGCCGCCACGTAGTGCGCCTGGGGTCAGCGACAATGGTTATCGATCTCGGGTCAGTGAGGAGAGGTGCAGGGACAAGCGCTATGGGCAAGGCTTGGAGATACAACACAATATAGCTGAGCTATCTGATTCTTCCGAATAATTGATCGACTGCTCTACCATTTAACGGTTCGATACTGTCCACGCAACAAATCGGGCAACATGAATACAGCTGTGGACCGCTGGACGGGAGGTGATGGGCAGGGGTTGCTCACATCAGCTTAGGTAGCCGTCTTTTAGGAGGGCATCCTACCTTCGTGATGCAAGTAATTAACCACAATAAAATGAGTCTATTGCAATTTTTTGTCAATTAATGGAATAAATCGACGATTACCACGTGTCTAGATTGATTCTCATCTCAGCTGGTGGTCCTAAACAGGGGTAAAACTAATATATACATCGATGGTATGCAAGATGACGATGGTGGCAATGGTATTGAAGGTGACGGTGGAAGTCACGGCACTGCAGGTGATGGCAATGGTGAAGGTGGTGACTGTGGTGATTAAACGCGGACTCACGAGGGTGATGTTGGAGTCGAGGCTCATCTGGATGTACTTCCAGTCGAATTCCATTCCACGGGCGCCCACCCAGAGTGGGACGAATCTGGTGCAGCACAGCAAGTGCGGTGGTCAGTAGGACACGCTCTCTCAACACACAAAATGGAGCGTACACTGGCGGCAAATGCACAAGTCCTGCCCCAACTGTTCACCATGACTGTCATTGTCTTGAATTTCAATTGGCTTACATTCACGTGATCACACATTTTTACAGGCTAACAAACCTATGTCTTGCATTGTCGATGTTTTTGTTTATTCAGGCCACCCCTCTCGAAGCAAAGGGCACAGACATGTGGGGAGTTGCAAGACAGGTGATGACAATGACAAATACATTTTTCGATGTAACCTCATAATTGGGTTATTTTCTCATCAAAATGCTCATGACACTCCTGCTAATTTCCCGGTCGAAGAAGCCCTCACCGGGTGGAGATCAGTTCCGCCGTAGCCCAGCCCATGGCTGCCACCATCACCTTGTACTCCCCTTTGCCGGCGTTCTTGGCCATGATGAGGTGAAGGCCCAGAAGGTCACCCAGGTCAACTGTCGCCTTCATGAGCTCCTGTGCAACATGCGTCGTTCACGGTGCCAGAAGTTTTCAGCGCAGAAATGGGTGCATTCCACAGACAGATTTGGTGCACTCTTTGGATTCAATGGATATGTGTTGAACTTTTAGTTTTATCACCTCATATGCTTGGTGGGTTTTTTCCCAGAACTCCAGTTTCCTCCCACATTACCATACTCAGTTTGGTGTTTTAACATCTTAACACCTGTTTTGTTGCCAGAAAAATTGGAAAACCTATTCTCATTATAATTATCATTATTGTATCGTTATTATAAATGAACTACCATAGCACAAATGACGTGCGCTCAGATGTGAGCAGTTATCGTTGGCCCCTGGCAGTGTGCTCAAGGATTCAACACTTGGGGGCTGGATCACTTACCCCAATGAAGTCAAAGCCGCCCGCAGTTGCCCCATCAAATGTTGGGAAGAAGGTGGCGAGGAACAACATCTGTGGTAAAAATAAGTACATTTGTTATAGAACTTTTAAAGAAACTATTAGAATACTGATTGAGGCTGAAAAACCCAAAGTGCCCCTGTCCACATTTTTTACAACTGCAAAATTAATCACCATAATACTCACTACAAAGTTCACCAATACCAATATAAAAAAAAAATGCTGTACGCTGCATACCAATCACAATATTTTAGAGTGTGCATGTTATAATCTAAGTGCAAGGGTGTTAGAGCAGGCAAACTCAACACGTGTCCTTTTCTATGTGTATATGCATAGTTCCATGCACATATTTATTTGTAAATCCCCTAAGATGGTCTTCTTCCAACTATATGTCAGTGTATCACATCAAAAAACTACAATATTCTGGTGAGTCACGTGACGTCTTATATTATATCACATGGTGTTGTGACATCATAGCATCTGTACATGTCAGCAGGTTTCTGACATATATCTCTTAATAATATGTATTTCATCTCATTGATCAGTAAATCTTTATGCCTTGGTGAGCCATATCTCTTTAAGGGTTACTTCAAGAGTATTCGCAGACAACATATAAGCCAGTGGACGGCCAGTTGAAGAATTCTGTTCTAATACAATTAAGGCTCTCTTCACATACTCACTTGCTAGCGTGTTGCAGAGAATATCAGGAGAGTAGGACAGCCAATTTCATACTTCACAATGATATACTTCCTTCTGCTAGAGCCCACAATGGTTGCACAGTCGACACCCCTCATCCGACTTCTGCTATTAGTTTCCCAAATACTTGCCAACCCATATCCTGAACTCAAAGACAAGATTACACAATATATTTGTGACTATGGTTTGCTGCCCATGTTAAAGCATGGTATGGCGTCTGGTCTATCTTAGAATATACTGTCATTGTATGCAGAGGATACTCAAACAAGCAACGTAAACGTTCAATGTGACAGGAAAGCACTCGAGATGTGATCAGGAAAAGACTGCAATGCATGGGGCATGTGAGTAGTATGGAGAAAGGCAGGTTAATGAAACAGGCTTTAGATGTAGACATGTAAAAAGTCACCCCCACCGCCTACAATTCAATGAATTGTGACGATATTGAGTCTCAAATCTCATCGGATAATTAATTTTCAGTTAACTGTTTTGTGCACGCCATGATCACTTTTGTAAAATTCACTGGCCTTTGTCAATCCACCGATGGACTGAGGCTTCCCCTATGCCATTACAGTCATGGGAATTGTTTGACCATACTTCACCAAGCAGTGTTACCTATAGCCAGGAATTAATGGCACTGCCAAAGGGCAAACTCTTAACAGTCATGGGACACTGTGAGCGGAGACTTTGGAGGCCACACGTTGACCGTAAAACAGTTGCAAAATAAGCGATGTCAAGGTGTGGTGGTAAAATTGGCATTGTCTCTGATGACTTCTAGATTTTTTTGACCTGTCGGCAAGCCGATGTTTTGTCATTTTTATTTTTTGTCATCAAATAATTGAGGGGGGTGGTCCTGTAAAAACTTGATAACCCATTCCAGCTTTATTGAAACACTTTATAATCCACTATGAGATCTCTTTTACCAGTGGCAAAATATAATAGTAGGTTTTTACCCTTTTAACTGGTACAAAACCTTTAAAGGTGTCAGTTTTGTACCAGTTAAAAGGGTAAAAACCTACTATTACTTCATAATCCACTTTTGAAAAGTACGCCCTTGCATTATCTCCCCACAAAAATGAAGTTCATGTTTCTATTTTATCTGCTTACCGTCAACAAAAGCCTACTTTCTTAAAAATTATATTGTGGGTTTTTAAGTATATATTTTTTGTTAATTCCAGGATGCTCCTCAATCTTTTGTGGTCACATTTCCCTTCTTACCTTACACAGCTGTACGAAAAGGTAGGTGGCACCTGCCTGCACGCACCTCCAGAACGCATTGTACTCGGCTCTGCAAACGGCACGACCAGACAATGAATGGCATTTTAGTATAAGGGCGACAGCAGACATGAATGCTTCAAACTTGATGAAAGCGAGAATTGTTTGGCTCATGTGGCACAGCGCTGCCACTTAACGAGGCCACAGGCGTCCACCGGCTGTCATCCTTCTAACCATGGATGGGGGTCCTGCCCAAAAACCTCTCTACTTATAAGTCTACTAGACATCTGTGAAAAATAGCTTTATACCTCATCGGATTCATCCAGTATAAATATTCGGATTTTTTAATCTGATTCAATAATCCTCATGAAACCGGCCATGTCAGCCCCAACTGATCCGTAACATTCTGTGAAGCTAGGACGGATTGTTCCAAGTTGTTCACGTCTTTTCGCGGATAAGACGAGTGACCGAATGCATTACCGGCATTTATCTGTGGATTCGTCGGTTGTAAATGGCAGCTAATTCAAGATGCTGTCGACTCGACTAAGGGGGCAGAGACGCCGCAAACCCCAACTATACACCAGCAGGCGTCATGGTCGGGATCGAACCAACGACCTCTTGCATACCAGGCGAGGTAGTTAACATCTCCTAGCCACCGTGATGATGAGACACGCAAACCCCAAATATACAGCAGCAGGCGTCAGGGCCGGGATCGAACCCACGACCTCCTTCATACCAGGCGAGGTAGTTAACATCTCCTAGCCACCGTGATGATGTTTGTGTTTTTCCCTTGTGATGGGACTTTGTAGGGTGAATGTTGAGATTTATAAGGGTCACGGGGTGACCAATAAGGTCTGAATTGATCTGTAGTAATTGATAAGGGGTTTACAGCTCTGACAACCCCCACGATACACACGGCGTGGTGACTGTGACGGGAGGCCCTCATCCAGCAGTGGATTGACCAAGACACCTGTACACACACACGCAGTAACTCACAGGCCGGTGCACTTGTACGTGATGAGGTAGGGGAAGTATGACAACGCGAAGCAATTTCCGAAATGAAATAAAGTCATGGTGGTGTTGGTGGTGTTGTTTTATCGGGAGGTGAGGGTACCGACAGTGATGGGGTTGGTGATGAGACGGTGCTGGTTTAAAGGTGTGGTGGTAGTTGATGGCTGTGTGTAAGAGTTGGTGGTGATTGTATTAAAGGTGATGGTTGGTGGTGGTGGTGATGGTGGTGAAGGCCGCAGGTGGGAGGGGCGAGTTGACCTGGAAGCACTTCCCACTCTGGGGGTTCTTCCGGCGGAAACTGAATATAAAATATAAAATAGAATTTTTAAAAAATATAAACATACAGTTCTAGATTTGAAGCTTTCGTGACTGCAAGGATTCATACTCTTAGGTTTTTTCGGTAAAGTCACGTAGGTAAAAAATATATATTTATATTATTTATATAACTTATTTTTAAAAATAAAAATAAATAGTAATAAAAAATGTATATTTATTGCTTCTTTTTAAATGTGCAAAGGAAAAAAAATGTTCGGGGTCAATTAATCGCGGGTCACAAGACATCTGGACCACCCTGTACACTCTAAATCCCACTTAAATTGTTCTTATTTCATCGGAAGACCTCACAGTGAAGTTGCTTCGTGTGTCATTTTACGGTCATAGAAATCTGTACATTTGAAACCTAATGATGATTAATATTGACTTTTAAGCACAGGGTGTGGGCGGGGGTCACGTGACTGCGGGAGCCCCAACCGCCGACCCCCCTCCCACCACCCCTGACCCCCCCCACCCCCGCCCCCCCCCACACCCTCCCCCCCATCCAGTTTGCCCACTGGATGTGACGCGCGGGCCCAGCCACGTTGGGTGAGGGTTGACGGCTCAACGACGACCCCGCGCTTTTACACTCGCCTTGATGACGTCACGCGCTATTCGTCCAATACGATTACGGCGGGTGAGGGAAGGGGGCGTGGCGGAGGAGGGGGTAGGGTGATGATATCCCTTAGTAAGATGGCCGCCGCGTGAGCCCGACCAATCCGCGCTCGGGTTTCCGAGAACACGTGAGGAGTCATCTGACTGCGGGGGCCGTGCAGGGGCAAAGCGGAGGTAGCGGTGGTGGAGGTGGACGCCGTCAAAGGTTCGGGTTCGAATCCAGATCCCGCGGCGAGTAGGCGAGCTCACGCCTACCCCTCCTCTCTTCCCTGCCGCCTTTGTCTCCCTTTGACTTCCTACCCCGGGCCAACAGCGACAAAGGTTGTGGAGCGGTGAGTGGCACAGTTGGTGTTGGCTGGTGGAGTTGTGTGTGTATGTGTGTGGGAACTCCCTCCCCTAGTTTCCTGGTTGTTGCAGACTTCACCTTTCGTGTTATCACGCATTCGGCGTCAGATTCGCTGCTGCTACTGCTGCAGCTTCTGTCGAGGCGTTCGGCGTGCGTGAGCGATGGGATGACATCGGCTTGTTGATGATGAGCAGCAGCAGGGCATCGCACCACGGCTCTTGAGATATGGCGACGGCGTGCGGGGCAGGCTTTCGTCCAGCAGTGAATCAAACGTTGCCCCGATGATGATGATGCTTATAATGATGGGGCTCTTGAGAAACCGCGGTATATATTGCAACGAGTCCAACTCCGACACCGCACTGGCAAAGCGGGGCGATCTCTGTTGCATTTCGCGGGAGTCGTTCTCGCCGTCTCGCACTGCCCACGCAAAGTATAAAAAATAAGAACATTTTTCCCCTATTTGGCAATACAACAGCTGTTAAGATGTTCAAACACCAAATCGCTGGTGTAAACCAATCCGCTTCAAGGACGGTGCATATATTATCAGTATATGTTTGTTCACTACTAGTACGTGTGGTTAATGCAGGCATGGTTCCTTGCAAAAGGTTTCTATTTGGTGTCTGAACATCTTAACGCCTCCTGTTTTATTACCGGAAAGGGTAACACCTATTCTTATACTCTTCTTATATTTTTGAGAGTTAAGATTATTCATAAACTCGGCGGTTTAATGATTTCAAAATTCAAATAGCAGTTGCTTTTATCAATCCACCGTTGTATTGTGGCTTCCTCACGCCCTATTGTTTGACCTTAACTTCATGATGATCGAAGTGCAGGTTGGTGAAGGATATTGAGATTAGTTCCCCGGGACCAGTTCGTCTGATCTTGGCCCTGTCCCGAGCATTTAACTCCGGTCACCAGGTTCTTAACAAAGTGCGCGAATCACTGCGCCACCGTTCCTTCGCCTTATCTACGATATATCGATTCTATGCCTGATCACGTCAATATGCTTAGGGAGACGACTGGTGATTTACTTTGTGGTCCATAGTTTGGGTTGCATGACCGCAATCGCTCTGCTGTGGCTTGGCTCTAATTTTCCATTCATGTAGGAGATGTCTGTGCATTAGGGAAGACGTCTAAGTGGGTTGAACGCAGAATCAGAATATTTATACTTGAAGAATCCGATGAGCTATGAAGCTATTTTTCACATATGTCCAGTAGGGGCGGGTAAGAACATTACAACAACAAACAATACAAAAACACGATAGTAGTAGTGCAAAGTACAGGCAACGCAAACAAATCACCCAATAACGTAATAGTTTACACTAAATCCATCCTACCAGGCAAAGCCTGCTGAGAAACTCATTATTCACCGCTTTTTTTGCCTTCATTACAGACTAGCTGTACTACCCGGCTTCGCCCGGGACTTGGAATCACCACGCCCGGCCGCCTTTGTCTCCCCAGTGGCGATGTCACACACCACAGCAGTTACTCGTTTGAGGCTGAGTCGACCTAGGGGAGGCCCAGGAACGGTTGAAATAATCGTCACCGGTGGTGGCCGTGAGCGGGAATCGAACTCGGGTCGCCGGGTTCGTAGCGCAGCGCGCTAACCGCTACACTACAATGTGTTACGCTTCCACGTGCGTGGGTCACATGACAGATGTGACGTCATAGCTCACTTGCCGTGCAAAAAATAAATGCATTATTGAGCTCCCCCCCCCCCCAAAAAAATACAAAAGTGTATTTTAATAATTTTTGCATGGTGTACAGTCTGGAAAGTACTCACATGGGAAATTTCCAGTTTGTTGCATGTCGGGAAGTACGCTAAACATTTTGAACAGACACACATATTCACAACTTTGCCTTTTATATATTACAGATGAACGGGCCGGGCCCAGGGCCGAGCGAGATGATGGCGGCAGCCCCTGGCGTGGCGGACGGCGCCGCGCCGGTGTGGGAGCGACCGTGGACGCTGGCCGAGATGCGCCGCGGGAGCAACAGCTGGTCCCTCGCCAGCGATGCCAGCGTAAGTACAGAATCAGAATCTGGATCTTTATTTATACTGGTGGAATCCGATGAGCTTGAAAGCTCTTTTTTTTAGCAAAGATGTCGAAGTAGTATTCAATCGTGCCCACCAGCGGCAGCTGTGGAGTGCTGTAATATAAGTAGGTTGTGGACCTGTATGATTATGCGAGTTCCAAATGGGAATACGGATTGTCGACCCTGATACCATTTTCCGGTATAAACCCGAATCATCATTGAAACGTATTGTATAGGCATCGAATAATGCGATTCCACTTGGCTCTTATCTTACCCACATTTCCTCTACGGTTTTGAGTAAATTCTGCGTACTATTCATCGTCAGTGCATTTGAATGCTGCTTTTAACATTGGAATCTCCCATAGAAATAGTCAACTCCCAGTAATAGTTCTGAGAAGAGTCCTAGGAACTGAATACGATTCCTACAGGAATTTCCTAGCTCAACTTTGCTTAGTTTCCAGTACCTGAAGAGATCAGGGGGGGTTCATTCAGGGTGATTTGGTTGATTGATCGATGTATCATCCACCTAATCTTTCCTCAACATCCAAGATGTATCTACTTCTGGATGAAGGCTCCCCGAAGCTGTCACCATCTATTAAGATGCTGCAGTGTATCAATACATCTAGCTCCTGTACACAAGCTGATCTCATAGTTCAATCTGCTGCCATCCTGTTGTAAAAAATCTAAGTTGATAGACGTGGCTTTATTTTACAATGCTGGTCAATGTGGTTTATACGCATTGTTATCTTTCACCACTCACACTCAGGGGACTCGAATCGGTGGTGAAGGTAAAAGTGCAGCCTTGAAATGTCTTTCTCATGCCACTGCATGGGGGTATTTGGTCTACTCTTCCACAATTGCCAGATATGTTGGAAGAGGTCATAGTACTCGCACTTGACCCAACCTCACGCAACCTGCCGATCGAGTAACTGTTGTGTAACAATTTATGCTGGGGTGGATTGAAGAAACTTGTTTCGACTTCTTCTTTCGTATGGATTAATAGTAGCAGATTAAAGATGTAATTTGAGATTTGTTATCGACTCAATTGTCTGTTCAGAAGCAGAGTGGATCTCGTCCATTCCTCCTATAAAGGAGTGAAGACAGCAGCAGCAGCAGCGGAGTGTTTACGATGTGCTCGGTGGTTTCGGATTCGTGGCCACACTCGCAGGTGGCCGATTCTTTGACCCGCCATTTGTGCTTCATGTGGCCTCATCGGCCACGCCCGGTCCTGGTTCGGTTAATGGTCGACAATTGGCGGCGTTGAAGGTTGAAACCGGGAGGTGAGATGGTAGGGTCCTGTATGAGATGTTTTATTTTTTTACTTCAACTGCTTTGTCTTGAAATCAAACTGGCAACCTCTGGGTTGCAAGTTGAGTGTGCTTACAATTACACCGCGGCGGACGTAGCAGCACAGCACATGTACCCTCATCCTTCTTTCATATGTTGCAGAGATAAGCAATTGATTTTTGGAGTGGCAACAAGAGTTGTAATATATCAATGTCTAGGTTATTTTACCATTCAACACTGTTGGTTGTAAGCTGGCAGATTGGTTTGATGCTGCCGCTAATTGGTGTTGATGGGCAGTGGTTTGCAATGTTACTGCATTGTTTTTTATCTTCCAACTTGTGTAGAAGATGAGCACATGTCCTTGTCATTGGATTAATTGTTTATCCAACCACTCTGTCCGTGTGTGTGTTTGTGCCACAGCTGCTGCTGTACATGCAGGAGTTCTCACAGCAGCTGATCGCGCGGACGCACGAGATGGAGCGTGAGATGGAGCGGCTCTTGGGGCAGGCCCGTGGCACTGACTGCCGTCTACGCAACACCTTCAATGACTTCCTGTCGCTCGCGCACACGCAGTTCATCGAAAACGTGAGCTGCTACCGCAACCATCATGTTTCTCAGGTGCTTTCCGATGAAGGCTGGAAAGCGTAAATGACTGTGGGGTCACGATAACTCATAAAGATGGTCTATTATTAATGTAACTTTAGAAAAAGTGTTGTGGCTTTTAGAGACTTACTCAAGCAAAAACTTACCAAATTGATTAAAGCATTGCGCAACACTTGCCGAGAAAAACGGATAAAAGAATTAACAATGTCAGCCAAGGCAATGTTAACATGATTGCGTGTGACCTCATCACACGCACGTTCCCTCCCAATGGCTTTGTAGGTATGACGTCATCTCACAACTTGACACGTCAAGCGCAGTGTAACGTCATCTCACTGTGCTGCCTGGAATGTATTATCTCTAATTAAATGCTCCTGAGGACAAATACGCCTCCGATTAGCACGGTTGGCTACGTACGGTGCGAAAGTCCAAACAACATAAACACACATATGTTTGAAAGCCCTACAGAATCCATGCCCAATGCTTGATATATTTAATTTCCATTTATTTTTTGCCTCCTCGAGCAGAAATTTGCTGGAGTAGCTTGAAGGTGACCTATGCCGGCAGCCCCTTCCCTGCCACCACCGCCACCACCACTTCTTGGCTACTGCCAACTGTGCAGTTTTGCAGACGTCATTGTGGCCGTTTGTCATTTTCAGCCGCTGTGGGTTGGGCTTTTATATATTTATTTTATTCTAAACGTGTTTTGTCATCGTCATGGGCCTGCCGGTCCTTGTTGATCTGTTTATTTTTGCCTTATTTAGTCCAAAACACATACTTTTAAAGGTGCACCCGTGACACCAACATATAAGAGTAGCCTAATTCGTCGACTGGACTGAGAAAATATCTATATTAAATGTCGAGACTAAGACGTAAATAAAATTCCATAGTTTGCCATCGATTAGGCTAAAGACTGACTAAAACATGAAAAAGAGCTGACTAAAACATGCAGCTCATGCCGGCAGCGCCAATCTGCCTTCCGCCAATTTCCTTGTGCGAGAAGGATGTGAGGTCTATCATGGTCCTGCCCCTTGTGTCCACAGAGGGTGTACGACGAGGAGGTTGAGGAGGTGCCCGCCAAAACGGAACCGGCAGAAAAACCTGACCAGGTGGGTTTCCCGACATCATGGTGGACATGGTGGTCACCCATCTGAGCACTATCCTGGCTGCATCCTGCTAAACTTCTGAGATCTCAAGAGAGATCGGGCACATTATGTGCGAGTTGGTTGTAGACGATCCATTTGAAGCAAGCGTATCAAATCTAAATCGATTCTCTAGATCCCTCCATCCATATTTCCCTGCTTAGTATTCCTCTCCCGTAGGTATCGGCACTACATGGTACCCTGCAGAGAATTGCCTACAGTGTGTCTTGTTGTGCCACTTGGAACGTACCATTATAATGGCTAATTAAATACTGCTGTATGTTGGAAAGCATTAGAAAATCCATTCGTAAAATTATATTCTGCCTCACGCAGAAATTTTTCCAAGTAGCTCAAAGAAGGTGGCCTACGCAGCCAGCCCCTTTCCTGATTCACCGCCGCCGTTGCACCGCTGCCAAATGTGCAGATGTTACCGAAGCTGGTTGTCACGGTCGGCGGCAGTGACGGTGCCTCGTCTGTTGCTCTGCCCGCCCTGCAGGCAAAGCGCGAGGCGGAGCTGATCCCACGGATCCGGCAGGCCGTGCAGCTGGGCTTGCACGTGCTGGACGGCGCCTTTGAGACGCTTGACGCCAAGGGCGGAGCCGCGGACTCGGACTCCGAGGAGGACGAGGCCGTCTACCACGTGGAGCCCATCCTGGAGCCCAAGGTTTGTGTCCGAGAGTCGCGAAATCTCCTGCGCCTCGTTTTGTTTTCGTGGAAAATGTCGTTCTTCACATTTTACCTAAAGCTAAACTACTTATATAAATGACCAGGTAAGGCCCACTGAGCTACGTAGCTCTTTTTCAGAAACGACCTGGCCACAAATTATAGCTCAAGGAAGTGGCGTATCACGTTGAAATTTACAGCAGCCAAATACTCAAAACGCATGTTTCAAAAATGTGGAGGGAAAAACCGGAGGACCCGGAGAAAAATCCACGCAACCTCGGGGAGATAAACATGCAAACTTCAAATATTTAGGCGTCATAGTTGGGATCGAGCCCACGACCTTCTGTATACCAGGCGAGGGAGTTCACATCTCGCCACCGTGGTACCCTGTGTGACGCTCGCAGTCCAAAGTTGCGGTAAGTCGAGAGGGCATGAAAGCTGTGTAGACGAGTGTTGGTGGATCACGTAGAGATTTGTCAAGCTCCCAAACCCACTGAGCGGTGAGGTGGCCCGTAGATGACAGTGCAGCGAGTCTTTTTGTGGAGCCCCCTTTGAGTGTTATCCCATTGCACACATGGTGAATTTTTTTCCGGCACTCCATATTCCTTTCACGTAAAAAAATGCTCTTTCTAAAGGGATTGGTCACCGCATCGCAATATAGAACTCTCCTGAAAAAGTTGAGACTCGATATGGCTTTTTTTGAAAAATAAATGACTTTGTTATTTATACAAGTTGAACTTTGGCTAAACTATGTCAAAGCAAAAAAACACTCCCATAGTGGTTCCTGCGCAAACCAACATAGGGTGGTGCACGCATCCTCTTCAAAGTCCTGAGCCAGTGGTTGAAATTCCATTTTCTTGTGCGGGGAGTGAATCAATTCAAATATCATCCTCTCGTACATTATCAACAAAGTTTCAGCCGATTCAAACTCCGATGGGAATTTTAACTTGCAACCTTTCCGACTGCGGTTGGTCAAGCGCTGTAATCGCAACACTGCCTGGCCAATCGGGGTTCCACACTGGGAAAGCGTTTTTTTTAAATGGTTAACAAAATCAACCATTAATTCTGATAGAAAATGTATTATATGGTTTTGGGCACAATGAGAGCACACACCTTTTGGGCTCAGAAAGCATCCGACAAATTTAATCTTCACAGGACCCTTACTGTCTAGCTAGCTCACTCTGCTTTGAAACTGGTGACATGAGTTGGCTTCCCAGCGACGGCTCACATCAGTGGCAAGCGATCTCTGAACCGGTCTTGCCCACCTCCCCCACCACTTCGCCAACCCGCACTGACCAGTTTGGTGAAGTATGGCCAAACAGCCTCCTTTGGCTGATGGTGCGTAGGGAGGGCTTCATTCACAAGTACATTGACAAAGGCCTGTCAAATAAACTAAACTCACTATCAGAACGTGAAGTGTATTATGCCAGTTTTATATGTGTGCTGTGGTCCAGTGGTTCAGTCTTGTGGCATTAAGAGTGCCGAAAAACCCACATGGCTATGTTGTACGTATCTGTGTTGTATGTATTTTGAACTTCTTTTGCACCATACGTAGCCAGCCGCGCTAACCTGAGGAGGTGCGGGATTAGAATCGCGACTGAATCTGCGCCCGTTCTGCCCTAAAGGACCCTTACTTGGACCGACCCCTGCCTCACATCATTGGCTCACAGCAGTTCCTGAGCTCCGACGATGTGGGACTGGCAGACATCAGCAGCGATGGTGAGTGTTCCCTGCGGTTTAAGGAAACTTAGCCGTGGAATTGTGTTGATAATTTAGTTGAAACTGCAATATTGCCGGATGTCTGTTTATCCCTTGGTAGAAGAAGCCGCGGACAGCGACAAGGAGAGCGCGAGTGATGCCGAGAGTGACGAGGGCTTGCCCAACGGGAACCCATCGGAGGTACAGCCCAGGCTCGCACGGCCAACAGATAACACAGCACAGAAAAGCCAACTTGATGCAATTTTCTTAAAGTGAAGACCCGCGCACAAAACTGTGGTTGTTTTTTTATGGTGGGTTTTTTTAGGGTACGACTGAATCGGATGAAGAGAGTGAAGGGGACAAGAGATCCTTTGCGTCGGTGAGTGTTGGCCTTTTTAATATCTCATCCACAAGAATAGGTTTTTCCCCTTTTTTCTGCCAACAAAACTGAAACCTTTTTCAACGGAATCATGTCTGCATTAACCACAATACTTGTAGTCAGAATGCAAACAAAAAACATACTCATCCACAGTTGTATTACAATTGTGTTCCTGGCATCACATATTGATGTCCCGAATTCTTGCAGTAAGCATTGCACCACCCCATATTAGAGAATTGCCTCTGGAAGGTGAAATCGCAGAATGACTTCATGATCTCCTTTCAATTCTTATCCACACTCGGGACATTGCACGTTGCCACTTGTAGAGATGTTCGTCGCATAGTAATCAAACCGATAAATTGCAGCCCTCGTAGCTGGAGTTATTTGGGCTGGAATTGTTTGGGTTTGTGTTGGGCAACTGTCGTAACAAAAAAACATGTAATGAACATTTGTGTTCGGCTGTGCTTTCCACCTGCAGCGGAGACCGGAAAACGGCGATCCCAGCTACGATGGAGAAGAATCCGAGCCGGACATCTTTGGCCACTCGGATGAGGAGGAGCCGGAGAGACGGGGGGTGGCGTCGCGCCCCCCACGACCCACGGTGCTCTTCCCTGACGACCGCACCTCCAAGCTGCCCCGTCGGAAAATGAGCGTCGACTCGGAGGACAGATCATGTGAGCACGTGGAAGGGGAGGTGGGGGGGGGCTTAGGATGTTCGCAAGCAGGGCTTAATATCATGCGGGCCTGGTCGTTCAGGCGACCCGGGAAATAATTCCCCACCGGCACGCCACATCCAGTCTCTACCCCTGGCTATGGCGACTTGTCACCTGCCACGTACTCCGGTCTACCAGCGACCTGTAAAATACTTTCACACCCGGCACACCACATTCAGTATACTTCTCGCTATGGATGTGGCTATGGGTCATGTGCCACATACTACGGTCTCCCAACTGACCCAGGAAATATTCGGTGAGAAAGTAATAACTATTCATAGGTGATAATAAGCAGCCAGACAGATAAAAATATGGACTTTTTTAATTTTTTTGTAACCCAACCAAATCTCACAAGCACAATAATCTGTGAGATTTGCATTATATTCGTATATATAGTCTACAAATAATGTTCTTGTGATTTACCTTAAAATATAATTCCTGCTGCAACCCACGAATGATCCACTGCTGGATGAAGGCCTCCCCAAGTCGTTGCCAAGTCGTTATTGTCTCACAACAATCCATTTAACTCTCGCACACGAGCTAATTTTATTGCTCCATCTCCATGATGTGACGTACTCCCTGGCGTGGCGACTATACATCGCTGTCAATAGGCTTGCACACTGGCGAGCGTGTTGTTCACTCGGTTATCCAGATTCATTGAGATATAGTCGATCCTTACACTCCTGTTACGTTCACAGGACATGTGTCTTCATGCAAATTATATGTAAGCTAAATTTTGCGGAAAAATCTGTACAAATAAAACAGACACGAAACTAATACAAACGTGGCAGTATAATCAAGACAAAAAAAACATAGCTCATCTCCAAATCGTGACGAATTCATCACATTGGAAGGTGAATCTTTACGTACCTACGATAGAGCCTCCGCATAAACACAAACACGTGATGTGGTTGGAGGAAGCACAGTGCCAACTGATCTCTTAACATAAAAAAATCTCCCGATGCCAAAAATGCGACAATAATATCCATGCAGCCATGGCAGATGGTGTCAATTTAATTTAAATTAATCCCATGCCATGCTGCAACCGAGCTTTTGTGGTTGTAAGCCGTGCAACTATGCTGTGGAAGCTGTGGGTTTCGCGCGATGTTTAGCTAATGTCGACACCGCTGGTCGTTCTCGTTTGGGCTTTGTCTTATCTTTTTTTCGCTCAGCGAATGCGTCGGGCGAATCTGCTGCTCGCAGAAGACACCCGGAGCGGACGCCCGGTCGCAGAGGTGAGACGCTCCGAGGGTTCGCTCCATTGAGGGTTTCGCCATGTTTTTGTGCTGTTGCAATCCGTGTGTTGACTGTATTTTCACTGCGTAGGGTTTTCACGGTTGTGCCATATAGTTTTCCCCTGTGTTTTCTGGTTGTGCTGTGTTGTTTGGCACGATGCCCCTCGGCTAAACAACTGCACTCTGTGACATTTCATTATGTTATGGGTGCAGTATGAATGCAAGTATTATCTCCATATATATAAAAGGAGAAGTTGTGATTATTTATGTCTGTTCAAAATGTTTAGCGTACTTCCCGACATGCAACAAACTTGAAATTTGCCATGTGGGTTCTTTCCAGACTGTACACCATGCAAACATTATAAAAATACACTTTTTGGGGGGTGGGGGGGGGTCAATAATGCATATATTTTTTGCACGGCAAGTGAGCTGTGACGTCAAATCTGTCATGTGACTCGTGCATGTGGAAGCGTAACGCATTGTAGTGTAGTGGTTAGCGCTACGCTGCACTACGAACCCGGCGACCCGAGTTCGATTCCCGCTCGCAGCCACCACCAGTGACGATTATTTGAACTGGTCCTGGGCCTCCCCTAGGTCGACTCAGCCTCAAACGAGTAACTGGTGTGGTGTGTGAACATCGCCACTGGGGAGACAAAGGCGGCCGGGCGTGGTGGATCCAAGTCCCAGGCAAAGCCGGGTAGTACAGCTAGTGTGTCATAAATTTAGCCTAAACTACAATCCTACTGTCATATCTGGGGTGGAGCACCCCGTTCATACCTCGCTGTGCCCGATATAATTCAACGTAAAGCTGTCGGGATGATTGACATTGCCAGCACTCGCTGATCGGCTCCAATCATTCCCTAACCCAGCAGTTGGTCGCCTCCTGTTCACTCTTCTATAGCAAGCAAGAGCTCAGATCTTGGGTGAATGTGCTGCCTGATCAGGGCCCTCAGTTGGTGCCTTTACTTCATCGGAACATAATATTGGTCGTGAAAGCCTTGGGATGAAATGTAATTGGCCCGTGCAATTTTTCACGTATCCTCTAATGGCAATACAATCCGTTAAGTGTTACTGTATGAATACGTGACTAACAGAAGTAACAGTTTAGCCGCTTGTTTTAATAAATAACTAAATGACAGAGTATTGCCGGACAGTCTCGGCTTATGTTCGCAGCACAGGCATTACGCGATCAACACTCGCAGATGAATAACTAAGCTGCATGCGATGGTGAACGCCTCTGATCCAGAACTTTTGAGACAAGGTTTGGTGGATCACATAGATCATTTGTGCGACTCCCAAGCTCCAGGTGGGCAGGAGATGGCAGTACAGCAAGTGGGATCATTACCTCATCTGTGTGGAGCTATTGAGTGTTTTTCCCTCGTATGTCTGGCGGGTTTATTTACACACAAAGTAAAATACTCCTTATAGAAAGAAATGGACAAACATCCAAATGCAGAAGCCTCCTTATAATATACACTTGAGGAAAATCTGGGAAAATCGGATCTCAAGTTTATCAAGGTCATGGCATAAGGACCAGTCACCAATGACTGCACAAAACAGCCATCACATTAAATAGGCATATGATGATACGTAAATTTGTGGAATAAAATCAAGTAGCACATGTGACAACCGATTGCTTATGATTTCTATGAAATATAAATTATAACTTGACATTTAAGGTAGGTGTTGTAAACATGAGACAAAAAAGTATCCTTGAATTGCCACCACGAATCTTGGCAGTTCGTAGAATCTCTGGGGATGAGCGGCAGTTGGAGGTATTGCATTGTTACATGCCTGCTTTTGTTATTATTTCATAGGCTTTGTGTACGAGATGATTCCATGATTATATGCTCGATTAATGTTTTTAGTTTTGCCGTCGGTTGTTTGCTGTCACTAACTTCAACTAACCCTGAACCTAATTCTAGATTTGAAGCTTTCGTGACTGCAAGGATTCATATTCTTTGTTTTTTTCGGTAAAGTCACGTAGGTAAAAAATAAAAAGTAAAATAAAATAAAAATCACGACGTTTCGGAGGCAACACAAGCTTCCGTCTTCAGGTGGAACAGCCACAGCACGATAGCTGCATCAAGTGAGAGAAACTCCAAGAAAACCGTACCTGAACCCCCCCCCCTCCCCCTATTCTCCCCAGACATGCTGGCAGCCCCGGAAGATGAAGACGGGTCCCCCTTTGCGAGCACCAGGGGGATGTTCTCGGGTGGCAAGGGCCTGTTTGACGACGACGAGGTACCGCAACGCCTGCCACGCGGGACGCAACGCTTCCACCGCTCGTGAACTTGGCGCGCTCAATTGATGTGGCTCCTTAGGGCTACCCCTTGAAGGAGGGTGACCTGGTTGGCTCGGAGGAGGTTAAGAGCGTTCGCCTGGTGGCACTGCTGATCCTGGGGTTCAAATCCAGACAATTTTCACTGATTATACCCGGTACCAATTGAATACACTTGAGTAGTCTTGACACAGTCACCAATGGACTCTTATAGGGATGCAACTCATGAAGACCCAGAGACTTACATAGCATACAACATAAATCTAACAGAGAGAGTCTTTGCCTAGAAACATCCGGCAGTTCACCAGCATGGGTTCCAGCAAGCCTGATAGCTGATGAGACACTCTTTGTTGAAACTGGTTGAGAGTGTATGTTGAATCAATGCTAATGAAATTATGCACAGCCAGAAGGCTGTTTGGCTGATTGGATGTGTAAAAATATATTTCTCTGTGTAGGAACAGATATGTGAAGGAGGCATTTTGTCTGCTTGTTTATTTTATGACTTGCATAGAGATCCACAAACTTACATAGAGACCCATGGACATTGACCGAGTTGTGGTTAAAGTGGGTGGTACCGATGACTGCACAACACCATCACGTTAACTTTGGTTCTGTCTTAAGTTTGGTTTAAGCTTTGATTTAAAATATCAGTTTGGCTTGCATGCGACGGCATTACTCTGGTGCAGAACGGATGGATAAGTTCTACTCCCTACTGTGTGGCACAGAAATCGCTTGAAGTGATGTTAAAATTAGTTCCGTGATATCCGCTTCTATGGGCCATGCTCTTAACATGAAGGGTTGCACTGTCCTGCAAGAGATGTGAATGGCTTCTCTGTATTAGGACGTAGTTCCAGTAGCACATCTGGGCAATAATAAACAAAGACCACCACCCTCACAGTTGGCCCTGCTGTTAGCAGAGCAACTGTACATCATGGTAAAAAATACAATTTATTCCAACTTTGTTCCAATAGTGCTGTTGGTGTCATATCAAGAAAGCGACCATTCGGGACTTTGCATTAGGCATTGTATCACCCTGTGTCTGATGATGGTCCGCGGAAGGTGTTGCCCACCTGACTTAAATACGATGGTGCTTCTTGCTGTGTCGCTCAAAGGAGGGCGGGCTCTTTGATGAGGAAGTGAGGACTGAAGAAAAGACTGTGCCTGTCCCTGCAGAGACTAAGACAGGTGTGGTGTGTGTGTGTGTGTGCTGCTCGCGACCCGCTCCTGTGAACGCACCCGCTGCCTTTGGACGTTACGCCGTAACTTACTGCTTTCGTTTACCCCTTGATTCGATTGCCACGATTCACAATCACGAATCAACTCTAGAAATACTTTTTATTTCTCTCGTTTTGAACTGCCTTGTCTGCGGTGTCCCCGATGTCATGTTTGTCTCATTTGTACTGGTGGCTGTGTTACACTTTCTCATTTGTACTATCTGCCTCTGTACTGTCTCTCTTGCCCATGCTGTCTGCTCTATAATATCTGTCTCGATTGTGCTAGTTATCTTGTTTGTACTCTCTTGTCTTCTTGGTTTTTTCGGTAAAGTCACGTGACTTTACCGAAAAAACCAAGAAGATGAATTCCTGCAGTCACGAAAGCTTTAAATCGAAATGTACTCTCTTGCTTGCGTTGTGTACCTCTGCACAGCCTGTTTTGCTTGTTTTTATTATGTCAGTCTAGTTTCCACTGTCCATCTCATTTTTAGTGTCACATCTTGTTGTGTTGTCAGTCTCGTTTTATACTTTCTTATTCACTGTCTAATCTGTCACATGTTTATTATGTGTTCTGTCTCATTTATACGGTCTCATTTGTTATGTCAAATTCTGACCTTTATTCTCATGGAAACATTTGTACGAAAAAAATATGATTCTTATTCGAATTATTCGATAGGTAACATGAGCTTAAGATTCGATTTTATTTGATTAACCATTATGGGACTGCATTAACCAGCTGACCTGTTATCTTTGCAATGTAGAGAATGTATTGAGAAATAAAAAAAATTCCCCATAATTTATAGGATTTAGCTTACAATCTAGGAAAAGTGTCACAAAAGGTGTCATTCGGCTACTAAATGTGTCATTGATGGTGACGCCAACGGTTCTCTTAAATTATAAAAATAATTCCAAATATACATTTTAAAATACATTGGTTAAGTTCCTCAACAGCAATAAACACACACCCCCACATAAGTACAGCTTAAAATGTGAAAATTATCCTAATAATTAGCACATCTTCCCTTTGGATAAAATCTCACACTTTGCATTGTGTACTCTAACACTTATAATGCCACACTTGCTAATTTGAGAGGAAAATATTTTTATGGAGCCATCATTAATGTTTACCAGGCATGTGTGTTTGTGATCACCGAGTCGTCGGTTGCAATTGAAGCTCAAATCCCAACAGCTACTGCTTCCTGTGTGTGTCTGCGTGCGATGGCAGATCGGACGTTAACGAAATCTGGGAAAAAAATCCCAGCTGGTGCCGTGTCCTTATTTCCCGGTCAGTGCCCTTCTTTCTCCACTGCGCCGAGAGATGTTCACACGGAGGGTTTTGCCGCGGTATCGCGATGCTACTTTTCGTCGTACTTCATAAAGTCCACAATAGTCGTGTCATCCTTTTTAGCAAAATATCCTCATCGTGAATCTTCTTTTAAGCATCCTATTACCTAACAAATGATTGGTGGGATAAAAACAATCGAGTCGTTGATATCATAAATAAATATTTATCCTTCCTATTAAACTTGATGATTTTCCTGCAAGTTAATTTAGTTATTAATTGTGTAACTGACAGCATGTGCATCACGAGCATAATCGATTGCGGTTCGTGACCAATTGGTTCAGCCTCCCAAGGCCCGTGTTTTTCACCTGAAAGTCGATTAAACCTCCCTTGATGACGCTCTCACACCGTTCCGTCAGGCGAGGGCATTTTTGTGCCTCCGAAGCCGCAGCCCGTGGCCCAGGAGGTGCCGAAGGTCGTGCAATCCCAGCCGGAGAAGAAGCCGGCCTCCACCTTGTTCAGCGACGACGAAGAGGGTGACCTCTTCGCGGGAATCGGTGGAGCTGGCAAGCAGACCAAAGCAGGTGCTGTCCGTATTTACAGGAAAAATAACGCCGAACAAGTTAGAATACCCGTGCTATGCATGGATGTTGTAATGCCTTCCAACGTGCGTCTGTCTTCGGCAATAAATTGCAGTGCGGAAGCTGATGGGTAGCAGTCAGAGCAAAATGTATATGTGTATTTTCAAGTATTTCTGTTTTTCTGGTTTATGACTTCGAGTTTTGGAAGATGTTTTTTATCACTTTGCCCGGTTTTCCAATGTGTGGGTCTTTAACAGCAACATAATCTTTATACTGAATTCTAATTCCTATTGGATCATCTTTATTAGTTATTGTAACGCCTTGTTAGAGACATTCAATTCATGCATTCCTGCGACATTATTTGGATTCCGTTCATTCACGTTTTGACCGATAAAAGTTAAGTGGGGTTTAGTAGGACACATTGCTAGAAGGGTTGATGGCAGGATGACAGCTAACAAAGGAAATAGGCTCGAGAAGACATCAATCGTGGAGATCGAGCGATGAAATCAGCTCGTATGCAGGTGCTCGGTGCATTATTACTCCGCAGAATCTAAAGAAATAGCAACGGCTTCGGAACGCCTTCATCCAAATTAATCCTGGCCGATGCTGATTACAAAGGGCACAGAACACTACTGCGGTTTGCTTAAGACGTCCTATTTATTATCCGTGGCCTGTCAGCAGTTGCAGAGGCTCCGAGGGCAAAGCCCAGCCAAGGTCTGTTTGCAGACGAGGATGCCGACACTGACGGGGATGACGGTGGAGGCCTTTTCGGCTTCAAGCCGCCATCCACAAAGACCCTCCCGTCCAGGACGGATACCACCAAGGTGTCGCCAGCCCCAAGCCAGCAGAGCAAGGTGGGCGCGCGTGTGCTGCTGTATGCGCGCTGCGCTACAAACCCGGCGAACTGGGTTCGATTCCCGCTCAGGGCAAAGGCGACCGGGCGTGGTGCTGTGACCACCCACCCCCTTCGTGTGCCGTGCTGGCCTTCATAGGTGCTCTCGCTGACAGCACTTGCCCCAATAGCCTGTTAAGGCTATAAGGGGGGTATTTGTCTTTGCTGCTGCATGCACGGCCGTGTGCGCTGCGGTCGTGAGCGCGCGTCCGTCCGCTACGCCCGCGAAGTGGAATCTCTCGGAACCTCATTGCCGGTGTAAGATAGTATTTTAACCTCACACAATTTCGACCCCGGGGTCAGAATACTTACAACTTTGTTCAGTGCTTTTGACTTAAGACGCCTTGGGACATTCGTGGAAGGCGCCTTACAAATAAATACAAATATTTATAATTGTAAATCGGCGAACTCCCACCAATAATTATAGATACGTGACGAGAAGAAGTCTCAAAACTGGCTGGGGGATTAAACTACTAAGGGGGGTGTGGGGGGGTGTTCAAATAATCGAATATTTTAACCCCAGGGACAGATTTCTAAGGGGATACAAATGCTATCTCACACCGGCGATTTTCACAAAACTCTTGCTGCATGATAAGATGGAGTAAAATTCACATGCGACTGTGAATACCTTAATTCATGTGTGCTCACCAATCGAAAAAAAATCCGTTCTGTTACAGCCGTCCACCCAGCCACTTAAACCCAAGGTTACTTCCTCCCTCTTTGATGATGATGACGACGAGGTAAGGTCGCTGATTCACATCTTTTGGATAATTTAATGTGATTCCGAGCACTGTAACGATTACTTGTCGGTCATCGCCGAAACTGTCTTGACATTAAAACTCTGCTCGATTGTTTTCGGGTTTTACCAGAGTGACCTCTTTTCAACGGCACCCACTCAGAAGCCTTCAAACGAAGGCACCAAACCGAAAGCCACCGCCGGCCTCTTTTCTGATGACGAAGTAAGATTATTACATATCTTTTAGCTCTCATTGTGGTATAATGTCATGTGAATTCGCTTCTAAAGCACAGTCAAGTGTGTCCAGTGACAAATTTGTCCACGGTCGGAATTGTAACATTCTACAGATGCTCACATATCCGACCTTAAAACACATCTCTGGTGCCCGGCGAGTCAGAAACACGACGTTGTACCGTTGTCCGTATATTCTGTTCAGGACCTGTGGGATTCCGCCAGTATACCCAGAGCCAAGGTGGAGAAACCTCAAGCCCAAGCCGCCGGGACATCTCCAGCAGCCCCGGTCACACCGAAGGCCCCCAGCCAGGCAGCGGCGGAGTCAGCTGCCCCGGCAATGGCGGCGGCGAAACCTCCGGCGGCAAAGCCGCGCGCGGGGACGGGGTTATTTGACGATGACGACGAAGGGGATGACGACCTCTTTTCGGTGGCGGCGCCAAAACCGGCCAGGTGAAGTCTCAGCGCCAACCAACGTGTGGAAGCCTTCGCTCTGGGTTGCGGCATCCTCGTGAATGTTAATCGTCCCGGTTTCATCCCGCTGTTAAAGCTGAAAGATCATGAGCGGAATTGGCCAAACTTCTCGGTGCAGGACCCTCCTGCAGATGAGCCTTGCATGAGTCAAAGAGATTCGGCCCGAGTTGTCAATCCGCTGCCAATTAGGGCCTCCACACTCCTTTGGCGTCGTGGGAGTTGTTTGGCCATACTTCACCATGCTTGGTCAATGGTGAAGTGGTGAAAGCAGGGAGCGTAGACATGATAATACAAAAGTGCAGTACAACAATTGATTTTGCTGCATTGCATTCTGCTGCCTGCCACGTAGCCCCACAGCAGCTTATACCAGCTGTGCTATGCACGGCGATCACTAATCCAAGCAATATCCAGGCTCAACTCTGCTTAGTTTCCGAGCTCTGACGAGGTCAGCTCGTTAAATCATCTTGCATAACATTGCCAATAGAACAGTTGGACTAATTTCATCCTGGTGCGCAGGTGTTACACACCTTGACAGAAATGCACGGATCTGTACCTGTCGGTCCAGCACAATGCAGTTGTTCCCCTCGGGGATTATTTTCTCGTAGAATATTTTTAAGTTCTCCGGCGAACTCTCTGGTAGTCACGTGACTAGTAGCATACTGGATGAAGTGAAATATATTTTCCAGTTTGCTTGCAGACTGGAGTAGTTGGCACATGACTAGTAGTAGCCACAGCCATCGTGAGAGGTATTCTGGACGTGGTGTGCCGTGTGCAGCAAGCCGGGCCGGGCATCGCTGCTGTTCGAGGACAACGCCGACGATGCGGAGGGAGGCTCCGCGCTCTTCGCCGCGTCTCAACCCGCCGCGGCCCCCGAGGCCGCCCGGCCGCCGGCACCGTCACACACGGTGCCGCCCCCCACGCACACCCACACACACGGCGCCCCCACAGAAATCCCCCCCCCTCGTGCCTCTCATCACCACCACCAACACCACCCAGCCTCCACCACCTTCCCCCCAGTGAATTGAAAACCCAACAAACGTTGATAATGGATTAATCGACACAATAATGTATAATGTCCAGACCCACAGCACTATTACCACCGCCAGCACCACCACAATCAGAACCACCCTCGCCACCAACAGCAGCAGCAGAACCACCATGAGCGCCTCCAGTGCTACAACTCGCATCTCGGCCGATCCCCGATGACTCGGGCTGCTCTCTCCCCGCAGAAGACGAAAGGGCAGCCGCTGGAGGCGCACTGGGAGGAGGACGAGGACCGGCTCCCCCTGCCACTCACCAGCTCCGTCCCCAAACCCGGCACGGCCAAGCCCAAGGTGCTCAGTCTGTTCGACAGCGACGACGAAGACGGCGACGACAGGGGTGCCGATGGTGGTCACGGAGACTCCGTTGACGCCGGCCGCCTCTTTGGTGCGGGCGTCAAAAAGCCGCAGGCAGCGCCGCGTGTGAACGCCGCGGACGGAGCTGGCGCGAAGCAGCCGCCACCGCAGGCGACGACGAAGGCGGCCAAGCCGGGCGTGTTTGACGACGAGGAGTTCTTGTTCAGCCGAAGTCGCGAGCAGGAGGGCGAGCCCGACGTGGACCTGTTTACGAAATCGGGAAAGGTAAAGGTGCAGCACTGCATACACTTACCCCCCCACCCCCCCGTGCCGCTGCTGGCAGTAGGGCCGACCGCCAGAGTAGCTCTCGAGAGCTTTTCTAGGACAGTGTTCAAGGCCCCGCGGGCCACTGGCGGCCCCTGGTGGCGAAAGTGTCCCCCCTCTGAAAATTAGTGAAGAACACTGTTCTAGAGGGTGTACCGGTTTCTTCATTGTTAGGACTCATCGGCACAATATAGTCAGCTGCCTTATGCCTTGAGGGGCTGTGTGTGGGCAAGCCCCCCCTTCCATCACTGTGGCAACAGTTGAGCACTGCCCAGTAGTGACAATCAGAGGGCAACGGTTAGAGGTGTAGCACTGAATTGTCTTGCTCACTCCACTGCTGGCGGAAGGGCCTCCACTAGACGGAGCTCGAGAGAGAGCCCTCTTGGAAGCAGGGGGAGTACCCACACTTTGTCCAACCAAACATGACCTGCCAATCAACTGTCTGTGGTGTAGCCATTGCTCATGCTGGCAGCATAGAGGGTAGGGGGGGAAGAAGAAACTTCAACTACGGTGACAGGAGGTCAAATCAGCAGCCTCTGTAAATCCAGTGTGCTGACCATCAACACCGCAGCAGCATCTCTTGTTATGGTTATTATTATTATGATTATTTATCTTTCTGTACATTTCGGTGATGTAATGTTTTCACACTGTTCATGTACGTTGCTATAGAAGCCTTCGGAACTGCCGACGCCCAGCTTGCCTCCGTCCAAATCAAAACCCCCATCAACAGCCATCGGGAAGCTGCAGGTAAAATGGCATGAAATAATAAATACCGTACGTACTCAGTAAATGTACGTTTAACACGTGTTCACACGACGCGTTTTCGCTTTAACACGGTTTTTTCTTTACGGAAGTCTAGCGCATGACAGACTACTCGCTATAATACCAGTCTAGCATGTAACGGACTACTCACTATAACGTGAATCTAGCACGTGACGGACTCCTCACTATAACACGAGTCTAGCGCATGACAGATTACTCGCTATAATACCAGTCTAACATGTAACGGACTACTCATTAGAACACGAGTCTAGCGAGTTTCAGACTACCTGCTATAAGGTGAGTCTAGCACGTGACGGGCTACTTTTCTGAGCACCGTGGGTGTTGGCAGCGTTGTTGGGTGATGCTGGGAGCTAGTACTGCAGAACTATTTTGCTGGTACTGATGCGCACTGTGATATTCGGTCTGCCTTCCTCTTCCTCAGTCTTTGTTCTGGCATCTTTGTGTGCATCGCGTCATCTCCACCATCTGATATTTTTCTCACTCGCCATATCTCTATAACTCTCACACACTTTTTATTTTAATAAATGACTGTCACACGTAACATTTTTTTAGAAATACTATATAAACACAACACATGTAATAAATTAAACAATACAATTACAGGCTGGAACAGCAACCCCACCTTTACCATTCTTCCTTTGGAAAAATTACTCCCTTTTGAAGCATATTCGCTTTACGAGGCAATTTCCATGAGCAAAACCCCCGTGGTAAGCGGGGGGACCTCTCGTACGTCTCATTTAGCTGTTATTTTACTTTTGATGTTACGATGTATGCGTGTTTTCTCGGCTCGTATCACGTGAAAATGTGCCCGATGTCTTCTGCCGAATGTGTATTTCCTGTAGGCCAGCTTGGCCCTAGACCCTGCCAAACTGCTGCCTGATGGCCCCAAACCCAAGCCTCGCCCACCGCTGGCCTCGTCCCACCAGCCAGCCAATCAGGAAGCAGCGGGGGCGGTGTCCGTGAAATCGTCGCCCGGGTCGGGGCCAGAGGAGGCAACAATCGGCTTTGAGCGGCCAGCACAAGCCGACACGCTGCACAGCCTCGGCAAGGTACGAGTCCCAGGACAGAGAAAATCCGTCCCCCCGTTAAGACAAACTAAACAATTTATTTTACCAGTTTGAGGCCCACTGAGCTATATAGCTTTTTCGCAGAAGTGACCTGGCCACAAATGATAGCTGAACGAAGTGGCTTATCATTGTGTGGACAATTATAGCGGCCAAATGCTCTAAACGCGTGATGTTGATTCTTAACGTGGAGGGGAAAACTGGAGGACCCGAAGACAAATTCACGCGACCACAGGGGAAACATGCAAACTCGAAATATAGAGCAGCAGGTGTCAGGGTCAGGATCGAACCCACAACCTCCTGTATACCAGGCGAGGTAGTTAACATCTCGCGACCATGGTGGGGCCGGCCGCCCCCCCCCCGTGATTAAAGTGCGGTAACGAGTGTAGTGTTTTATGGTTTCATCGCACACGCTTGATTAGGTCAAATTTAAGGCTGGGTAATAAAAAATATTGCCTTGACTCTAATGCGAATAACATTGCTCTTGACATGCAGAGTGAGTAGAGAAGTGCTAAATCTCAGAGATAGCTCTGTCGTGTCCGACATAAGAGAATCACATCCAACCACCACCTTGTTTTGTTTCCACTTCAGAACCGAGCGAAGGTGGGTGGGAATAGACGGCCGCCAACTCGCGCCGGACTCCGCCTGTCAAGCGAGAAGTCTGACGAGCCGGACGGGCCGTCCACATCCACGTCCACGTCTCCATCGCTCTCGCTGTCGCCTTCCGAAGACAAGGACGCGAGGTCGCGGCCATCTCCATTGATAGCAGGACCGGCTTTCTCACCACCACCAGCGGTTCCAGCCGACGTACCGTCTCCTCTCCAAGGCGTTGCGAGCATGCCGAGCCAATCGGTGAAGCCCGGGCAGGGACCGTCCGCTGAGAGCTCGACACCAGCTAAAGCCGGAGCCAATGCCGTGAGCGCGGTAGCTTTTGACGAGGGATTAAAAAAACCAGCCGCGAGCAAACCGCCAAAGTCGCTCGACATGTTCCTGTCGGACGAAGACGACGAGCTGTTTGGCGGCAGCAAGGCGAGGAAGCCCGCAGTGATCACCGCGCAGCAGACAAAATCCACCGCAGGGTCACGGCCCGTCCTCAGCGACGACGATGACTTATTCGCGCCGCTGTCAAAGCCTTCGAAAGAGAGTGCGGGGGAGGATGGACCATCGGCCTTATTTGGAAGCAGTGCTAAAGTCGTTGGTGGCGCCAAGGCTTTGGGAATCGGCTCGGACGATCCGTTTGATTTCGATGACCTCTTTGGCGATGCTCCCAAGGCTTCGAAAGTGCGTGCTGTGCCACAGCAGCCGAAGGTGGCACAGTCACCGCAGCCTACCGCCGCCACTGCAGTGGAGCCGCATTCCAAATCTGCAGCTGATGCCCTCGACGCCCTGTTTCAAGACTCGGTCAATAACGCAGTGGTGCACAAGAAGGCTGCGTTGTTGGATGATGAGGACGATGACGATTTGTTTGCCGGTCTGACGAAGCCCAAGAGCGTGCAGCCTGGCGCCAAAATATCGGACCCGGCCGAGTCGAGCCAACCGCCACGGGAAGAGCCCGAGGATAAAATGGCAGTGGTGCCCGAGTTTGAGAGCCAGAGCTACGGCACGGTTTTGTTTGGCGGGGCGCGCGGCTCCGAGGACGACTCGCAGAGGAAAGATCTGACATTCAGCGAGTCCGACGACGATGACGGTCTCTTTGGTGCCAGCACCAAGAAAGTATCAGAGGTGCGACCGAAGAGCGGCAGCAAAGCGGCAGCGACTGGCATTGCACAGGTGTGTGCAGAGGGCTCTCTTCTCAGGGATCGTGACTGGACCTACACTATAGACCATCTCCCCCCCCCCTCCCCCATATTAGCGAGGTCGGGGGGAGTGGTGGTGCATTGGTTAGCTCACTACACTGTGGCTATGTCACCTGAGTTTGATTCCAGGCCATGGCTAATTTTGGTGTCGAGTGATATTTGAACCGATCCTGCCCCCAAACCACCTTTCAATGACCTCCACTGACCAGAGTGGTAAACAGTGTCGGGTAACTTTCGTCCAGCAGTGCGTTGACAGAGGGCTTTGTACAGGATGGCCCAAAAGTCAGGACATGGGATTATTTAATGTATTTTAACACTGGCATTAAAACATTTTAATTGTTTAATCTTTAATTAATGTTATCTATTATCTTTAATATATATTTTTCTTCTTCCTGGAGGGTCATCTCAAATCCGTCATTTACAAAACTCAACCAAGAATCCTGAATCAATTGAGACAAAACATAATTTATGAATCTTCAAAGATTACACCTGTCGTCTTTAAAAAGTCCTAAACTAATTTAAAAAGAGAATTAATGCATGCATTTATGTTAATGGTAGTCAGTTCAAAGTGGATACGTCACTATGCCACCTGATCCCAATTGGAATAAAATGTAAGGAAATTGTAATAAAACAATTTGGAAGTGTCTCCACCCTCAGAGCACATCAAAGTGTTATTTCTCAGAGAAAGTATTTAGTTAACATTTTAGCTTACGGTTCGTACCTCGTAATGTTGAACAAGCGCTAAGTGAAACTGTGATCTTGCACACTTGCTTGCTCATTTCCAGGACGATATATTTGGGGGGGCGGCCAAGACCAAGCCAAAGTCGCACACTCCCAAGAACGTGTTTCTCGATGACGACGATGACGCCGACATCTTCGGAGACATCTTCCCTGGGCCCGGGTCGAAGACACAGAAGGCGGCGGTGTCTGGAGAAGGGACGCCACGACCGTCGTCCAACCTCGCCAAGCCAGCAAGCGCTTCCGTCTTTGATGCCGACTTCGGTGCGTGTAAACTAAACTGAACTAAACTAAACAATTTTTATTTCACAGGTAAGGTCCACTGAGCTATATAGCTCTTTTTCAGAAGCGACCTGGCCACAAACGATAGCTTTTCATGTGGAAATTCATTGCAGCTTAATACTTGAAATGCATGTTTATAAATGTGGAGGGAAAAGCCGGGGGACCCGGAGAAAAATCCACACGACCACGGGGAGAACATGCTAACTCCAAACATACAGATGTCAGGGTCGGGATCGAACTCACGACCTCCTGTATACCATGCGAGGTAGTTCACATCTCGCCACCGTGGTAGGGTTATCACGCGAGACCCAAATTTATTATGAATTGAGACCAAATCGCCATAATTGAGAATCTGGGCATGGAGTGATG
Source organism: Entosphenus tridentatus (assembly GCA_014621495.2). Lineage (NCBI taxonomy): Eukaryota > Metazoa > Chordata > Hyperoartia > Petromyzontiformes > Petromyzontidae > Entosphenus > Entosphenus tridentatus. Next base: position 1,749,172 of record CM025660.2, on the reverse strand, counting down.
ACCTCAGGCCATGTTGCATAAGGGTTGTCTTCCTGGCAGCTGCATGGCTGGTGCATTGGGAGTAATGACATAATCCCTAGCAACAGCATGAGTTTGCGTTCTAAGCTCACTTGGACACCGGTGTATCCATTTTTCTCTCACGACATTTTGTGTCTTACTAAAATCCCAGCCTACCAGACTTTACGAGCATTTTCTGTACTTGTACTTAGGCCCCCTTGTTTTGTCATGAATGTTTAAACACCTGTATTCAATTCTAATATCTTGGACCTCTGAGCCACCCGGCCACCTTCAGTTAGAGAAGGTTTTCATGCAAAGAGTGGACCACGTGCTCGATCGTGTGAGGCAGAGGAGTCCGGTAAGTAGTAGTGATACACACCAAAGCTTTGTTGAAACTTGCCGCCGTTTGTCTTTTTTATTCCCCCCCTCCGGCAGATGACATCTTTGTGGTGGAAAGCTCCGCCGCTTCAAAGAAAACGACGCCGTCACGACCGGCTGAGCCAAAGAAAGACAAAGTGGACACCATTTTCACCGACCCACTCAACGCACTCGGTGGTCCATGAAGAAGAGACAAAACAAACAAAACATCGTAACGTCTTTTATATATATGTATGTTAAAAAAACACACAAATGGCACTTTTATTTCCAGGGTAGAAGCTGCAGTCTAGCATTGCTTCTTTCTAACCTGTGCTGCTGGTGGTCGGCAGTCGCAGTACCGAGACATGATTATATTACTGCTAGAGGAGGCTACGGTGAAGGTACACAGATGTAACGAAAATTCTTGACACCAATGCCGCTTTTGACTTGCCGCGCACCGAGCAGTTGTAGAAGCCCAACCAAAAGACCCACGTGGGGAGGGAGGGAGGGAGGGAACGTAGGGACGCCGTGAGCTTTCGGACATTTCTATTGGTCAATTAGAAGTTGGGGAGAATCGGCTTCTAGAGACAAGCGACACAAATAGCCCCGTTTCCACTGGCACATCCGGTCCGCACCAGCGCGTGTGGGGCCCTCACGGTCCTGGCGGTTTCCCACTGGCTGTTTTCCGTGCCAAGCAGTGAAACTCTGTCCTCACAATACATCTGAATTTGGCATGGGGGGGGGGGGGTTAATCATTATTGTCATAAGCGACAGGTGCGACTATTTTATTTTTCTAATCTTTACTCGGCATCTAATGGATTCATCATTCCCCCTTTCCCCATTGATTCACTGAATTGTCACGATTCAATTATTTTTGTCGCCATTTTTGCAGTCTTGTATTTAATCTTTTGTTTCGTTCGTACACCGTCGTTCACCATTAGCCAAAATGTGATGGTGCATTTTGTGCAAAAAAATCTCTTGCACGCATGATTTGGTGCACGTAAGCGTAGGAATTCATGTTTTTTTCTGTTACGAATCGGGGCAGCCGTTACTTTCTTACTGTTTACCATCCCAAAAAACGTGCTGGCAGGTTGGTGGTCTAAAGGTTGCCAGTTCCTCTCCCTGGCTTGGCTGTTCCCTGTATGGTGGGAAGAGGCTGCTCTTGGCTTTTTGCCGTCGGTAAATTCAGATCTGTATGGAGGGACGTGCACATGTTAGTCGGAGGCTTTATAGAAATGACACTTTAACCAAGAGCTCTGTTTAAAATTAAATGATATTGTAATAATACTTTACATTTGAAGAAATCTTTTTAAATAATACTTGCTGCTTACGTTTGTTACCTAAAATCCAGCATTACACAGAATGGACGAATGCCTTGCCTTACTAATTACGATGACCTGGATTACTATGGCATATTACAATTGCAATATTTATATACGTTAAATCGGTGCAGCAAAACACATCGTATTCTACTTCCATGATTGCATGTCTATGTTCCTCACCTTCACCAGTCCGTATGGACCATCGTATGGTGAAGTACGGTTAAATAACCCCCTCGACCTGTGCTGCTTGGGGAGGCCCTCACTCAGCAGCGATTAACAAAAGGGTCGTACATGTGTGCGTACGTATGTACGTACGTACACATGTACGTGGACAAATTGGTGTCTGGTTAATGTCATCGTCGCATGTTGCTCCCGCTTTGTGGTCAAAGGAGTCATTTTTCGTGATTCAATGTCACATTTTTTTTCGAGTGGCTCGCAAACTTCACACATTCTGAAACAGCCTTCTTGGTGTACCGGGAAATTGGTCGTTGGTTCACATAAACCCATGTGCCCACTCTCAGGGCCCCAGTTTGAATGCAGAGAGTTGCCTGTGATTAAACTGAGTTTTCAAGTCTATTGGTCACAGCCCAGTCACAAATTACTTTTAGGTTTGGTTTTGGCACTTGATTTAGTAAAAATTCAACTGAGGACAATTAAAAACATTATTTTGACTCATGCAATGAACATTTCTCACGATGGGAGGGCCGGTGGGAAATTGCTGCCCCCATCGCATTTCCATGGACCATTTGCAAACCCGAGCTGATGCACTCACGTGCGAGAAATCCGCATGGATTCTTGATCTCATCACGCTAATTGCACAATAAGGACGACATTGGGGAAAATGTAATTTGTAAACGTATACAGTTTTCCCTCACTTTATGCAGCGTAGATGCACAAAGCGAAACCGCCCGAGACAACTGCCGGCCAATTCACTCGCACAGTACACACGATGTTGCCCCACGTCCAACCGCATAGCCACATATGTGGGAGTTCAAATCACATGTTGCGAATTTTGGGTGGAAATAGGATGACCATATATACGCAAAATCGCACAAACTGGACACACTTAAAGCGAGGGAAACATGGCATATCGGTTTGTCATGTGACAATTGTGTAGCACATTTGCAGGAAAGTGCACCCCGCACTGTGTGAATGATGACAGGCCACGATTCACCAACAGTCTTATGAAAAATATATTCTATGGGTCCATCTTCGAAGGCACAGCGCACTTTTCCGAGCGTTTCAAATGGATTCGTCATCTCATGACATGGCATCGATTACGCACTTGGATTAAGTTATGGGTAAAATACAAAAAAATACATTTAATTCTGAACGTTATCCATTGTAAACCGATCTGGGTACCCCGGGCTTAATTTATCACCGAATATGTTCTGTATTGTTAGTAGCTTGAAATACGGATGTGACGAATTGCCACTGCCAGGCGCAGAGATTTTCCAGGTTGCTTTTCCCCTGACAGACCCACGTGAAATTAAGTTCGGATTGTCCCGCATAACACGTGGTAACTGAAATTAGGAAGCCGTTGCGATGCACACGTCTATAGATGCGCGCATTTTATCCTAATTGAGCCAATAGGATTAGCCAACTTGAATGCCTGGCTAGACATTACACACGTGGATGTAACTTGACCAAAAGCAGATGATAATATTTCGATTTAAAGCTTTCGTAACTGCAGGGATTCATCTTCTAGGTTCTTTCGGTAAAGTCACCTAGAAGGGAAGTAATAAAATAATAAAAATAAAACATAATAAAATAATTATCACGACGTTTCGGCCACAACGCAAGCAGCCGTCCTCAGGTGAAGACCAGGTCTGTTCAGACGCTGTCTCCCCGACAGA
>CM025660.2:1719359-1745240 GCA_014621495.2 Entosphenus tridentatus | reverse complement strand
TCTGTCGGGGAGACAGCGTCTGAACAGACCTGGTCTTCACCTGAGGACGGCTGCTTGCGTTGTGGCCGAAACGTCGTGATAATTATTTTATTATGTTTTGTTTTTATTATTGTATTACTTCCCTTCTACGTGACTTTACCGAAAGAACCAAGAAGACAGATGATAATAGTTGGCAGAGACTTTATAATGGGAGCGAAATGCTCTTCAGAGGTATTTGGAGCACATTTTCTAGAGACAATTTGTGAACTTGGATTAAGTACTTTTTTATTTTTTACCCCGAAGTAATTTCGAGCTATAATGCTGTCTGCTATCGACTGAAGATCTGGAGAGTTTCTCAAGAGCCATGCTGTTGTAAATCATAATAATGAAACCTTCACTTGTTTTTTTTCATCTTATAACATTCTGTTCACTTTTTTTGTATGTAAATACAAATATACATACAATTTTCGTTTCCTTTTGGAGGGGGGGGTTATATTAAATTTGCAAACAAAATTGTGTGCTTGGCAAAGCAAATCTGTGGTTTAAAGAAAAATTATCCAATTGACCTGTGAATATTTCAGAATACGCGAGCCCTCGTCCTCAGTTCTCACGCTCGTGCTGTCCTCTCATGCTCCCCTGTGTTGCTTTTGAGTCGTTACCCCCCCCCCCGCCGCGCGTTGTGGTGGCCGACGCGTCCCCTACCACGTGCTGGGATTTAAAAAAAACGTAGGACATCGTGCTGGACAACTTGTCGGGGGCGAAATAAAAACACTGGCTCACGTAACTTGAGAGCGGGCGGGAACCTTGCAAAATATTGCTGGATATTACATGCCATGAGGCAGGCCCCATCGTCAACGTCTCGATAACAGGAATGCACTAAGTCTCAAGTCTGGGGACGTCTCTACCGCCCTTAAACAGTTTCACGAGGTGCAATTTGATTCGCAATTTTAGGTACTGATATATATAATAACTTCCTTTCTGTAAAAAAAAATAACTGCCTTTGCTATAATTACAAAAATTGTTCTGATTGTACTGTGCATTAAAGTATTATATCATTGATTCATTAAATGTGACGACGTAAATTCATCTCATGTGATCAACAATAATTATTTCATACTTATGGACAATAAAGTGTTAACACTTAAATGATGTCAACGTTCGGTGTCATCAATATCCGGATGCTTACCCCCTACCCCCAGCCTGCATGAGATTCGAGGGTCCTGATTAATATAAATAAATAAATTCCCTCGTGGTGAATACTCACGAGGCACTCGTGGCTTCATGCATCATGTGAACCCACTATATCTAAACATCACAATAAAAAAACATTGATTATTATTCCATGCACATGTCTCAGCTGACACCGCTTAGATCCTGGTTCGAAATCCGGGCAACCGGCTGTCACGAAGTCGCGTTCTCAAGTGCAGCAAGTTGATGGTCTCAGCCTGGTCACCGTTGATTGCAAAAAAAAACAACCTAAAATTGAAAATCGCATTCCTATAATTTACCAACGCCACGAACATTATACTCTCGGTGGCTGATCGGTTGGGGAAAGTGTTGCCGCTTAATGTATGAACCAAACGTCACTTGTGAAGGTATTTTTAATGGACAGCGATCTGCTTCCGTGGGTAATTCTCTTGAACACCAATGTTTGCACAGATCCGAGTGGATAGTTTCGTCCCATGACGTGACGCCAATGGCTCAGTCGGGATAACCTTGAGGAAAGGCCAAACAACAGCGAATTGATGCATCCTTACACGCATGCTTCCCCATCGTCCAGGCGTTTGCATCAAACACGCATCCCACTCTTCTGCTATGTGACATGCAATACAAATTACATTTGCTGTTTAATTCCTAATGGGAAACGTCGATGCAGGAAGGCCTGTCGACTCAACAACACAAATAGTATTAGATTTGTATTGTTAGGTGAAACAAAGCATCGAGTTCATTCCCATTGATGATTGAGAATGTGCTCAGTAAACACATTGTCCTGCGGAGGGAGCTGGTAGGAACGTTGGGTTGCTCGGTCAATGGCCAGGGTCAACGGCGGCGTGGTGTATTCCACAAATATGCCCGACTGTGAGGGCGGGCACAAGCCGGCGTGAGTAGGTTAAACGTTGAGTTGTATAAGGGCACCACGGAGTGACCAGCCCCTCCCCACGCAGCACCACCCCTCCCACCCCCCACCCAGCCCCACCCTCCCCAACCAGCCCCACCCCTCCCACCCCCCACCCAGCACCTCCCCACCCAGCCCCACCCCTCCCACCCCCCCACCCAGCCCCACCCTCCCCACCCAGCCCCTCCCCACCCAGTCCCTCCCCACCCTCCCCCTCTCCACCCAGCCCGACGCCTCCCATTTTTGGATGCACCCCTGTGGGCTGGTGGAACCAGGTGGTTACTCCCAGTAATACATTATTTAAATTGTCCACGCCTCTATGAATGGCTTTATTTTGCCAATCCAACGTTGTGACCACGTTTATTTCAATGTCGCTCTGAATAACTGTGGCGATAGCGAATCTTCTTCTCTTAACGCCTCGTCTGCAGCTACACTGAGAGGCAATGAAGAATGCACGGATCAAACCAAAAACACCTTCGTGGGCATGGGCAGGAAACTTCGCTCGAAGGGATGATGCAGAGGTCGCAACCGGGTACCCGATACCCGTACCCTACCCGATACCCGGCTACCCGTACCCGGCCAGGTACGGGTACCCGTTTGCGACCCTGGTGCGGCCGGGTACGGGTACGGGTAGGCTGTGAGTCACTGGTGAGTCACCGTTTGTCACTCATTTCCCAACGTCTTGTCTCTTCTCACAACTCAAGTTCCTAGAATCAACCCACCCGCGCCTGCAACATGGCTTCATCCCAGAGGTCGCAATCAGGTACCCGATACCCGACCGGGTACGGGTAGGGTACGGGTACGGGTATCCGTTTGCGACCCTGGTGCGGCGGGGTACGGGTACGGGTAAGGAATCAAAACCCGTTTGCGATCTCTGGGATGATGGGCCCGGTGGTCAAGACTAGCAACGGAGTGGCAGCCAAAGTCGGGATTCGCCTGAGAAAACGTCCACCGTGGGATGTCGATGGATCTGTTGCAACGCGAGACAGACGATGGCTCGGAGAAGGCCTTCATCCAGCAGTGGATGGATCGTGACTAATTATTATGATCATAGAAATATGAACGGGAGCTTCAGAAACTACAGACGAGATTCTTGACTCGCCAATTTTATTGAACAAATCATTTGTTGATGCTTCGTTGGCATTTTGTGCTCTGTAGAAAGGACAGTTCCCGAAACGTCGCCTTTTATCTACAGTATTTTTCTTTTAAGGCAGTGTTATTGACGAATTCGTTGTAAAAAAAACATGTTTTATTGGGTTGTTAGTATGCATCTATAATACAGGTTTTTGTTTGTTAGATCGCGTAAATATAAATGTGTCGTTAACCCCGCCACCACCCGACACAGCCAGTGAGTAAGCTATGCAACCCGGTATATGTATCGAGTTTATTGAGAAAGAATGACTTTTTTTAATGGAACTCGGCCACTTCTTATGGAGAATGTCTCATCGTGGACGTGGCGCAGAGGAGGTCTCGAGGTCACGCTGACCTCCGGTGTGGCTCCTTGGTCTAGGCCCTTTTTCTGCCAAGGGCCATTTGGATATTCACAACATCATTCACGGGCCATACAAAAAGATCAACTTAAAAATTAGCCTGTTATATTTGGTCAAACGTTTCATTAACTCACCCCTAATGTGATGGCTGGAACAGACCAAATGATGTTCCCCACCCCTGATTCTCAATTTCCCCGTACAAGAAGACTGGGTAAACCGTATGGGTTGACAGCTTTGCTATCTCTATGCATCTCTATGGGTCTCTATGGGTCTCTATGAATGGAATTGTGCCACTTGTGGAGGATGGTGCATTGTGAACATCGTGCAGAGTAGGTATCGTGGTCACGCTGACCTCCGGCGTGGCTCGTTGGTCTAGGGGTATGATTCTCGCTTCGGGTGCGAGAGGTCCCGGGTTCAAATCCCGGACGAGCCCAGCGAAAAAAAACACGCTCGCTTTTTTTTGTTGTTAAACTAATTTAAAAAGTTGTTACATGTCGTGCTATTTAAAAAGACTTGCAATGTTGTGCTATTCAAAATGTCAGCTTTACAACTACGTTGACTTTATTCACCAATGCGCTTGTTCTTAAATAAGTTGTGGTCCGCAGTTGAAACTTTGAACAAAGGAAGTTTTGTCGCCGACTCGCCGCGTGGTTGTCGGTTCAATTCCACGATTCGACGGGGGAGGGCGCCAAAGCTGGCAATGAAACCTGACGGAGAATGCGTCAGAGAAAAACAATCATTTGTATTTAGCGCGATACATTTACACGTAACGCGTCTAAAAGCGTTAACGTGATGGGTTGCGTGTATTTCACACGTGAATGAATGTGACGGAAAATAAAACCTGTTTTATTTTTTATAAAAAAAAGAAGCGCACTTGGGCTCGTCCGGGATTTGAACCCGGGACCTCTCGCACCCTAAGCGAGAATCATACCCCTAGACCAACGAGCCAGCCGACAGAGAGTGTCGCTCACGAGCCTCATATAGATCGGCCTTCGCCGCGAAACTCAACAATAAATCTCTGAGTCGTCATCTCCAGCTCCGATCCTACGCCCTGTCTGAGTTTAACACGCAGCCTAACTTATTACAGACCACTTGGTCACCCCGTGCCATTTATATAAATCTCGACGTTCATCCTACAAAGTCAAACAAATAGACTATTGTTGTGCCCGTGTTGAAACGGATGTAGGCCTAATGGACCTGATAACTCAATTCCCCCGTACAATAATACGGGGTAAACCGTATGGGTTGACAGCTTTACTATCTCTACGTATCTGTATGTATCTTTGGGTTTCTATGGATCTCTATGGGTCTCTGTCTATAATCCTAACCTGTCAACCCCTTATCAGTGCCCGACCTTATTGCAAATTCAGATCTTATTGGTCACCCCGTGCCCCTTATAAATCTCGACGTTCATCCTACAAAGTCACATCACAAGGGAGAAACACAAACAAACAGACACAAATCATCTTATTAAAATTGCTCTGCCCGCATTGAAACGGATTCACGCCGAATAGACCTGCAAACTACATTTCCCCGTAAAAAAAATACGGGGATAACCCGTCCGTGTTGACAGCTATGGGATAATGCATTAAAACGTTGAAGAACAACACAAACAACAACACAAACAACAACGACGACGCTAATTCTGGGCCCTCTGTGGTGGTGGTGGTGGCTGCCACCACTCACAGCGCGCGTCGCTGTCGCCATGGCAACGCGGACACCCACCACCACCCGGTGCTTTAAAGTTTTCACTTTCCTCGTGGCGAGTTTTAATTATAATTTATAATCTCTTGGGCTTTAGCGTCGATATTGCGAATCGAAGTTGACTGTTGATAACAGTCGGTAATTCGCGATTTTATTTTATTTTAAAACAAATGTGTAAACTTAGTTCGGAACTTTGGGTAGGCATTCGGTGTGCGTGACGATTAACTCGTAAAGGACGACAGTAAAAATAAAACTTCTTTACAGCGACTGAACATTAAAGTGTGCAGATTTACACATTAATACGAGCCATATATTGTGTGTTGTCAACTTTACAAGTCTGAAATCTTTAGTCAACACCGTGGGGATGTTCGTCACCGTTAAATACGGAGGTAAAGTACATTAATTTGTTAATTACATAACCTAATTTGCTTAATTGTCGTAATTAATGTAACTAACTTTAAACAATACTATTGTTGTCTCTTCACGTGTTCATTTGATAACAGGCCCTCAACTCTTTGATCGGCAACGTTTTCGCCTCTTCTGTACTTTGTAAATGTATACATTTACCTAGGCCTTTAATAGTTTAACTTTATTTACATATCAATGTACATAGAACGATAAACATGTTACTTGAGAATGTATAGTTATAACATTAAAACTGTTCAATACGGTAAATGTATGATAAAAAGTGATGTAAAACAATGCTTTGTGCTGTTCTTACATCACCTCCCTCTGCCATTATCACTGAATACATTCTACTTAAAATTACAACAATTTATACTCTTTGATTTTTTCGATAAATCAATAAAAATTGATTGATTTTCATTTATTATTACAATTTTATTTTACATTTTTATTTAATATTTTTATTTTCACCTACGTGACTTTACCGAAAAAAATCAGAGAGTATGAATCCTTGCAGTCACGAAAGCTTCAAATCTAGAATTACAACACTTTAGGTTGTGTCACTAATTATCGTCACGGTATTTGTGTAAGTGTTTAAACCACGTCCTTTAACAGAAAGTTAACAAGATACGTGGTGGTGTATAATGTTAATACGGTATTTAAAAGCTATTCGCCATCATAATCCAACTTTATCTAATACAATGCACCCACTTAAAGGGAAATGTTAGGGTCGTTTATCGTTTACTTTATTCAGGCAGGTATTTGCTTATTTAAAATAACAATACGATATGAATGACCTGTGTTCTGGGTCGTACGCACCTTACAACTGAGCTAATGTTTGCTTTAGACTCTTACAGCCTGGGCTTTATTATTCGTAGTAAACTTGTAGTATTTCGCCAACACAAAAAATAACACCTTTATAATATGGCCTTAACAAGAGATTGTTGTTTGCGAGCAACTATTAAGGTCGGCAAGGCCACGCTAACGACTGGGGGGTTGGTGGTCAGCACTGTGCCCGGCCACCTTTGTCTCTCCAATGCTCCTCGATTTCAGCACCGCACACCGGGTTCTCGTTTAAGGCTGAGTCGACCTAGAGGGGGGCCCAGCAAACGGCTCGGGATGTTCATGGGTTCGTAGGAGCGCCACCACCACCACCGCCCCCCATTAATCTCATTCACAAGGGTGGCCTGGATTAAAATAAAGACTTTAAGGTTTTGGGTTTCTTTTTTCGTAGTCAACCCGTCAATAATGCATCTGAACAACAAAACCAGGAATAAAACAGCCACTGGATGTGTCTGTCCAAATGATGATGGGGGGCCACTTTGTTGAGCTGTCATTTGTGGCCAGGTCGCTTCTGAAAAACAAGGTAATACTGGTAGGAACCAGCTGGTTCCACCAGCCTACAGGGGATTATTGTGTCCGTCCGTCGTGCATCCAAAAATGGGAGGGGTGGGGCTGGGTGGAGAGGGAAGGGTGGTGAGGGGCTGGGTGGGGAGGAGAGGGTAAGGGGAGGGTGGGGAGGGGAGGGGCTGGGTGGGGAGGGTGGGGAGGGGCTGGGTGGGGAGGGGCTGGTCACCCCGTGGTGCCCTTATAAAACTCAACGTTTAACCTACTCACGCCGGCTTGTGCCCGCCCTCACAGTCGGGCATATTTGCGGAATACACCACGCCGCCGTTGACCCTGGCCATTGACCGAGCAACCCAACGTTCCTACCAGCTCCCTCCGCAGGAATGTGTTTAATAATAAAACCTCAAGTGGGCCTTGCCTGGTACGATGGGGATGGTTTAGTTTTAATTGTATGTGTTTGGGTGATTTGTTTACCTGTTTTGTACTCTGCACTACTATCATGTTTTGTACTGTTCGTTGTTGTAACGTTCTTATCCGCCCCACTGTATATGTGAAAAAGAGCTTCATAGCTCATCGGATTCCTCCAGTATAAATAAATATTCTGATTCTGATGTTACCGTCTTCCAACTTGCGTTTGTCTCGGGAAGTGTTTAATCAGCCATGTTTCATATTAAGCCATACAACGAAATTACGTCTAATAAAAACATGACCTTTTTTGCCACCCATCCCCTCCCCACCCTCCCCACCCAGCCCCCCCCCCACCCAGCCCCTCCCTCCCCACCCAGCCCCTCCCTGCACGATGGACGGACGGACACAATAATCCCCTGTGGGCTGGTGTAACCAGGAGGTTCCTACCAGTATATGTTAATGCTTTGTGTGGTCTTGTTGTTACAGAGCGACAGCAGGCGCTATTTAACCCGTCTTGCCAGGCTCGCCTACTGCTTCGCTCCATCCGCATCAAGCTTGGCTGTGACCCTGATGGTGAGCAACTACAAGTGGTTCTTTCGGTAAAGTCACGTAGAAGGGAAATAATAAAATAATAAAAATAAACATTATAAAATACAATTCTCACGACGTTTCGGCCACAACGCAAGCAGCCGTCCTCAGGTGAAGAACAGGTCTGACTTTACCGAATGAACCAAGAAGATGAATCCCTGCAGTCACGAACGCTTTAAATCGAAATTTAACTGCCTGTAAATTATCACGCAATTAATTAAATTACAAGAACAATTAAATTGATTTATTACCAAGAAATATTTCATAGCCAATGCCTTTGATGCCACCACATACTCGGATTGCTTCCTTCTGCCAGCAGTGGCACAATCGACATCCTGACCTCCAAGGACCAACCCCTTATCAGTGTCTACCCATTCAGACCTTATTGGTCATCCCGTGCCCTTAGAAATCTTCAAGTTCATCCTACAAAGTCCCATCACAAGGGAGAAACACAAATAGACAAAAAAAATACCGTATTGAAACGGCTGTATGCCGTATGGACCTGAAAACTAAATTTCCCTGTACAAGAATACAGGTAAACCATATGGGTTGATGGATATGGGTGCCCCCTTACTTAAGGAGTGTTTGCACTCCTTAAGTATTTCATGCCCACACACAGATCAGTTAATATTCAAAGTTTCCTTTACTTTCTTAAATAATATTTCAATTGAGTATCATTCATATGCTGTAATGAGATAAACATTATTGTATTTGTAATTCACAGCAAGTAGTAGAACTTCATCCAATGTTAAGGGCATGGCCTCTGGAAGTTGATATCACCTATTTCTGAGATTCCCCTGCCTCATACAATACTGTATAAGGAACCCATGCCCGACCTTGTACGTGTTCGTTGCATAGTTCTCAAACTAAAATAGTTTAATCCTCAAAGCTGGATTTTGCCAATTTAAGTAAAAAAACACGCAATGGTTTTTTTGTACCGTCGTTCATACCAATGTGCAGTGATTGGCAACGAAACCACTAATTATGATGTGTAATATTAATAGTAAAATGTTATTGGACATATTAGGGGATGGTTATATTTAAAAATAAAGAGTTTTTAAATAGCTCCTGCTAAGTTAAAATGAGTTCAACTAAAATGTGACTTTTCATGAAGGAAACCTTGCAAAGATAACATGACTACAGCCCACATAATATCAGTTGACGTCATGTTTTTATATTAAGAAATTACCACACATTAAGCGAATGTTGAACACAAACCCACTTCACATGTGGCATGAGGTAAGCTTGTCGACAGGGAATCCATTCAGATCTCTCACAAAGCAATGCAATACTTTATGTTTCAGAACGGCCAATAAACGCAGATATCACAGGTTGCTTGACAGTCAAACTGATATTTTTAATTCTCACTGCTGGAATTTTATACGCGTAGAGTGGAGTGGTGACTGGGCTGAAACCATCAACGCACTACACTTGAGCATTTGGTTTAATCAATCTAATCCATGCCTGGATTCAAAGCCAGGTTTCTGGTGGTCTTGCCTCTTGAGCCACCTGGCCAATATTCGTTTTTTTTCCCATTAAACCTCAGCGGAGCTGGAGTTGTGCGACGAGATGGGTCAGCTGAAGCACGTGTCTGCATGGCCGGAGCGGCTGGCGAGCGAGCTTCTGGCCGAGAGGGAAACACTGGTGGCCGTGCGAGTCTTCAGTGAGTGGTCCTCACCACACAATGTCTCAGAAACAACAATGTTGACATCACCACACACTCGGGGCCATCCATTTAGTATGTACGCAAATGAATTAGTCCGGCGGTGGACTATCTGTTAGCTTTAACACGTTAATATTATTAATCCTTGATCGTTTCTGCGTGGATTAAATATCGGCCGTTCGATAGGATTCGGGGAGGGGGCGGGGGGGTCAAGCGAACGTGCGATGGGGGGAGTATAAAAAGTCCACGTGCCTACAGGAAGGGGTCGAGTTTTAACAGATTTTTGCGTACGCACTAAATGGATGGCTCCTAGAGAATGTCCTAGAGAAGATGACATTACAGAGCTAATTGTCAGGTCACTTCAGTTTTCATCACCACCTCTCACGAGGTGAGATGCAAAGATCCATGTAGTTACTGCATATGGGCTTACTTACTACACTTGTGACCCCAGTTTAATCGTAGGGGAATTAAATTCAGATTTGAACCCAGGATCACAATGGTGGTTACTCAGTATTTTGGCACGATATTTTCACTCTGAGCCACTCAGCCACCACCCATTCTCAATGATTTTAGTCTCCAAGTTGGTTTGCCTCTGGTTGGTTTGTAAATGGGAGACGTTTTCTTGTTGCACATTAAACACCAATACTTATATTTAATATACAATCCATTCATACAATTTAATCTCAAAGAGCTGTACAATAATCACCACATTTTACATTAAAGAAGGGACTAAATCTTTCCCAAAGAGTAAGGAACTTGTGAACAAGATTCTTAAGTGCAGAAAGCATTGCCCGTATCTTGTTCTGTCTGTGCAGGAGAAGGTGACCAGTTGACGTATCGACCTCTACTGGATGATCCAGACATCGTCAACCCCAAGTTTATCGGTACAAATAAGATATTCTATATCAAGGAGTTTCCTATCAAAAAGACACATGGTCCTAATCCCAGTTAACTTAATTATAAGCAGTATGATGCAACCATCTGTTAAGAAGCCAGGCTCTCGATGGCAAAGAAAGAAAAAAACGAACACGTTTGTTTGAAGACCACAATTACATAATCAGCAAGGTTACGATTTTGTCATCATAATTTTACTGAAATTTACAGCTAAAATGTGCGAAAAGTACATGAATTCATGGAAAGGTCGTGGAACAAGGGACAGTATTCAAAAAAAAATAAAGCACAGCAAGTTTTTTGTTTGTCTGTATCTCAGAGTATTTATGCATCACCCTGTTTCTGTGTATGTATTTCCGTGTATGTGTGTATCCCCACGTCTTCGTATATCTAGGTTTCTCTATCTCATTGTCGCTCTGTGTATCTCCGTCGGCTGCTTTTCTTTCCCAGTCAAACCCAGGAGGGACCTACTCTAATAGGTTTAAATAGGTTTGTATTTTCTAAATGTTGCATTGTGTCTTAGCTCAGCGTACTGTCATCATACACCGCACATGAATCATTTCCTGGCTTACACATTGCAGTAGAGGGAGCAGTGATTTAGCACAAGGTAATTTGAATCAACATTTTTTTTTACATTGCAGTGAATGGTAGTACCTCTCGTGGCTGCAGTGCTAACGTGAATACCAATTAATACATATACGATTTGAAAAATAATCGTACTCAATCGCGAGTTTAAAAATCGATATTCATAGGTGAATCTATGCGTATTTCCATCCCGAGTATACAGTGCACCATTACTGCTGGCACTAACAACAACTGAGCAGTGGAGTGTTGGCACAGCGCTCTATGAAATCAATGACCCGAGTTAAATTTCTGGCCACGGCTAACATCGTTATCGGAACCAGTATTATACTGGTAGGAACCTCCTGGTTACACCAGCCCACAGGGGATTATTGTGTCCGTCCATCCGTCGTGCAGGGAGGGGCTGGGTGGGGAGGGAGGGGCTGGGTGGGGAGGGGAGGGGCTGGGTGGGGAGGGTGAGGATGGGCTGGGTGGGGAGGGGCTGGGTGGGGAGGGTGGGGCTGGGTGGGTGGTGGGGGTGGTGGGGCTGGGTGGGATGGGGAGGGGCTGGTCACCCCGTGGTTCCCTTATAAAACTCAACGTTTAACCTACTCACGCCGGCTTGTGCCTGCCCTCACAGTCGGGCATATTTGTGGAATACACCACGCCGCCGTTGACCCTGGCCATTGACCGAGCAACCCAACGTTCCTACCAGCTCCCTCCGCAGCAGGAATGTGTTATCGCAGCAATGTGAGAGGTAGCGACAGAATGTGGAGACATTCATCCAGCAGTGGATTAACAATGGCTGATGGACGATACTGATGCCCTCTCGTAGCACGCCTGAGCAGCCGTGACAACTACAGGCCAATGACAAGTGCCAGGAACAAGATCAAGAAAGTGGCCAAGAAAAATCCTGCCAACTTTTCCACCTCCAGCTTTGATGGTCGGGAGCCTCATGCATTACATGCATATGTCACCAGGTGTCAAATCATGTGTATTGAATAGTAGGGGTGCATGTAGCTTGGCCCACCACAACCACCAACAATACTATCAACATACTCGTTGGTTTTTTCGGTAAAGTCACGTGGGTAAAAAATAAAATTAAAATAAATTATTTGATTTAATTTATTTGTATTTTCTTCTCTTCTTTATTTTCTTTTGTGATGATGCTGATGGTGATAGTATTAATTCTAGATTTGAAGTTTTCGTGACTGCAAGGGTCCATACTCTTTGGTTCTTTCGGTAAAGTCACGTAGAAGGGAAAAAATTTAATGATAAAAATAAAATATAATAAAATTCTCACGACGTTTCGGCCACAACGCAAGCAGCCGTCTTCAGGTGAAGAACAGAGCTGTCGGAAAGACAAGCGTCCTAATGTCTTTCCGACGAGAAATAACTAACATGGCAGATGGTACAGATGACAAAGAGTACAGACGAGAGAGAAAAATAAGACAGAACAAAGCAGAGACTATAGAAATGGAATAATATTCATGAGACAAAGTATAATTTATTCTTCGCATCAAATCATGATGAACAATTTGTGACAATAGGGTTTTTTTCCCCTTTTTTCTGGCAACAAAACTGACACCTTTTGCAAGGAATCATGTCTACATTAACCGCAATACTTGCAGTCAAATGCAAACAAAAACACAATACTCTGGTAATTTATGCATTGTCTTTGAAACTGGTTGGTCCACACCAGAGACAGCTTTCTTTGGAGCCTCGTCTCATATGGTGTTCGACCAGATGACGCCAAAAGGCGCACTTATTTGTGACAGTTCGTCAAATATGTGGCCGCGGGATGTGGGTGAACCATTCACTCGTAATAGTATTCACAGGGTGGAAGGAACATGAAGAACCTTTTAGTTCGTTGTCATCCGATTAGCACTATTGGCTATGCACGGTACGAAAGAAGTTCAGCATACATCCTGTGTGCGCTTGTGTGATGAGATTTTGCTGTTTGTTTGTTATTTCAGGGCCTCCAAAATCTCTTGGGTGCTCCAATGGCAAGCTGGCCACAGTGAGAAGCAGATCTCGACAGTCCAAAAACTGAGTTTTAAAAGTTATTAACAAAACGCTGTGGAATACGTATGATTTACACTTATAATGCATAACTGGGTATTAATCAGTAGCTTGGGTAAAAGTGCCATCCGATGCAATGCTTAATTCAACCAATGTTGCAAATAAGTGTTCACATCGGTTGTAATTGTATATGCATAATGTACGAATACAAGTTGTAGCACCTTTATGCACAGTCCTTTTGTGAATCCACTGCTGGATGAAAGCTTCCCTATGCCATACTTCACCATGCTGGCCAGTGAGTGTTTCAGAATAAAGTTTTTTGGCTCGATCGCGTTATATAAAAATGTGTCTTAACCCTCCACCACCCGACACGGCCAATCAGCAAAAAAGTGTCACGTTGACAAAAGACAAATAGTGCACTACTTTAGCCCACCGGTGTGTTGAAGAGTGAATCCGCAACATTTACAGTTTTTTGAGTACGACGTTTCGCTGGTAATTACATCCAGCATCATCGGGCAATTCGCCAGAATGGTGAAGCCCTCCACCTGATCCCGTTCTTAAATAGAGCAGCAGCAGGGTGACGTCATCATTTAACTCATGCAGGTGCGACGGTCTAACCCAAAAAAACCTTTATATTGGTCGCGAAAACTTACGTGTTAAACCAGTGTTTGTCGTGGTGAAAAGCATAGATATGGGAGTATAGAAACAGTACAACAATGGATTTAGTTGTATACGTCTCTACTGCCCACAGCTCAGCACAGGACAGCAACCTCCTATGAAAAGCTGTCCTGCCTTGTGCTCATTCATCTAAGCACTATCTAGGCTCAACTCAGCTTAGCTTCAGATATCTGCCAAGATAGGTCGCATTCCAGGTCAGTTATACCAGCATATACTTATTAATTAGTACTGTATTGCCATGTTAAGTTTTAGTGTTAGCTGTGTAAGTTGTTCAAGTGCACGCACATTCCAAATGAATATGAACAACAGGGTTAATTTATGCTTCTCTTTTTTATTGTAACTGCGCAGAAAACCAATGAATCTTGATGCCAAATATATTTTATATACACAATACACTTGCAGACAAAGGTATATTTTCCCACAGAATAATTAGATAAAGCGTCTCCAGTATTCACACGAACATGTATGACCCACAACAACGAATGACTACTACAGTATATAATCTTTTATCGTAAATCTATTCACAACGAACTCCATGAAGGATTTACATCCGTGTTAAGCAAGTTTATTTCATATAAAATAAGAGATCAAGGCATTAAACACATAAATTACGTACGAAAAATTTGCGATGAGCTTATCATTGTTTTTCACTTGCAGTCACAGCGTACCTCAGCCTCAAAAGAGATTTCAAGTGTAATTTGCAGCATGTGAAATTACCTGGTGATGGCAGATGTGCAACGTTAGCTCGCTTACAATCGGGACAAATCTAAACAAACATTTACTCTACCATGGTCATTCACAAAAGGCAATCTGTTGGGGGGGAAAATCTCTTCATGCAAGGTTGATCTTGTCAAGAATGCAAGGTCACACAGCGATTCATGTTTGTCGGTGAAGTCCCAAGGTCATGCTTTCGCTGGCTTGACGCACTCCAGACATTAAACTGTAATCCGGGCTCAACCCAAGTCTCTCTCTTTGTTCACTCTTTCTTCTTACTCCCGGCAGGACTGGCAGCTGGCACGGGGTGCCTGTTGTGTACCGCTCCCTCTGACGACTCCAACTTGTCGGTCTGTAGCTTGCGCAGATAATCGTGTGGACCTTTGCCCTGAAAGAAAACAAACGGGCTATTAATACCTTTAAGAGCCATTGTGCAAACTGCATGTCAATCCTCATAAAAGCCTCAACAGCCAATATCACTTTCACTACAATTCTTCAACCGCATGAAATATTCCAAAAATGTTTACATATCCAGACCTTTTGTGGATTCACTGCTGGATGAGGGACTCTCCACGCCCATGTGGGTCGTGGATGTCATTTTTCCAACACTTCACCATGATACTCAGTGCGGTGTTGGTGAAGGCGGGTAGCATAGATGTTGGAACGTAGCAGTAGAGAACAGGGTGTTTTGCTGTACTGCCCCTCTTCTGCACAAAACATAGCCCCATTACCTGGCCCAATTTTATTGCAACGATACCATCACCCATTTGTCATGAGAATGATCACAAGGTGTCCATTCGGATCTCTTGCACAGACGGCGGTGCATCACCCCATGTCAGCAGATGGCCCATGGAAGGGAATATCAGGACTATTTCTGAGATCCTTTCAAGTGACCTTTTTCCCCACACACTGACTCACAATATCCCAGTAGCTCATCCTTTTCGTGATTGTGCTACTTCAGAGGTTCCCAACCTGTGGAACATGTGTACCCCTGGGGGTACGCATAACAACTGTATGGGGGTACGTGAGACGAATCATGTGAGCTAAGGGCATGTTGGGGTTACTACTACTAGGCAGTCCTGCTCTGCACGTGTCCACCAGTAATTCTAAACATATGCACTTATCTGTTGAAAGAAATTCCGTGAATCCGAACACTTGGATGCCTCGACTTTCCACGCATTCTGTTAGTGCTCACTCATTTTTTAACAAATATACTAAACAAGCTTTTGATGCCCTTCATACAATCTCCACAGCCTGTCACATCCAATGCACTGCAGCCTTCCCACCCTGTTTCACGTCACTGTTACTCCGATTAAACTGTACAGCAATAGTTACTTGAAATGTTATTAAAGTACACGTTCAATTAAACATACGGAGTGAATTGTTATTCAGTCTTGGCAGTTAATTAAATGGATATATTCTTGAATTTTTTTTTTTTATATAATAATTTATTTGGGTATGCAGAAAATCGATAGGCCTGGTAGAGGTACACGGGCCACTGACAGGGCAAGTATGGGATGCGTGGACATTTTATAGGGCAGGGAGGGGGGTACATCATCATCATCATCACCATCCACGGGTAGACAGCCCGTAGGGTGTCCACTGCGCACTTCCTAATTTGTTTCCACTTTCCTCCGTCTCGACGAAAGAAAGAAAAAGTCTGGGAACCAATGCGCTACCTCGAAAGCACTGGGGTGCTTGTAGGAGCCTGCCAAGCGGTCCCACAGCGTGAAGTACTGCCCATAGTTGCACTCGAAGTAGAGGTGGTGGTCGGTGTGGTGCGCCGAGCCGTTGATGACATCCCGCAGGATCTGCGGCACGCGGTAGTCGCCGTCGTGGATCGACACCGTCCAGATGTTCACGAAGATGTAGAGGCCCAGGTAGACGCCCTTGTGCAGCGGGAAGAGGAAGGGGTAGATGTGGTAGGGCAGGCTCTGCATGAAGCCGTCGATGGGGTGGAAGGCATGGCTCGCAAACGGCGTCGGCACCTTCCACTTGTGGTGCGGCTTGTGTAACGTCTGTCGAGGCGAGAGAGAGGCAGGAGAGGTTCCTTATCATTAACATGTTAATTATTATGATAGTTATTATTAGAGCTGGGCTATATCATTATCATCTCTTAACTTTCGATTAATTGGATACAACCTAAAATAGTGGGGGGGAAGTGGGGAAGTCTCACCTCCAATCCTACGTGTGCCGGTGGATGGGAGGCGATGGTTGGTGCTTGTTGGAGAAATATATTACTTAAATACAGACATCGAATAGCCCTGCTCTACTGTAAAGTGAATGTTTTTATTTTTGTATTTCTTCTTTGGCACTTTTTCCAAGATTTCGTCCAATTGTGCTATTGGTGTCATTGTCGTGAAATGAATACATTTCAATTCACTAGTCCCTCAGCAAGCAGTGCACCACGTTGTGTCGGGCATTGGCCCAGGAAGATATCACACTACTTCTTAAGTAATTTAAAAATATATATATGCAATGCAACCTAGAAGCACACCTGCTATACTCTACAAGTGATCATGGCATGCCAATCAAACTTGTTTTTGTCCCCCCCCCCACCCCCGCCACAGCTGCATTAAGACGAATTAAGTGAAACGAAATAAGTTTGATATTTATTTTGTACGGCTGTAGGTGACAAAGTTGAGACTTTCAAACCTTGACACTCGATGACCCGTTTTAATCACGGCTGAAACCCAGATTAGAACTCGGGCTGAACGATTTATCGAGCTCAAATCTAAATGGCAATTTGAAAAAATGTGATTAGCAAATCGCAAAGGCTGCGATTTTTTGCAATTTGAAAAGTCCTCTTACTTTCTTATTGGAATTGCTAAATTTTTTATTAAAACTTTATTTATTTAACTTAACAATTGTTCTATGTTTGATTGTTCTATTTCAATTAAAACATTTTAATTAATACAAGTTGGAAGCAATTAATATATTTTAAGTTCTCATCCTTGTATTAGAATATATAGAGCAGTTCATATTTTGATGGTATCATGTGGTAATGCTCCATCACATGTTTTAAATCTATTACATGGTGAATATTGAACTGAAGCTTGACTTAAAAAAAAATAATTGCAAATCAAATCGCAATATCAGAAAAATCGCAATTAGATATTTTCCCAAAATCGTTCAGCCCTAATTAGAACCCAGGATCTCAGCTGTGCCAGCTTCAGTATTCTAACATGGCATTAGCCTTACTCACACCAGGGGCTTCATTTCAGCTGGGTCAGTCTGGGTTAATATATCCACAATTGGCAGGCACACCACGTTTATCACATAGCGTCACTCGCTATGGCTACGATTAACTTACCTAGTTTACACCATTGGAACCTCCTTTGCCAGTAGAAAAATATGAGAATTGTTTTTTTACCCTTTTATCTGGCAACAAAACTGACACCTTTTTTTTTATACTTCAATGTGACAGTCCATTATCAGAGTTGTGTTTTTTGTTTGCATTCCGACCGCAGGTATTGTGGTCAATGCAAACATGACTTCTTGTAAGAAAGGTGTCAGTTTTGTTGCCAGATAGCTTAGTCTGTCAGCGACTCAGAAAAATCTGCAGTGAGGTTGTACTCCAGGCTGGTGACAGTGGTGACAGTGGACTTGCCTTGTAGATGGACTTGTGGTGGAGAATGCGGTGTATCCAGTATATGACCATGTCGGTGAAAAACAGGAATGACATCATGCTTAACAGCACGCCCAGCAATCCTGGGATCCAGGGAAAAACACGCCATATGTTTAATGCATTCCAAGCAAGGTTTAAAGTATTGATGTATTAGCTCTGTCCGCCTGTTCGTAGCAAGGGGAGGAGGGGGCACTATTGCTCATGAAGACGATCCAATGTGAATGAAATTGAAGTATAAAGTTGTGTTGCTATTAGGGACTTGGCCTGTAAAAAAAACTTGCTGACCCCACCCTGGTGGACTTCTGTGAAAAAGAGCTTCATAGCTTATCGGATTCCTCCAGTCTAAATAAAGAAAACTTCCCATATTGACATTGATCAAAGGGTTTGCAAAAACTTAGCGGTAAAAAAAACCAGTGCTAAATGGCAATAACATCGTGAACCCATGCGTGCATCTTGCCTCCCCATCATAACATCATTACGTCATCTTGTGATACCACACATAGCGTAACATCTCCTTGTGCTGGTCGGAAGGTAACGTTATTGAATTACTTACAAGGACAAAAGCACGTAGG
Source organism: Entosphenus tridentatus (assembly GCA_014621495.2). Taxonomy (NCBI): domain Eukaryota; kingdom Metazoa; phylum Chordata; class Hyperoartia; order Petromyzontiformes; family Petromyzontidae; genus Entosphenus; species Entosphenus tridentatus. The sequence goes on along the minus strand of CM025660.2, from coordinate 1,726,474 downwards.
AAAGTGTGATATAATCCATGCATATGCATGATTTTTTTCGTCTACATTTTCTGCGAATTATAATCCAATGCACAATTGGCATCGTGACAAGAGATGAAGCAACACCTGCTCAGGAATTCTCGCAGCTCCCAAAGCACTTCCCTGTGTCAGAACAGCCCACGGAACAACTTTCTGACGTCACTTCAGCAGGACTCTTTGTCCTCGCTACCATACAATCACTGCTGGATGAGGGACTCTCCACGCCACATGGGTAAATGTTTGTCAAACATCAAATATTTTCCCCTCCAAACTTAAATAGTTACACCATTGGAACCTCCTTTGCCAGTAGCAAAACATGATAATTGTTTTTTTTTACCCTTTTATCTGGCAACAAAACTGACACCCCAAGCTCTCATACTCTGATGGTGCATTGTCTTTGAGTTGTGCACCTTTTGGCGTCATCTGGTCCAACACCATGTGAGACTAGGCTCTCGGGGGTGGACCAATCAATTTCAAGGACAGTGCATACATTATCAGAGTTGTGTTTTTTGCATTCTGACCGCAGGTATTGTGGTCAATGCAAACATGACTCCTTGTAAAAAAAAAGGTGTCCGTTTTGTTGCCAGATAAAAGGGTAAAAAAAACAATTATCAAACTTAAATGTCAAAAGTAAAAATCCAAATTGTATTCGATGGGCTTTTTTGTGAAGTCACTGCTGATAAGGCAAAGACCATCAACTCACTATACCAGAGAACCCAGTTTATTAAATGGGCAGCTAAAACCTGGAATGAAACTCAGGTTCACAGCGATCCCGGCTCAGTGTTCCAACACGGTATTAGTGACCTGAGCCAATTAGTCATCTCTTTCTTGCCTAAACAAAACTTACTTTGCACAGGCATCAGTTCCCAGCTGCCGGTGGTAGTCAATACTGACCGGCCAATGTTATTTATTATCTCTGTCACTTGCGCATACGAGCTCATCGCTCGTGCATGCCGCGTTCACCACAAGGGAAATCGTGAGCTTCTCCAATCAGTTCCTGAAGAAGCTTCCAGCAGGAGGAGTGAAACGTCGAACATCGGAGAGCTGCCGTATGCGATATCATTTTGTGGGTGCACGTGGATGGGCGGATGTACCGAAAGCTGAATTGTCGAGACTGTCGTAGAGTCGGCTGTAACCTCTGACTTCCAATAAGAACAGCGCGACCGTAGGGATGCTGATCCAAGGCATGGACTGTACTGCGTACTTGATCTCCTTGCGCACCTGGTTCTGTAGAGAGATAGCCGATTGAAGGGAGACCACAACTCACGTATACTCACACCTCAGTTGTGCATTTTGGGCGGTCAAACAAGAGTTTGAAACTTAATTTTACCTCAATTTTCCAATTGTGTTACCATTATCATGTAATGAGATGGATAATCCCTTGGGATCTCTCAAAGAACAGTTACAGAATGATCCACAGAAGCAGATTTTATAGAGCTGCCTCTGAGACCCCTTCTAGTGAACTCTGGTCCACATGGTAAGGGGCAGCACTTTCCCACCTGCCTTGCCAGTGAGAGTAATTTTCATTACATGATGGTCAAAATTACATTTTTAATACTCAAGAGCTGAAATTCACCCAAGTTAAGTGCCCTGATGTGCCCGCACCTCCAGAAACTGCGGGTGGCTCATGAGCTTGTGATCGAAGATGAGGTAGTAGCTGAGCGTGGCGAAGATTAAGTAGATGGCGACGCCGCCCAAGTTGGTGACGAGGAGGAGGCTCAGGGTCTGGCGCACGGGGTCGTCCTCTGCCCACCACGCCGGGTACACGTACGGCGTGAGCACCTGCGAGTCGGCGTACTGCAGCACTATGTCCATGGTGGCTGCAATGCAAAGGGAATCCAGTCGGAAATGTCTGGGAGCCATCCCGCCAAAGGTGCCCGGATGATGACAGCAAGGCAGAGCTTGTGTGTTCGGTGTGGTGCAATGGTTCTAATCAGGGCTATTAATAAAATTATCCATAAAATGATCATCGTTTTTGGACTCGGATTATATATTCCAAAGTCAGTCATGAATCGATAATGAAATCCAATTAAATTGTGTTCATGAACGTGCCGATCGGCACGTCACGCACAAAGGATCAAACTGCACGGTGATCATCAGTCACTGAGTGGTATGTTCCAACACACACACATACACACAGGGCTGACATTTAAAACGTTAAAGACATTTTGATCGTCATCATCAGCCTTGATCAATTCACATCGGTATGAAGGCCTCCCCAAGCCTTCACCATGTGATCGGTCCTTCGATGCAACAATCCACCCAGCACCCACACGAGCTGCTTCCATTGCTCCGTCTCCGTGGCAGACGTCCTTTCAGGCGTGGTTCCTCCTTTGGACGCGAGCTAGTCTGTTGACCACTGCCCATCATCTTCATCTGGCAATGTGCCCTGCCCAAGCCCACTTACTTTGCTGAACAGTTTGAATGATGTCACTAACTTGGGTATATTCTCTAAATCCATGCATTCAGCTTTTCTTTCACCGTCTGAGTTAATGATCCATATGTCAAAGCAGGGAATATCAACCGATTATAAAGGGTTTTCTATCGACACGTTGGTATATTTATTTTCATTATCAATTTCATTTTTCCCAAAAGCACCCCAACCTGCTCTCGTCCGTCTCTCATAATGCTGATCCCGGGTCCACCTTCAACAGCTGTCCAAGGCACAGGTAATACATACTTATCAAGGCAACATATCTCCTTCAATACACATAAAACAGCAAACTATTCCGCTGGCTTGCTCGCAAGCCTGACTGCTGATAAGGAAATAAACGTCGAGACCGGTCCAAAGTTTGCTTTCGACCAATGGTTACTGACATTATGCACTCCCAAGATGGCCTTGCAGGTTGATACAAAGTATTTAAAATATACATACTTTTTTTTCCTTGATATTTATATATGAAGGAGACATTATCTGTATATTTATTATGTTATTTGTAACTCTCCACGAGGACGTTTTACGAACACTTTGTGCTGGATTAAAGTACTTTTTGTAGGTGCTTTAAAATCGTGTCCCTCAGATGTGTCCACTTGTTATAAATGAAATTTGCTTATCCTGGGGCCCAATTTTGAGGCACATTTATACCTTTAAAAACAAGTAAATTGGCTATGCTGCTGAGTTGGCAGTGATGCACAAGCACAGGTAACAAAATAAACTCAACATTGGTCAATAACACCCTGGGCCTTCCAAGAACAAAAATATAATTGGCGACGTTTCGGGCAATGGCCCTTCTTTGCACAAACACAATTGGGATTCGAGTTTATTACCAGGTATTTCGATATGTCAGGGCGTAAATGAAGACACGAACACACTATATACATGTACTATACACAAACAATTTACATTATTTTATTAACCCGATGTGCTGTCATAATTATCATGTGAATAAGGGACATTGCCCGAAACGTCACCTATCTCCTTTCAGTATCACAGTGTTCCTGACCAATGCGTTGAGTTTTTGTCAATTGCGCTTGTGCACCAACTGCCAATGCAGCAGCAGCATAACAGAGTAAAATGTGTATCTTTAGAATAGAAAATAAATTTAATATGACATTGAGCAGTAAAGCAGTGCGTCGCCCTGTGTTTGGGAACAGTCTGGGAGGAGATATCAATAACTGCTTTAGAACTCAATTTAAGTCATCTCAAATCCACGTAATGAGGTAGCACTTTCCCAAAGTGCACACAAGACAGTCCACACCACAGGCAGTACAGAGACAGTGCACAGCACAGACAGTACAGAGGAGACAGTCCACAACACAGTGCACACGAGGAAGTCTAAACAAGACCCGCAATAACGCCGTGACAACAATGTTCGCACAACAAAAGTACTGTAGCAGAGCAACACGATCTCGAATGTCGCCGTGCATTTAAGGTTAAATACAGTACAGATGTGCATCAGCACTACTGTAATAGTAATGTAGTTTAGACACCATCGCACATACGCACATGTGTGTGTGTGTGTGACATGCGCACGTGTGTGTGACATGCACATGTGTGTGTGTGTGACATGCATGTGTGTGTGACATGCACATGCGTGTGTGTGTGACATGCACATGCGTGTGTGTGTGACATGCACGTGTGTGTGTGTGTGACATGCACACATGTGTGCGTGAACTCTTACCTGAGAAGCCCCACAAGGGATTCCTACCGATACCGTCCGCCTCTGCTTGCGCTCAAGGAGGCTGTCGGTGATGGCAGTGGTGGTGATGTTGAGAGTTAATTGGTGGTGGTGATGTTGAGATTGGTGGTGATGTGAAGAGTGACTTGGTGGTGGCGATGTTGGAAGTTAATTGGTGGTGATGATGCTGTGGGTGACTTGGTGGTGGTGATGTTGAGGTTGACTTGGTGGTGGTGATGTTGAGGTTGACTTGGTGGTGGTGATGTTGATGCTGAGGGTGACTTGGTGGTGATGTTGATGTAGAGAGTGACTTGGTGGTGATGGTGATGTAGAGAGTTAATTGGTGGTGATGATGTACAGAGTTAATTGGTGGTGATGATGTTGGGAGCGGCGTTGGTTGTGTGCATTGGTGGTGGATGGTTGTGGGCTGCCCGCCTCGCATCCCACGCCACCGCCGGCAGAGCTCCCCATTGGCTGAGCCGCTCTCCTGACCGCCCCCGCGTCACGGTGACGCCACCACCCTCCGCCAATCACCGGCGACTCTGACGGCCCCGGAAGACGAAGGGGCGGAGCCACTGTGGCCATGAGATGTTGACTCCCTCGCCATGTGCACAGGAAGTCGTGGGCTCCATCACGACCCTGACTCGCTGTGGCTATGAGATGTTGACTCCCTCGCCTGGTACACAGGAGGTCGTGAGCTCCATCACGACCCTGACACGCTGTGGCTATGAGTTGTTAACTCCCTCGCCTGGTACACAGGAGGTCGTGGGTTCCATCACGACCCTGACACGCTGTGGCTATGAGATGTTGACTCCCTCGCCTGGTGCACAGGAGGTCGTGGGCTCCATCCCGACCATGACGCCTGCTGAATATTTGGAGTTTGTCTTTCTCTGTCAGTGGTCGCGTGGATTTTTCTCCAGGTCCTCTAATTTTTGCCTCCACATATGTCCACATAACAATTCGTTGCGATATCGTATGTGATATCCAGGTCGCTTCTAATAAAGAGCTATATAGATCAGTGGGCCTTACGTGATAAAATACAAAAAAATGTTTGTCGGGGGAGAAGGGGCTGTTTGCGAGTGTCTATTAAGACCGCACCTCCGATGAGCGTGGTTGGCTACATAGGGTGCAAAAGAAGTTCAACATACAAGCCCCCCCCCACCGCACACAACTTAAAAGGGGCGGTAGGTGGTGGTGGTGGTGGCTCTGATGCACCCCTTGTCGTTCCCGCACTGTGCAGGCAGCGAGGCTTGGTGGATCACGCACGATTATGACATTTCACTGTCCCGTGGGTCGGCGGGACAAGCGTCGTGGAGATGCCAAATACCCTCTGGGTCTGCCAGGAGGATGCGATGCAGCAACGATGTGGACCGACATCATCTGTCGCTTCTGTATGGGATGAAAGCAAATATTTGCACCACACTGCACGGAAAGTCAACAGTGGAAATCCATCCAGTTTACTCCAAAATGTATAAACGCTCATTAAATGGCCGAAGACATCTTCATATATAGAGGACTGCAGAGCTCGCAGCTTCCTCAACGATTGTGAGATGCAGTTTGCATGAACGACAATTACATTTTGATTTAAAGCTTTTGTGACTGCAGGAATTCATATTCTTGGTTCTTTCGGTAAAGTCACGTAGAAGGGGAAAAATATAATAATATAAACATATATTAAAAATATTATTGTTTTATATTTATATTATTTTGTTATTTCCCTTCTACGTGACTTTACCGAAAGAACCAAGTATATAAACGACAATTCTTTCGAAAACTGTTAGTATTTTCAACACGCAGCAGCACCACGCCCGACCGCCTTTGTCTCCCCGGTTCTGATGTTGATGCAAATCATCAATCACTAAACAACCTCATAGGCTGCAGAGGCAAGTGCTGTCAGGGAGCACCTATTAAGGAAATCATGGTACACAAATAACTGAGAAGTAGTACATTTCCCGCCCGCCTTGTCTTCCCAGTACTGACGAGTATACAAACTGCCCCAGGTACTCATGTATGGCAAAGTCGACCTAGGGAAGACAGGGCAGGTTCAGATATCACTCACCACCAGGTTTAAATTTTTAAAATAATATTTTCCAGCCCCACCACCCCCGAAACTCACAACTGCCTGGACCCAACCCCACAACAGCGGGGAAATACGCAGCGCCCTGAGAACGATTGTTTAAGTGCGCTTAATGCATTTAAATTATAATTATTATTTCCCAAATGTCAGTCCCGAACATCTACAAATGAATGAAGTCCTTCCTCGTCACTGATGTGCATGACCAGGAACTGAAGCTTGGACGCTGGGGTTAAATCATCATCATCATCAACCACGCTCGGTGCTCATGCAAAGCCGATGCTCTCTCAGGTAGGTCTGGAAGGACACGTGTCCCCCTGATGGACATCAATTCCCGGCACAATGCGCACGAGCAGTGTGTGCTCCATCACTTTTTTAATCCTTTATATTAAGTTCACTTGCGCGCTTGCTTGCTTACGACCGTGCAAATCTTTCGGTCGTTTTTTAACCCACTTCCCGTGATCCAATCGAGCTGACATTTTCCACACAGACTCGTTGTGCGTGACAATTAATGTTCGTGAAATTTTTTTCCAAAATTGTACACTTTTTAGGACAAAAATATTATATTTAATTACCAATTGCTTAATGCTTGCGCTGCAATCATCTGACCCATAGGTGGCAGCCATCTCAAGCCAGAGGACGAGAGGACTCTAGCCGCCACGCATATAAAAGATTTATAGTGAAAAACTTAGTTTTTACGGGTTAATTTTTTAATCCTTTATATTAAGTTCACTTGCGCGCTTGCTTGCTTGCTTGCGACCGTGCAAATATTTCGGTCGTTTTTTAACCCACTTCCCGTGATCCAATCGAGCTGACATTTTCCACACAGACTCGTTGTGCGTGACAATGTTCGTGAAATTTTTTTCCAAAATTGTACACTTTTTAGGACAAAAATATTATATTTA
>CM025660.2:1693926-1706758 GCA_014621495.2 Entosphenus tridentatus | reverse complement strand
GGGGGGGGTGGGGGGCTTTAGGGACCTGCACAGCTTTGTTCCGGAGGGCGGCGGCACATCCCGGGTCCTCGCCCTGGAGCGAGACCTGGGCCCGCTGCGCTTCGTGGCTCTCCGCTTCTCACCGAGCTCGCTGGCGTGGAACTTCCTTCGCTTCGCAGCCCCTCGCGCGTCGCACGCCGCCTCCGCGCTGAGGGTCGCGCGCCTCCGCATCACCCACCTCCTCGTCGAGCACGGGTGAGCTCGGGGTGACGACGCCGCCGATGCCCTGGGTAGTGGCACGAGGCTGCTGCTGGTACCCTGGGAACCCACGGGTCAGAGTGGTCCAGGGGCCAGGCTACGGAGAGGGGGGGAAGGGGGGGGGGGCATTTCATTAATTGCACCAAGGCCCCTTGGCATCAAGGCTACGCCACCGCTCATCAGGCTGCAGGAACTCCCGTGAGTAGTTGGTGTGGGTGTGTGTCCAGAGGAGGACGTGGGTGGTGTGATGTAGGGTGTGACATGGAGTTTGCAGTGCAACGTGCGGTGTGACGTGTGGTGTGATGCGGTCTGTGTTCACAGGGAGCAGTTCTGCCTGCACATGGTGCTGCTAAGTGAGGGACAGGTGGTGGGGATGCCACTCTCCCGCTGCCAGAATTGACTCAACCTCCACTCAATCACTCATCACCCACCACTCAATCACTCATCACCCACCACCCAATCACTCATCACCCACCACTCAATCACTCATCATCCACCACTCAATCACTCATCCACCACTCAATCACTCATCCACCACCACCCAGTCAATCCATGACCTCCACTCAATCACTCAACCTCCACTCAATCACTCTTTAAGTTCCACGTGATTACTCCACTCGATAACTCCTAAACTCCACTCCATCACTCATCAACCTACACCCAATCACTCCATAACCTCCACTTAATCGCTCAACCTCCACTCAGCCACTCCATAACCTCCGCACGATCACCTCTCAGTGTCCATTCGATAACACCTCAACCCCCACTGGATCACACCTTGATGCACTACACGTGCACACAGGGCTTAATATCTCACTCAATGTGTTTCTGGTCTCTGGTAGGCCGGAAGGTAGCACACACACTCGTAGCCACAGCCATAGCCAGAAGCTCACTGGATGAGATGATGTTCTGGGTCTGGAAAATATTTCCAGGTTGCAGATATGGACTGACCAGGCTTAAATCATCTCTACGGCTATAGACGTACACACAGACAGATATAGAAAATGAAAAGTTTCCAATTTGGTGAGCCTATATTTAAAACAATCAAAAGGTTAGAAAAATAACAGAGAAAACGAAGAGCCTGACATTTTGCCCAAATGGGCATCTTCAGGATGTGTTGAGGTTCACCGAGATGTGAATATTTTGGAGAGGGTAGGCAGCAGTTGGGTGGTAAGTCATGTTGAATTGAGTGGAGTTGGTGGACTCAATGAGAATGAATGAGTCATCAGCGTTTCAAGACTTCTAAACGCATTTCAGAAGTTAATGCGGGAATCGTCTAACTGAAGTGTAATGGGTTTGATGAGCATGCGGAAAATCCATTCAGGGGATCGTAACAGGTGTCCCTGTGTGGTGGATTAATGAAGCCTGTTGTCAGTTTAGCACGTAGGCTTTCGCGACCAATATTGTTGTGAAAGGTGGCTGCGTGGCACAAAGTGTCGGACCGTCGGAGCGCAAAGCCGGCAACCACTGAGATGCCAAGTTCGAATCCATGTTTCAAACCGCCTTTGATTAAAGCTGGTTCTGAAATGAATGTACAAATAAACCCACTTAATTCGGCTAAATCGCAGCTCTGCGAATTTAAAATATATAAATGTGGCTGTAATGCGTCCAACATTCACATACCTGTCAACTCCTTATCAGTGCCCTGCCTTATTACAGACAAATTCACACCTTATTGGTCACCCCGTGTCCTTATAAATCTCAACGTTCATCCTACAAAGTCCCATCACAAGGGAGAAACACAAAATAATTGGCGTATGGACCAGAAAACTAAATTTCCATGTTCAAGAATACGGGTAAACCGTATGGGTTGACAGCTGTGCATTGATTACTTTCATACGGTGGAGTGGATGGGACCGTGTTGCCCTGTAATGTGTCGAACAGAGGTTGAGCCTCCCACGTGTTTGGTCGCTGTTAGCTGTGGGTAAAGATGGAGAGGATGCACGACTCAATTGACTTTTTTAAAATGATGATTTAAAAAAAACACGAAAATACATGGGTGTGTCGATGAAGCTCACATTTGTACGTTATATATACACGACTAACATACGTTGACAAATTAAACTTATATTGTTTATGTCTTTAGACTCGTTGGTGATTTGTCCGTGTTTAAATAGCCTTGGATTGCTGCCGGGGGGTGGAAAATGTGTGGACAGTTTAGGTCAAACATAGAAACCCGTACCAGTTGGTGAGCAACTTACAGCCCGAGTTCGATTATCAGAATTGGTCCTGGGCCTCCCCTAGGTCGACTCAGCCTCAAATGAGGACCCGGTGCGGTGTGTAAACATCGCCACTGGGGAGACAAAGGCAGTCGGGCGTGGTGCTGGCCACCCACCCCCTCATGTGCCGTGCCGGCCTTCATAGGAGCTCGCTAACAGCACTTGCCCCCACAGTCTGTTAAGGCTACACGGGGGATATTTGTCTTCGTGTGCGCTGCCCTGCCCTCTCGTGGTCTGCTAATCGAGTCGGGGTTCGTGGCTGTTGCACCAAGTTGGACAAGAATAAGTAATATTTTAAAAAACTTTTTTAAAAACACGCTTTAATGAAATATACCGTACTAGTAATGGAAGAACTCCACGACTCCAGGAAGAGGCCCCGAAGCTTGCCATAACGTAAGGGGACCGTGGTGATTTACAGCCAACGTCAGTTGACCGTGGACAATTTGACCCAAGCCGAAACATAAATATTGCTTTAAAATATTGATTATTTTAATTTTCAATGATAGAATATAGTATTGTCATCAGTATGACATAAGTATACCAAGTTTGCAGTCGATATCACATTGGAAAGTGGGTTAAAATTGAGTTACACGATTTGAGGATATGACAACAACAACAGAGTGAGTGAAATAAAAGCGTGTAATAAAAAAAACTTTATTGGTTGCGAAAGCTTTGCTACGTTTTAAAACTTAAACGATTATCGGTCGACAGCCACGTAACGTCGCTGGCGGGCGGTGCAGAGAGGGGGGCTGGGTTTTAGGTGAGACCCCCACTCCCCCAGCACCCACGACTGCGTTGCCTCCTCCTCCTCCTCTTCATCTTCATCCCACCCACAACTCCCACCACGGCTCCCACAACCACCACAACTCCCACCACCACTCCCACAACCACCACCACACCCACCCACAACTCCCACCACCACTCCCACAACCACCACCACTCCCACCCACAACTCCCACCACCACTCCCACCACAACTCCCACCACCACTCCCACCACCACAATCCACCACTCCCACCACAATCCACCACCACTCCCACCACCACTCCCACCACAATCCACAACTCAGCGGCACCGGCACAGCCATCAGGAGCACGGAGCATGACCGGCACAGTTTCCAGCCACACCTTGCCCTGCTGTGAGCAATACTGGGTACCTCGACTTGGCACAACTCCAAGAGAACGCGGTCAGTGGCACCGTTACAACCCTGGCAAGCACCCCAGCCGCTCTCTCTCGACTCGTAGTGCCCTGGGACATCCGCCACTCCACACCGCTCCGTCAGTACGACCCAAGCCACGAGTAGCAACATCGGTAGCTTTCGGTACACTCCCGCAACCTCCGATTAGCTGCGTACGGTGCGAAAGAAGTTCAACGTACGGTACACGCACGGGGCTTCTCTGTCGCTGCACAGTATCCCCGTAGACCCACAGTGGGTACTACCGACTCCGTCTGCCAGTGTGTGTGCGGTCCCCATCCCTCCTGTGCTCTGTCAATCGCGAACGCCTCGGAATCCCCGGCGACTTTCTCGAGGACAACGAAGGAGTCGGGGGGGGGGGAGAGGCTCGGAGCGGCTGGGGGAGCGTCTCGCACGGACGGCGACGCGCGCCTCTGTGCGCCATGCGTGGCACGTCCAGCATGCCGGGACTGATGGCTCTGCTGGGATGGGCTGCAGGTAGGGGGAGAGAGTCGTGGTCGTGGTCGTGGTGGTGGTGGTCACCTGCTCATGTCCATCGCACTCATCGCCGCCGTCAAGCCAAGCCGGCCATGAGCATCGCTGCCACGGGAGCGAATTCGACTCGATCACCTGGCGTGTGTGTAGTTGAAACTTTATGTGTGTGTGTAATTGAGACAGTGTGTGTGTAATTGAAACTGTGTGTGTGTAATTGAAACTGTGTGTGTGTGTAATTGAGACAGTGTGGGGGTGTGTAATTGTGACAGTGGGTGTGTGTGTAACTGAGACAGTGTGTGTGTGTGTGTAATTGAGACAGGGTGTGTGAGTGTAATTGAGACAGGGTGTGTGTGTGTAATTGAGACAGTGGGGGGGGGGTGTAATTGAGACAGTGTGTGTGTAATTGAGACAGTGTGTTTGTGTGTGTAATTGTGACAGTGGGTGTGTGTGTGTAATTGAGACAGTGTGGGGGTGTGTAACTAACAGTGGGTGTGTGTGTAACTGAGACAGGGTGTGTGTAATTGAGACAGTGTGTGTGTAATTGAGACAGGGTGTGTGTGTGTAATTGAGATAGTGTGTGTGCGTGTGTATAATTGAGACAGTGTGGGTGTGTGTGTAATTGAGACAGTCTGTGTGTGTAATTGAGACAGGGGGTGTGTAATTGAGACAGGGTGTATGTTTGTAATTGAGACAGTGTGTGTGTGTGTGTGTAATTGAGACAGTCTGTGTGTGTAATTGAGACAGGGTGTGTAATTGAGACAGGGTGTATGTTTGTAATTGAGACACAATACACAATAGTCATGTTATAATTATAATCGCGACAATTCGTCAGACCAATGAATAAGCTTGGCTATCGATATTAATCGACGATTCTACGTACAGCGACAGCAAGGGGTTAAAACGACACACATTCGTCGAGAACACTGTGGCCTTAATAGGAAACATTTTCGACGTTTTGGGCGATGGCCCTTCTTCTGGGCGAATAGAGAGAGAGGCGTGAGAGATAGAGTGGACGATAAGAGATGGATAACACACTTTACACCATGGGGTCTGATGTAAATAACATTTTTTTAAAAATTCCGATTTTAATTATTAATTATATCGATGCGATGGATTCTCCGTACGCGCGTGTGTTTTATTCATTACATTGCTCGCCCCCTCCTCGCATGCTTCCCGCAACTTTCTCGCGGTGTACTGAACTCTTTCATATCGTTCGGAGTTTAATCTCGCTCTGTACGCACTGCTGCCCTGCGTACACAGGTTTTTCCTTCGGCGTGGTGGCGTTCAGCCATAGGTATTTCAATTCAGCACGAACGGCAAGAACGACAAGAATGGCAAGAATGTAATTATTTGCAATCCAGCCAGATACTGTTTTGATAACTCTTTATCTTACATTCTCTCGCTCTCGCCTCTCTATGGGCCACGCAGACGGACCCGTTGGCCAGAACGTCGCCTATTGTGTACACTGATGGCCTTAATCTAAGTTGTCTTGTGGTTGTTGTTGTTGTTTGACTTGCATCCCACTGGGATTTTTGCACACAGCGTTGGTGTGCGGTGTTTTTTTCTGCAATATTTTGCTGTCTTTTCTTGGATTTTCTGTTTGCACTTAGTCACATATTCACTTTAAGATGTTTTCTTGTTCATATTTTTTGTTTGTTGCGGTTGTACCCGATTCAAGAGCCGAATGGCTCACAGGACTATACCTAATGAATGAACTTGAACTTGAACGTGCTTTTATTTTGAAGGTCACATGGTGTTATTGACGAATGTGGCCATGCAACCCAAACTATGGACCATAACCCAAAGAGATACACAGAGACACATAAAGACCCATAGATACACACAGAGACCCACGGAAATGCATATAAACACTTCAAGGGCAAGCCATACGAGTGTGATTGTGGCCAAGAAAGCCAGACTACAGACCACTGCAGTCTGCCCTCCTTCCAATGGAGGGGGAATAGCAACACGGCACAAACTCTCCACTGAAGCCCTCTCATCGTGGCCAGCAGACCTCGACATTGGCATTGAGCTGCTGAGCACATTGCTGCAATGCAAGATTTAGAACAACATTGACGAATGTGTTGAGGTTTAGGTGTTCATTTCACGGTGTGTTAAGGTCACGGTGTTATGGACGAATTATATTGTGTTGACTGTTTTTTGTTATTTGTGCTTGCACACCCACGACCAACGCAAGTGCATCACAACATAATTTGATACTTGATGAGCGTCAACTCTCTTCCCCATGGCCACGGACGCATTCAGACGAAACAATTGCCCCCTTTATTTAACCAGGAAAGCGTCACCGAGTAAAAAAACAACTTTTCGTTTTAAAAACAACTTTTATTTTTACGTGGATAGCTGTGGCAAGGAGGCGAAAGGTTTCCACCACACACACGTACACAAGGAGGCGTTTGTCTGCTTATTTTGTCACCTATATCTTCTTAATTATTATTTTGCACCATACCTTGGCCACTGGTTTGGGTTGTGTAAATCATATTCTTATTTTTTTGCATGGAGAGATAAGTACACTGTGGAATGGAGGCTGCTGTTTCATATTAGAAACAAAAAAACATCTTCCTGGATTCCTGCCTGCCTGGCGCATGGCTAAGTACACGTGCACGCTGGTGACGTCACCGTCACCATATGCGTGCTGACGTCATGTGACGCCTCACCCACCTCCCATCCACCCTCTACCCGAGCCGTCTATCCCGGGCAAATGCGCGGGACACGCTATCGTACTAACACGGGTTGCGGAAGACCTGACTTGCACAAATCCGACTTTACGGAAATGCTCCCATAAATCATGTTAAAAGATTCAATGCGTGGAAATGTTAGCGTTAGTTACGTAAGCCCAAGTAGTGTAGCGCAGTGAGATTGCGGATGAATACCGCGAAGCAAGGCGTAAGACGGGGACCGCCTTACATGTCAAAGCGACAAGTGGGTACGAAATTGTGGAACCCCCCAATCGCCCTAATGTCAATGATCATCTTTGTGCCCAAAGTTATCTTCAACCCGGGCGAATCCTTGACCGAGACTCCGACGTCCAACCCCGTCTCTGCCTCGCCGTCACCGCCGCCATCACCGACGGCTCCACCACCAACGCCTTCCGTTCACCCAGGCGTCAATTCGACCCCGGGTCCTGACCCCCCCTGCGCTGACTTCAAGCCGAGCTTGCTGAGCGAGCTTCTCTTCGGGGTATGGACGCGGTGTGTTTTGAGCCGGCTCGCTTCAACAGGCACTTTCGTCAGTGACACCGTGGCCTTAAAAGGAAAATTACGGGTTTCTTTACGTAGAGCGCGTTCGCGATTTGTGCAATTTCACGTGAATATTGGGTAACTTACTTCTACCCAAAATCTGCAATGTGCGGTTTGAATTCACTGACATGCGGCTATGCGAACGGACTTGGAACAACTTTGTGTGCATTTGTCCAACAAGCTTGACTGCTTAGAAAGTTTAACACAGTCCAGAGTTTTATTGCTTACACAAAATGCCCCTCGTCAATATTGGTCTGGAGGAGCCTGTAGACGGAAGGACTGAACCACCGCGACATTTAGATGCGGATACAAACATAATAGTTTTTTTGGTTTAGATCGCGTAAATGTATAAATGTGTCGTTAAACCCGCCACCACCCGACACAGCCAACTGGTAAGGGTCGTCACGTAAACAGAACGTGGCCAATTCGTCACTAGTACAGCACACCGGTGTGTTGGAGAGCCAAGCCACAACATTTACAATCTGAGTACGACGTTTCGACAGTAATTACAAAGCTGCGTGCAGAGACGTCGCCGATTCTCTTGCAGGGAACGGAGCTGGACGTACGATTTCTGCTCTTCCCTCCGAGGGGCTCGCGACGCCACCCGCTCTGCGCGCTGCCGCTCCGAGTCGTCGTCGGAGGAGGAGGAGGCGAAGAACACGAAGACGACGACGTGGAGACGATGAAGCTCATCGACCCCGGGGCAACGACATTCGTGCTCATCCACGGATACAGGTGGGCGCGGCGTGAAAAATCACGGGCGGCCAAAAACCGGGGTTAGAACCCAGACTCTCGGCGGCAGCGCCGGCTCAAGTTGGCCTGACTTCTGAGACACCCAGGCTTCCTTGCGTCTTGTATTGTCGACTCATCCACCCCTGCCATAGCAATGTGGAATTTCCGCCACCAGCTGATGGCTGTAAATGGGAATGGAGCACTGGCCTCCCGCTATTTTAGCGCGGAACCACTTTTCTGAGAACCCGTTGTGATTTGTGTGCCCGAAAAAAACCCATCGAAGTCACGCTTCAACCTCTCTGCCCCCTATTCTTTGGGTCTTTCGGTAAAGTCACGGAGATAGGTTCAAATAAACAAAAATAAAATAAACAAAAAACTACGACGTTTCGATCACAACACAAGCGATCGTCATGTTTTCCTCCTGATGACCATCGCTTGTGTTATGATCGAAACATCCAAGTTTTTTGTTTGTTTATTATTATTAATTTAAACCTATCTCCGTGACTTTATCGAAAGACCCAAAGAATATCAATTCCTGCAGTCACGAAAACTTTAAGTAAAAATTTCTCTCTGCCCCCTCTTTGTGCCGTAAAGGGCCATTGATTGAAGCATCGCCGATGATAAACTTTATGTTTTCAAAGCGAAACTTCGGTGACCATACTTGCAGTCACTGAAATTGTCCTGGCTCATAAGAAAACTTGAACCCTGAACCTAGTAGATCACTGGTAGGTCAGCGCACGTGAAGAATATTAAAAACCTTTTCCATGATCACTGTACCCCACATCCCCTCATTGTATCCTTGTCTGCTGTATGTCTCCTCATGTGTCCCCCATACATCCCTTCTAAGTCCCCCGTGTGTCCCCTGTGTCCCCGTCTGTTCCCCCGTGTATCCCCTGTGTGTCTCCCCCATGTGTCCCTGTGTGTCCCATATGTGTCCCCTGTGTGTACCATATGTGTCTCTCCCATGTGTCTCTGTGTGTATCCCATGTCTTTCCCGTGTGTCCCCCTGTGTGTGTCCCTGTGTCATCTCGGTCAGTCGACCCGTGGCACCTGCTGGGTCTGCCCTGTGACCTCCTGCCCGCGGGCGTTCGACACGTCACGTGGCCTCAAGGTGCACTTGGCCTGGCACAACCGTCGTGGTGACGTCACCGCCACTTAATGGCGAATGGCGGTTGTTGTTGTTGTTGTTGTCCCTGTGTGTCCCCCGTGTGTCAGTGTGGGTGGCGTGGAGCCGCGCCCCATCTGGCTCGATGAGATGGTGTCTGAGCTTATCGGGGCAACTCCAGACCCCCCCGGCACCAACATCATCGCCGTCGACTGGAATCGCGGCGCAACAAATTGGTGAAGCCTCACAGCGTTGGGTCTCCCGCCCGGTGAAAATAAAAGACGCTTCAATCAAATTGGATATTTTACTTTGGCCAGAGGCAAATATTGAGGAGGAGGCTTTGTTTATTTTGTCATGGACATTCTCAAAAATGCAACTTGATGTATATTTCGTGCGACGTATTGTATACTGTTGCATTGAACTAGGACCCATTTCTTACAGAAAGCGTCCTTGCCCATAAAATTCGGACAGTTCACCAGCATTGATTCAAGCAAGCCTGACTCCGCTGGTGAGACACTGAATATTGAAACCAGTCCAGAGTTTGCTTTATTGAAGCAATGTTGCTGATAGGATGCACTCCCAGGGACAAGTGGGTTGTGTAACAAATACACTTGTATTCTTTGCGTGGAGAGCCAGGTATAATAATAACTTTCATTTTATATGGCATCAATCACGCCAACAGCATCCCACAACACTGTACATTAATTTTATACACAAGGACCAAATCCCATATACGCGGTTGGCTACGCACGGCGCGAAAGAAGCCCAACATACACGCGCACGCACACCAAACAAATTAAAACCCTCCTACCAGTATGGGAACTAGGCCTCGTTTGTCTTGTCAGTAACGCTCCACAACGACACTTTGCGGTTATTTTTCTTAAGTGAAGAACGTCTCGGTCACAACTCGAGAGCCCGTACCTTGGTCACTCACTCGGTGAAATAATTGTCACTTTAATCGAACTTGGGGAGTCACACAGTGGCTCCACTCTCGCCTCGTCGCATGAGGGCGCGCTGCATGGCACGGGCTGTGTTCCCAGGTACCCGCTGGCGGTGCAGAAGACCCAGGAGGCGGGCAGGATCATCGCCAACATGATCACCACGCTCATGGTGGGTGCGCACAGCATTGATAGTTGTTCCCCCAGAAACAAATGTTTGTCCCTCCCTCGGAAGTGATTTTCAATGATGTTGGTTTCTGTACCGAATATTTGTACCCCCTTATTTAAAAACAAACATTCGTTGCTGGGTGAACAGGCAGTTCGGAAAACGAATATCTGGCTGGCGCCTGATGATGCTGGTTCTAATTTCTGG
Source organism: Entosphenus tridentatus (assembly GCA_014621495.2). Lineage (NCBI taxonomy): Eukaryota > Metazoa > Chordata > Hyperoartia > Petromyzontiformes > Petromyzontidae > Entosphenus > Entosphenus tridentatus. The sequence continues at coordinate 1,696,229 of CM025660.2, read as the reverse complement.
CAAAACGTCAGGGTACTCGAATTATAAATGTTGTAGTGGGTTTACTCTCCAACACACAGGTGTGCTGATCTAGTAACGAATTGGCATGTTTTGTTTACGTGACAAACCTTACTAATTGGCTGTGTCGGGTGGTGGCGGGTTTAACGACACATTTATATGTACGTGATCTAACCCAAACAACCTATTATGGATAATATTGGTACATCCATTCACATTCATATATCCATTCGCATATCCATAATATCCATGCACATTCATTACTTACTTCGAGAATAGGGGGGGGGGGTGGTGGTACACCACCCTGAGTGGGCCACAGATACCCCCAACCGATGCCTGGAGGCACCTCACCCCGACCCGCTACCTGCCCCCCAGGTGCAACGGGGCGTGCATGCAGAGCGTGTGCACCTGGTGGGGGTGAGCCTGGGAGCGCACGTCGCAGGCTTCACAGGCAGCTACTTCTCAGGGAGGATCGCGAAAATCACAGGTGGGCGCTGGGGTTGCCACACGATACGGCGACGCTTTGATGTTATCGTGCTACGTTGGGGGTGTGGGGGGGCACCATGGTGGTAATAGTTCTGACACTGGACTTGCAATCTTGAGGTTGCCAGTTCAATCACCAATGGAGCAAGTTTATTACATCCCCCTGCCTCTGTTACTCAGCGGTATAAATTTTGAATAGCGAATCAGAATCGTGGAAAATCATCAAATCGCGAGGTGGGAGATTTGTTAGGTGACTGACACCTACAACATCCCATATTGACCCTTTGCCTGGGAAGGCCTTCATCTAGCAGTGGATGAATCATGGCTCATGATGATGATAAATAAATGAATGCTGAAGATTCATTTGTAGAAATCGTAAATAGTTCTTCAACGCATGATGAAAGAAAAAAAATCTCTTTGATTCCATAAATCATTGTGCGTCTGATAACTAAGACCGTGTTACTCATAGCATCGCAGAACCATGACAGATGGCGATGGCTTGGAGAGGGAGGCCTTGATCCAGCAGTGGATTGACCATGGCCGACGATGATTGATAATCGTGAAGAAGATGAGAACATGTCTCCTATCGCTCCTCTCCTCCCGCCCCCTCAACCTCCCGCCCCCTCCACCTCCCGCCCCCTCCACCTCCCCTGGCCCCTCTCCCACTCAGCCCTCGACCCCGCAGGACCCAAGTTCTCCCAGGCCGACCCCGCGGAGCGACTCGACCCAAGCGACGCGGCCTTCGTGGACGTCGTTCACACGGACGGCGACAGTGAGACCCACGCAACCCCCCCCCCACCCGCACCGCGCTACGTGCCTCTGCCTCTCCATCGACGGCGCCGATCCTCGCCATGGCAGCGGCTGCTGCCGCTTCGAGCGGCTGCTCTGATGTCCACGGGGGCCGATGCGGCAGCCTTCCCCGCACGCCGTGCAGTCGGCGGTAATCCGGTTATGTACGCGTGCAGCCCCTTTGATTCAGTTTAGACATCGAAAGGGGTGCACGCGTGTGTGCGCACGCGTGTGCATGTTAAATGCGTGTATGAGTGTGCGCGCGTGTATGAGTGTGCACGCGCACACGCGCGTGTGTGTGTGCGCACGTGTATGAGTGTGCACCCGTGTGTGTGTGTGTGCCTGTTTGCGTGCGTGTAGAGTTTGGTATTCGGCAGACCCTGGGCCACGTGGATTTCTACGTGAACGGCGGAGAGGACCAACCGGGATGCCCAAAGACGACGCTCACAGGAGGTGACTCCACACACCGCTCCGTGCTCCTGCCACACGGCACTGTGCCAACGCCTTGTTTCGTGTAAATCGGGATTTCGTCCCCGGTTTAACGTCTGTCTGGCTTCGCGCTCGACTCGAGATGCGAGCAAAGGGAGTGGCTACCTAATCAGTGGGCGGGGCTACCTGCATAGTGGGGGGGCTACCTGAGCAGTGGGCGGAGCCAATGTCAGAAAGAGTGAGGAGGCCACTCTGTGTGTGGACAGGGCGAGTAATTCAGTGGGCTTGGCTATGTCAAATGGGCAGAACTTTCAGTAGAGCCCCCAAAAATAATGTGGTAGGGTCGTCACCACTTGGCTCCTCCCGCCCGCCGTCCTTCACCGCAACCTCAGGATTCACCGAGGAGATGGAGTCACCCATGATCTGCGACCACATGCGCGCCGTGCGGCTGTGGCTGAGCTCCCTGCGCTCTCCGTGCGAGCTGCGCGCCTTCCCGTGCGACTCCGCCGCCGCCCTGGCCGCCGGACGCTGCCTCGAGTGCCGCACGGAGCGCACGGCGTCGTGCCCCCGCCTGGGCCTGCACTCAGGTACTCACGGAGAGGGCC
>CM025660.2:1660633-1693916 GCA_014621495.2 Entosphenus tridentatus | reverse complement strand
GCACTCACGGAGAGGGCCACTCCGGCACTCACGGAGAGGGCCACTCCGATACTCATGGAGAGGGCCACTCAGGTTCTCACGGAGAGGGCCACTCCGATACTCACGGAGAGGGCCACTCACGGAAGGTGTGCAACTTGTCAGTCATCTCAGTAAACTAACAACACCTTGGGCCTGTCCCATGGCCTCTTGCCAGTGAGTCTTCAACGTACAAAATAAGAGGTAGCATAGTTGGTAGCACACTGCACTTCGTGACCCAGCCACCTGAGTCAGATCCCTATCGCGGCCTCCCCCGAGGCTGATTCGGCCTTCAACGAGCGCCTCGTGCGGTGTGTAAACATCAGCACTGGCAAGACACAGGCGGCCCGGACGTACATGGTGCTGGCCACAAACAATCCCCTCTTGCATCGTTGTGCCGGCCTTCATCGATGCTCGCCAATGGCCCTCGCGGCGCCAAGAGTCCGTGAACGGCGACAAAGGGATCGTTAGTTTCTGATGATCGGTCACAAATGTGAATACTGTTGATAATGTCCTTTGTGTTGTGTCCGCCGACCGGACAGCTGATGGGGTCTGTGCGGTGAGCGAGTCCGAGTCGATCGTCCTTCACATGAACACGGCCAAAGCACCCCCTTATTGTGGTCAGTGAACACAACAACAACAACAGTTAACAGCAGCAGCGACAACACCAAAAACAGCAGCAGCGGCATCAGACGCTTCACACGATTCTAAATGTGGCCAACACGGCCGAGCGGGTACCACGACTTTCCCGCTCGTTGCAAAGGTTTTGCGGTTTGAGCCCAAGGGCCACCCTGGTTAATGCTGCAAGTGTATTGACGATGGATGCCACGTGCCGTCTGTGTCGTAGTGGATATTACAGATCTCGTGAGGATATTGGTAAAAAAAAGTAAGTTATGGGTACCGATGTCATTGTAAAAAAATAAAAAATGTTTTATCAAGAGCAAATTATGTAAGGTAAAACCATTTGGTAACAGCGCCCTCTCCTGTGAAACTACCGCAGGCTATTCATATTCTATGATTCTTTCGGTAAAGTCACGTAGATAGAAAAATAATAAAAATAATAAATAAAAATAAAGTGATTAAAAATATCACGACGTTTCGATCGCAACACAAGCAGTCGTCATCAGGAGCAGGGAGAATAGCCTCTGAAGGCAAGCAGGCGACTCATCTGTAAAGCGGCACATTCCTGCAAGCTTTGCGCGACAATAATAGCACAAATTTCAAATCTACAAATGGTTTAATTTAACAAAACAAATGAAATGGCCTCACTTTAATAGGTAAGCGAATAAAAAAATCACAAGAACACTCATAAACGTTTGATAAACATTCACAACAGATATGACCACAATAGCAACAGCAACACCAATAACATAATTAAAATCAGAATCTGTATTTATACTGCAGGAGGAATCCGATGAGCGATAAAGCTCTTTTTCACAGATGTTCAGTAGCAGCAAATGCTGTAAAAAAAAATGTCCTCACAATACGTAACCAAGTCCTAAAAAACAAAACAAAACCCCACACATTTTAAACTTCTACAATGGGGGGGGGGGGGGGGGTTCTTTCTCTTTTGTGTTTTGCAGTCACCTATTACCTGGCCCAGGTGGAGTCTCGTGACCCCGTGGTGCGGGGGTCGCTGTTCGTGCGTCTCCACGCCAACCGCTCGGTGACGGAGGAGGTGGCCGTCGTGCCGTGAGACTCGCCACACCCGGCACGGACGGCGGCTTCTTCATTCCCCTTGAATCCCCACCGTCTTTGTTACCAATCGGGGGCATTTTTCTGCTCAAGCACTTGTTGACAGGAGGGCGCACGTCAATTGTAGCCGCAGGCACAGGCAATAACGGGATGTATACTCGATGTGGTGTGCCGGTGTGTGTACATATTTTACGGGTCTCTGGTAGCCTCTATATATATCGAACTTCTTTCGCACCGTACGTAGCCAAACGTGCTAATCCGAGGTGCATAGCTCCAGTGGCTTCCTAGTATCGGAAGGAAGAGCGTTCCAGACGGCCTCGGAAGCGCATCTGAAAGCGCGCGATGCTGTTGGATGACAAAAGTACGGAAGGTTTTTTTTCATCCTGTTGGACAAAACATATTTTCTTTTTGTTTGGAGAGACATTCTGAAAGTTCGTTTTTTTAATCAATGTTAATATCTTAAAATGCGCCCCATCACACCTTGGAAGCGAAGCGGGATTTTCGAGCCTTGCTCTAGCGCTTTGATGGCTGACTACCACGTGTGGTCAGAATGTTAGAGGATGTTGCAGGACAGCAGAGGGTAGTGCAAGTAGACTATGTTGTTACACTCTGCTTCTATGCTGTGCCACGACATCTATGCTCCCCGCCTTCACCTAACCACACTGACCAGCGCGAAGTACGGTGAAATAAACCACCAAGATCCCTCGTCCAGCTGTGGATTGACAAACTCCCGTACACACCGATGCCTCCACCACCCCCCTACGATCGAACTGGGCAGAGAATAAGTCGTGAGCATTTGCGATCTTCTTCCACTGTGGCCGGAGCGTACAGGACCTCCAGAAACTTCATGGAAGGCCGCTCAGCGACGCGTCTGCTCTTTGTGGAGGGCCTTCCGGGGCCCCTTGTCGCCGTGACCTTTCGTTTCCGAGGGCCTTCGTTCCGCCGCCTGTTCATCTCCTATCGTCTCCACATTGCCCGCCTCGTTCTGTCGCCCTGGCCCATCCACAACGGGTAGTCCATTCACACGGTGCACCCAATTAGGTCTTAGTGGCCACGCCCACATGCGCATTTTACATAGTGCATCCAGATTGTTAAGACCACGCCCACGTGCACATTTACATGGTCCACCCAGGAGAGAATCATAAGCACACCCACATTGCACATTTACACAATTTGGTAAAATCCAAAACATTAACAATATAATCATCCTTCAAAATATTGTGCCTGAATTACATAGGCCGGGAAAGATACGCTTGTACTTTTAAATTCAAATTCCTCACAATTTTCGAATGGAGTTCATTATCATACATGTAAAGTATGATCATGACTCATGATGATGTGAATGAAAAAATATTGTACGAAAAAAACCCTCCGCAACTACAAGGGCAGAGGTCAGTGCACCAAATGTAGCAATGCGCTGGGCTCTATGCTCCCACATATATGCAGCCCTGCCTCCGCAAACCTGCACGGTGAAATATTGTCAAATAACCCAAATGACCCGCATGGCAGGGGAGGAGATCCTCATGAGGCAGTGGGGGGGCTGGACAATGTCCACACGTTCACATCAAACTTGCCGCCGGCCACCGGCTGCTCGAATCCGTTTGCGTGTCTGGGCTCGCGTGCAGGGAGCGCTACTGCACCTACAACGTGAGCGTCCAGGATGGAGCGCCTGCCTTGGCACCACTGGAACCCTGCAACCTGCAGAGATAGCAGCCGACATGGGCCTCCCCGTCCTGTGGCTCGGCCATGGTGCCAGGCCAACCGGGTGGGGTTGTGCCGTTCACCGTTCGGGGTTATGGTCAACAACGGTCTCCCACCTTGTCCACAGTAGGCCAAACCCAGACACCATTCTCAGTCAGCCCCCTAGGTTTATCAAAACTGCGTAGAATACTTTTTCAAAGGTCGACGCACTAACACACGACCTCGGTAGTTATACATCAGTTGGTGCCACCTCAACACAGATGCCAATTGCCACTGTTTGGGCCAAAAGGAGAGGTCCTGGACCCTCACGCCAATCGGAACCGGGCAGCTCAGGATCGTGTGTTCTGGCTAATGAGTACAACCAGACATTGCTGGGCATGCTCACACAATGATTGATGCCAGGGGCTGGATAGACTTTCAACCCCCTTCGGCGTGGGCCACAAATGATTGCAGAACTCAAAAGTCACTTCGACCACTGCAAGAGGGTCTTGCAGTGACAGACGTGTCTGGCCCATGGATCATAGGATCTCCACGTCTGAGTTATGCTTTTGACTATTTGCACTCTCACGTCTGTAAAACTCTGCCGTAACTGTCAACCCCTCATCAGTGCCCTGCCTTATTACAGACCAATTCATACCTTATTGGTCACCCCAGTGCCCTGATAAATCTCAACGTTCATCCTACAAAGTCTCACCACAAGGGAGACACAAAAAAGAAACTTTTTTTACTCAATTTTCCTGTACAAAAATACGGGCAAACCGTATGGGTTGACAGCTCTGCTCTGACGCGCATATGCAGGTGGACCGCTACTTACAATTAATTAAGTTGTGGCGGCCCGAGCTTTGTAAAGGGTGGAGTTGAAGACGCTTGCCAAAAACATGTTTTAAATGCACAGCTGTAGCCCGTTTGGCACGGGCTCTTGGTAACGAGGGGAAAAAAAACTTTTCAAGATCACAACCAGCTGCTCGGTCATAGCTTTGCTGTGACAATAACATTGCACTTATACAGCAACTTGCAGGCCAAAGGCATCACGAAGCACTTAACAATCCCAGGGGGGGGCCAGCCTCGCGACGCGAAGCAGCCTCGGGTGCAGCTACCGAGAGCCCTTTGCTTGAGAACGTGCGAGTTGCGTGGCGATGGACACTGAAGGGCCGCCGAATCATTGACGCGTCTCGCTGACACTTCTGCCACCGCGAACTCCCCAGTCGAGGCCACGGCTTTGACAGAAGTCTCCGTTGTCGGCAGGAAACAAATGTACCACAAACAACCATTTGCCGTGGCGCAGGATATTTATTCAAGAGCTTTTGGACAATTCGCAAACATTTTTAAGGCAATTTTGCATTCATGTCGATTGTTTTTTTTATATCCGAGCATAATTGTATTGTTCTTGCATGGCGATTTTAACTAATAAATAGTTGAACTACAGGAGTCATGAGAAGCACATTTCCTAAAGTACGATATCCATATCGATGTGCATGTGCAGGAAAGTTTTGGCGAGTTTTATACAATTACATTAGAGATTTGTCTTCTTGGTTCTTCACCTGAGGACGGCTGCTTGCGTTGTGGCCGAAACGTCATGAGAATAGTATTTAATTTTATTATTTCCCTTCTACGTGACTTTACCGAAAGAACCAAGATGAATCCCTGCAGTCACGAAAGCTTTAAATCGTAAAATACATTAGAGAGATGAGCAAGTTGAGTGTAAGCAATTGGTTCATATCCACCCACTCAAGTAACCACTCATCCATCCAGATACTCATTAAATCACTCCCCCCTCTCAACTCTTCCACCAGGCCCGCTTTTGGATCCATAAACCTGTCCATCAAAATAATCCTCTCGCAAATTTCTTAATATAACACTGACAATAAGGCCAGCGCTAGATAGACGCTAATCCTCTCCCTATTTTCTAGGTAGGCTTTGACGACCAATACCGATTCATAATTGGTTTCTTTTGGGTTAGGTTTGAGTAAACGAAATGCATGTTTGGAAAGCCTCCTGCACCCAGACACAGCCAATTAACAAATATGTTACATAACAAACGTGCAAATTTATTACTGCTTCAGCACCACCGGTGTGTTTGGGAGTAATCTCGCAACATAAAAAAATGTTGCGAGATTACCCTATGTCAGAGTGCAGTCGAATTTCCCAATAACTCCCCCAACACCCAGTCTCCTCCATCCTTGCACAGACATCACGGGACTGATCAAATTCCATCACGCGGTTCTCAAGATTAATCTCCAGCCGGTAGTTCCCGAGGTTGCCGTGCAGGAGCCCACCCCATGCGCTGGGTCTCCGTTTTCCACTGCACAACAGTGGCGAGCCGAGCCAAGCTTGGAGGCGCCCCAGGGCATGCCGCCTCGGTTTGTCGGGGCCAATAAACTCCCACCAACGGCAACGAGCGAAATCTGCTGCTCGTGGTGGTTCATCTTGTTGTGACGCGAGCCCGAATACAAACGCAACGCAGGCCCTGTCGTGTGGAACGCTCTGCAGCACAAACTCAAGAACAAACATTTACCATTCGACCGCTTATGAGTGTGACCTAAAAACAAACTTAAATGACCACAGCGCTTTCAGCACGATTTTGCGTTACTTAAATTACTATTTACATCACATCAGTTTGTTATTCCACTGCGGAAGCTAACCCGTGTCGCAAACGTCACACACAATGAACGAGTCGAGACTCACGCGGATGACACGGCGACGCTGTATTTGAGTTGTATACTGACGTCACACGCAATGGATGCCTGCCCGGGCCCCGAGCCAGATTGAGATGCTTTGCTAGGCCAGCATATCACGGGTTGGTTCTGGCTTGGCACAGGATATAGCCAGCGGAAAGCCACCTGCATCGTGATGGTGCCCACGTTGCCTCGGATGTGCTTGTAGCGATAAAGGTGTCATTGGGAAGGCAACAACGGGAGAGCACTGGATGCGTGTTAAGACAGAGTGGCGCGTGTGGGGTCTCCGGGCTCAGCCTTGCGCTCCGAGTCGCTCCGCTCGGCACTGTTTGTCGTGCCACTGCCGCTCCCCTCCGTGCCGCCGTCACCGCCCTCCTCCTCCTCCTCACCGTAGTTCTCAACGCGCATGTCGTTGATGCCCAGGTCGTCGTTTTGATCGTAGCTCCGCTCGTATCGTTCCACGGTCATCTCCGGGTCCGGCTCGGGCGCGTAGACGTTCTGAGGTTGGCAAGAAAACGGTCATGTTGCGGACGGATATGTTTCCAATGTCGTAGATGGTTTGTAACCGTTGTCGTTGTTATCCTCGTCATAACTGCACACTTCAATAATCGATGCACGAAGCTAGAGAGTGTTAGGCGAGAGATGAGTAGTTAGATAAAAGTAATGGCCGTTAATGGTCAAATCAAGTGTTAGATGTCGGGTGAGGGGCGAGGGTCAGGGAGGGGTGAGAAGTGTCAGGGAGGTGACATCTCTGATTAGCACGGTTGGCTTTGTAAGGTGTGAAATAAGTTCAACATACAAGCATACATGAAGGTCGGGTGGGAGTCGCTACATCAGGGGTGGACACGGACACTCACCTGGAGGTAGCTGTTCCCAGCGGAGTCATCGAGAACCACGTGCACCACCATCCTCCCTGCCTGGATCTAAACAAGTTCCCAGGGACCACCATTAACGTACGCACGGCCATGTGATCATCGTGAAACAGTAAGACTGCAAACTAATCAAATTAAAATCAACAACTGCATTTGGCAGTGTTGCAGAAGCACTAACCAAATATATTCATCATTCTTCACTTGCAATGTCTTACAAAATCAAAACATGCTCATGGTGTCTATAAATTTGTAAGGATCATGCGAGGACGCCCGAGGGTAATAAATAAACGATTGGGGGGGGGGGGGGGCACAGTTGCTGGGAAGCGCGACCTGGGTTTGTTTGGGGGTTTATTCGGGAGAAACATGTGGGAAAACGGGACGGTTAAGGAAAAGCGGTGATCGGTGGATAAGCGGAGAATGGGGGGGCGGGGGGGCAGAGAGAGAACCTTGGTGAAAGATTCGAAAAGGAACAAGGGGAGAGAGGATACAAAGGGGGGGGGTGTGGTGAGGTGCGGGCAACAAACAATCAAGTGCCTTACATCCAAGAGACGACTTACGTGGACCCCCTTTCAAATTAATCACCGATTTTATCGTCGCACGATAATATCGGCGTGCTGGCGGGCTACACATGATGTCGCGACATCATGACGTCTGTAACATGTGACCACGAACGTGTACCTCAAGTTTTCAAGTTTCTCATCGTCCTGTTGTTGATCACGCTTTCATCTCGCTAATCTCGCTCTCTCTCTGTCTCCGATATGCACCGAATTAAAATATTCTTATTTCGAACAAGATCCCCGTATCTCTCACTGGTTCAAAAATACCTCCGATGCATTTCCACCCCCCCAATGATGCTCACCTCCTCCAACTTCCGTCCAAACTCCTGTATCTTCTTATTCCTGTCCGGAGTGGAGCTGTCGCCAGATAAGAACGGGTTTTTGGCAACGATCTGCGAAACGAAATACCGCACACGAGAGCTCTCATCGTCCTGTTGTTGATCACGCATTTTCTCAGGCTTACAGACAGACATATCAAACTTTGGCAGGCTCCACGCAGACACACCCGCAAGCGATTGTACAGGGGCATCCACTGCTAGCAAGCAGGGCCTCCACGCGCTCTAGAAAGCCACTCTAAGAGGGTATTTCAACTGATCTTCCACACTGGTCAAACATCTTGGAAGTGAGGTGGGGATGGGGAGTCCCAAGCATTTTACCCAACCAAACGTGACCTAGCAATCGACTATTGGTGTATGTACGTGTATGTTTAACTTCCATAATAGTTTTTTTTTGGGTTAGATCGCGTATAAATGTCGTCAAAACCTGACACCACCCGACACAGCCAACTAGTAAGGGTTGTCATGTAAACAGAACATACCAATTCGTCACAAGTACAGCACACCGGTGTTTACGTGACAACCCTTACTAGTTGGCTGTCGGGTGGTGGCGGGTTTTAACGATACATTTATTTACACGATCTAACCCAAAAAAAACCTCTATTATGGGTGATATTGGTCACGAAAGCCTACGTGCTAAACTATGTTTAACTTGTTTCGCAAGGTACGTAAGCCAACCGGAGGTGCGGTGGACAGATCCACTTATCCTCTGGGTTGGACAGATGCGGGCGGCGTGTGAAACACCTGCCCGTTGTTTCAACTGCTGTGCCACGGGGATTGCACTGAAATGGGTAGCCTCTCGATTCATCCATTATTTAAGAAGAAAAATGTTCCCACATTTTAACCCACAGTTGTTATTCAGTTCTCTTCTTTAGCAATACCGAGAATCGGAAAAAAAAACCTATTAAACGCATGGCTGTTGGTGATGCGGGTAGAGTTGGTGCCGATGCTGTTTTAATAATGATGATGAGTGCAACGATCTGGTAGAGGTTGTGGGTCTGGCACCAGGTCCCTGATGTCGGCGAGCAGCCCCTCGAGGGTGGTGAACTTGCCGCCCAGAGCTCCCATGCCCAGCTCAAACTCCAGCTCCGGGATTCGAACCGCGCAGGTTTCGGACTGCGGGCACCGCACGGAACATCCACGTTGGCACAACCGCACACACACACGGCGACAACCGTATAAGCCAACGTGTCACAACCGCATATACAAATCACAACCTCCAACACATGCGTGAACACATAACACAACTTTTGATTTAAAGCTTTCGTGACTGCAGGGATTCATATTCTTGGTTCTAAAGAAATTATTTTTAAATACAGATTTAAAAGTGCATAGCTCTGGTGGCTTCCTAAACTTAACAAACACACAAACACACACAACGCACGCACAGCCAGCGCCACGCATTACGGTCAGCATGGCCGCCGGGCTGCGGGAGCCATTACCTTGAGCAGATCGCGGGTCATGTCTGAGGGGTCGGTCACCCTGAGCGTGATTCTCGTCCCCAGTGGCTCGATGGCTCCTCCTGACTTTACCTAGGGTGGGGTGGGAGTGAAAGGTAAAGCCGCAGCACTGCAATTGCTCATGAACGCCACTGCCCACGCAATGTATGCATGTAGAATTTATTTCGCACCGTACATAGCCAACCGTACCAATCGGAGGTGAGTTGCGGGGGAAGGACAACTAAATACAAAAAGCAGTTCTAAAGAAGTGAGTTTTCAAAATAGATTTAAAAGCACACTCGAGAGCCTCCAACAGAGAAAGCACTCGTACAGCCCCCGCCCGAGAGGGCATTTGGCCTACTCTTCCACACCGACACCGTAGTGTAAACATGTATACTGTCAGGTGGGCAGAGGTGATGAGAGGGGTGGGGGCAATTTAGAAACGTTCCCAATATTCCAACCGCCAAGCCAGGAGGTCGCATTGAACCGGCCGACCCCCGAACTGCGAGTCCGGCGTGCGAACCGTCACGCCGCGGCGGCAGCGTCTGCGGTGCACGAGGGGCAATTGGTGGCAGGTCGTGGAAACGACGGAAACGAGATCGAGGCGGACACAACCAAACGACGGCCGTCGGCTCTTGCGATGTCGATGCGACGCGGAGTTAAGACGAAGGGAAGGAAACCGCTGGCGTGCGCCGGGCAGGGTTAGGGCAAGTCGCACATTCACGATTGTGTTGGTTGGTTGCGCAAACGAACGTGTCATAAGAGAGGGCTGCCAACAGGTGATGGTCTATTGCCAGAGCAGGGGTTGGCAACCCGTGGCTCCGGAGCCGCGTGCGGCTCTTTAAGGACTGCTTCGTGACGTTATTCACACGCAATGGGGCTCTTCAAATATTGAGTTTTTTTTTTTATAGAATTAGAAAAAAAATGTCTCTTCTCGATATTCTGGTTGCCGACCCCGGTGCTAGAGGAAGGTTGACGAGTTAGGCTAGTTGGAGAGCTCGTGTATCAATGCTTTTGAGAACAATTCCATGCATGCATCACGAGTGTAATAATCACTATTAAAGTAGGTGTATTATACTGTGAATGAAAAACAAGGCTAAATATATTTTATTATGAATTTAAACAAAACAACGGAAAAGTCACCTCGTTAGTCCGGTGTCCGCACACATCGCAGTTGGTGGCCATAATGATGACTTCCTTGAAGTGAGGGATTTCTGGGAGGTCGAAGGTCAAGGTCAAGCGGGAACGGCGCATTTCAATCTCACCTATAATTATCGGCAATGACGCAGGAGGGCAGATGTCACAAAACAATGAACGACGCATCCAGAAGGGGAATTAAACGATAAAGGGGAGGTAAACCGAGGTGGCTCAGGGGGAAAATGTTACGTCAGAGACTCGGTTTCAATCTGGGTTTCAGCCACCCGTGATGACACCGTCTTGTCAAGTGTAGCGAGTTACCGTATTCTCCGGATAAGATGCACTTTTGTCCCCGCTGTATTTTTTTTAAAGTAAAAGTTGGGTGTGCATCTTATATTCCAGAGAGAATATGCCAGCGATGGGAAACCCAGACGGGTAGTCAGTGACTCATGGACAGCCCTCCTTCGCCTCAGTGGGCCACTGGAATACACCCGTCTCCCGGAAAGATGTGTTTGAATAAAGTTGCTTTGGAGCACCTTTTGGAAGGCCTTTCTCCATTTAAATCCAAAAATACCCTGATAAGAAGACTCCACCAGCCATGTAGAATAATCTTCCATAAGACATATCCCCCCATTTTAGCACGGTTGGAAACGTACGGTGCAAAATAAGTTCAACATACATATAAACATTTTGAAGCAGAGCATTCGTATTCATCTTCTGGAAGACGGTTCTCATATTATAAAGACACTTGTTTTCAAATATGACCCCAAAGCCATGGGTGTCTTACTTTCCGGAGCATCTTACAATCTGGAGAACACACTAAAAGTTGCAGCCAGTCACCAAGACTGTAACAAAACAACGTTATATGAAGATTTAGTTTTGCCACTTAATGCTTCTAGTGACCATAAAATATTGAATGAGAAATTAAGCCGAGGATACGGATGAGCTTCATGTTGGTCGATGCCGGCGCGTTGCACTCGGGGCAGTTTGTGGAAAACTTGAGGACCTGGGGACAGAAGCACATGGCGATGTTTTACCACGTCAGTAAATTTGCGACCTTTGTAAACAAAACTGCCCTAGCTGACCGGTCCCGGGCGGCCACTCACCTCGTTCCTGAGGTCTTCATCACCCCCTCTGTCCTCTTCAGGCTTTGTGATCACCTCTTGTGCGGTCGTCACGTCGACCTTTTGGTCTTCGTCACCTTCATCATCGTCTGCCTGTTCCAGACATGATCATCATCATGGCTTACTTTAAGCCAGTTCTGTCTGGACCAGCGACCAGTGACCCACAAAATATGTTTGCACCTGAGCCACCTCGTACCTCTCACTATATTCATAATTTCACTTGGTTTTGTGAGAATCAAGTCCTGATCATCATCATCATCAAATACTATATAAACGCATGGTGATGATGGCCTCCCTTCCCCCGCCCTCCCACCCCTACGAAATTCCAAACATTTCTCTGGACGAATGCGATAACCGGGTAATGAATATACCATTTTGTTTAATTATTATGATTATTATTATTGCATGAAACTAGGTTGCGAATTATGTTCAAGGGGGTGGCTCCACTCAGCCTCTCATCCCTCCGGCACTGCTTAATCGACTGCCCATTTGTTACAGGTCCACACTTGTAACCCTTGCCGTAGTGATGTAGATGTAATATTAACACCATATACCGCCATGTGTCAATCCACTCGGGGTAGTTTGGACCACAATTCACTGCGTGTGATGGACGTATGAAGTGAAAAGCGAACAGAAAGTGAAATAGAGCCTTGGAGAAGCAACAAAGGTGGCGTTAGGGTTGCATGTATGCTGAACTTCTTCTGAACGTTACGTATCCAACCATGGTAATCGGAGGTGGGGAAGGGTTAGTGGCTTCTTGACTATAGCGTCAGGGTAGGGGACTAGCATTCAGATGGCTATTCAGTTTTGAACAAGGGTTGGTTGGAGCCAGCAGTTTGTGGTTGGCGAATTGGTTTTGGTTACGAGTACAGCTAGCATTTGGTAGGCTAAGTTGGTAATAGTTGGTGGTAGGATTGGTTGGGTTCAATCCCGACCGTGACGCCTGTATACTTGGGAGTTTGCATGTCTCTATCCCCGTGGCCGTGTGAATTTTTCTCCGGGTCCTCTGGTTTTTCCCTTCCATATTTAGGATCAACGTCACGCGTTTAAGGGTACTTGGCTGCGATAAAAAGTTCCACTTTTAGTTTCTGGAGGAGACGGCGCGCCTCTGACCTTCAAGCCGAGCGCGATGTCCTGCGCGCGGCTGCGCTCGTAGTGCGAGGTGTGCAGGCCCTCGTCGCGCTGCGGCGCGCTCGGGTTCTCCACAAAGCTGTTCCCCGAAGGGTCATCGATTACCTGAGGGCAAGGCAAGGGATCGTTGTTATTATTATCATGAAGCAACGAAACAACATGACAAACGTATGAAGATGTTCATACTTAGGGAGATTAAATGCCTCTTAAACCGAACATGCCGTGCATCATTATCTTATCTTCACAATTCCAAAGCCCAGCAGCTATCTAGTCAAGGGGATCTACAGTGGCACAACATTTAAACAGCACCAGCCTGCAAATGGGCATTAGTCGAGCAGCATGGGCATTGTTGCCATGCAGTTTTTCCATATTTCTCCAAAAGTTATTTTCCAGGTAATTTCCCCAGTTTGGCAAACTTTGACGGTAAATCCTCCTGCAAAGTTCGACGTGAAACGCCGAGGGGACGAGAGGGAACGGTGCCGCTGGCGATGCACGGCGGCGGAGGAGGCCCACCAGCGTGAACGGCGACTGCAGCTCCTTGAGCTTCTTCAGCTTGGCGACAAACGCATCGATTTTCTCCGCCGCTTGCGGGTCTTGCGTCTGCACGCGGGAAGCAAAAAGGTTAAACCAACCTGCTGGAACAGGTAAAAATCACTAAATGACTCTACACCGTTGAACCTTGACCAGAATTTCAAAGCCACAACTTTGTGACTGCAGGTCACGCACTCTACCCACAGAGCCACTCGGCCACAGAGAATACACCGACACTTTAATGCGGACGCATGTGAGAAGCAAAACCCACACGGCCTCGGAGGTAGCACTCGCGATTGAGAATCGAAGGCAGCAGTGGGCACGGGTGTATGTATGTAGAGCTTCTCTCACATCATAAGTAGTCAACCACACAAATCTATTGGATATATCTGAATAAGAGCTTTATAGTTCATCGGATTCCTCCAGTATAAATATTCTGATTCTGCTCGGAGGTGCGGCGCTCACCATGCGTTCAGGTTGGTCCTGCTCCAGGCCGGCGACAGCGCGATCGATGAGGCCCTCAATGGTGGAGAGAGCTGCAAGCGTACGCACACACACACATGCACACACGCACATGAGAACACGTTAACATAAAAACATATGCAGTGACACGAAAAACACGCACGCACACAAGTACATACGCATACATGCACACAAACACATGT
The DNA here is from genome assembly GCA_014621495.2 of Entosphenus tridentatus. Classification (NCBI taxonomy): domain Eukaryota; kingdom Metazoa; phylum Chordata; class Hyperoartia; order Petromyzontiformes; family Petromyzontidae; genus Entosphenus; species Entosphenus tridentatus. The sequence goes on along the minus strand of CM025660.2, from coordinate 1,680,039 downwards.
ATGTAGAATTTATTCAGCACCGTACATAGTCCAACTGTGCTAATCAGAGGAGCAGGGGAGGGACAACAAACTAAACACAAAGATCAGTTCTAAAGAACACTCGCACAGGTATATTCAAACGACAACAGGGACAGTTCGCTAGCAAGTGTTGGTGATGTCAACACAATGCTTGTGCCAGGCTAGGTCCACTGAGGCCACGTAAAATGTTGAAGACTCACTTTTCACGATGTTGGTTATTGTAATATCAGTTTCCCATAACTCTAGATGCATATTTCACATTTTTGTTATATGCTTTTTTCAAATTCAACTGCAGTTCACTCAGTAAAGACCTGTCATAAATTTCTCTAACAATTACAATTTATAAAGCTTAAAACAAGCATGATCTCCAGGTCCTCCGGTTTTTCCCTCCACATTTAGACTCGACACGAGGTTAGAGTATTTGGCTGCTGTACATTTCCGCGTGATAAACCACTTCGGTGCGCTATCAATTGTGGCCAGGTCGCTTCTGAAAAATAGCTATGAAGCTCAGTGGGTTTTACCTGGTAAAAGAAAAAGTAAGTTTAGAATGAGTTGATAGTCTGTGTGGGCACTCGCCTCCTTTCTGTGTAAAGGCCGGGATCTCAAAGTCGAGCTCGGGGATGAGCGTGGTTGCACTGCCGGCCTTCACCACTTCGCGGTCCAGGTCCTATTGAGGGTCAGGGGTCAGGTTGCTCGGTCACACGAAAAACTGGCTTTCATTTACAACCGGGCAAGAGCTCATTATGAAAGCAATAAAATACAGCGTGGATTTACATAGAGTTTAAAACGCAAACAGCATCTCTCGAGACGCTAGGCAAAAACAGTGGTCATTTATGTTGAAATCCAACAATTTCTGTAGATGATGATAAGACCCATCACAACAAAAGAATACGTGCAGGCTGAAAACACAAAGATTTAACTGAACAACAGGCAAATCTGTGTTGATCACAAACAGCAGGGAGGCACGACTTCCATGTCACGTGATCACTACACTATGTCCAATTATATTACACTGGTCAACAAAAAAAACATTTTTTTCTGGCCTGGACTTTTGCAGCTGTTTTAGACTAATTTCAAGGTGCGGATTCCAAACTTAATCTCAGATTTGCTCTATCACATCTAATTTTTATGCTATCGGCATACCCCATTTTCATTGATTTTACCCGATATTAACTCTGTCACTTATGATTGCAAGTTGTTGCGAGTCAGTGACATTTAGATATTAAACACTGCTCTAAATTTCCACACGTGATAAGCCACTTCGTTGAGCTATCATTTGTGATAGCCAGCTCGCTCAGTGGGTTAAAATTAAAAAAAATAGTTTAACAGTCCCCCTCCCCACGCCGTCTCAAGATGCGAGGATGCTCTTCACCTTGGGGCTGCGCACGCTGAGCTCGTAACGCACTCCCTTCTCCTGCACGCGTCCCGCCGACAGGATCTCGCTGTTGGCGAATCCGCAGTGTTCGCACGAGAACGAGCTCAGCACCACCTCCCTGAAGAACGGGATGCGCGTGAAGAGCAGCCGCGTCACTCCCTGCAAGGGCGCAAAAGACGACCCCAACGTTCAAGTTCATTTACTAGGTATAGCCCTGTGAGCCATTCGGCTCTTGAATCGGGTGCAACCGCAACAAAAAAAAACAAGAAAACATCTTAAAGTGAATATGTGCAAACAGAAAATCCAAGAAAAGACAGCAAAATATTGCAGAAAAAACACCGTACACCAACGCTGTGTGCAAAAATCCCAGTGGGATGCAAGTCAAACAACAACAACCACAAGACAACTTAGATTAAGGCCATCGGTCTTACTCCGTACTACAACAAACATGCCAATAAACTTTTCTGCGATCACTGGATCGCAGACTGCGGCTACTACAAACACTGCTGCTAGCCCCGACACGCGTACTAACACTACTGCTCGTCATGACAGTATCAGTGAAATAAATACAATTTAGAACGATGTGACTGCTAGAAACCCCATCCCTAACAACACTGACACGAGAACTACCACCACCATTGATTACATCACTTAGGCGTGACTCCATCTCTTGACAATACCACTAGTTCTGATACGACTAACCCTAAATCGAGTACCAAACCATACTAACAATGACTCTGCCACTCTAACCCAGACATCAATGCCAACATTGACAATCATGACACAATTACCAATCATAACTCCGTCGCTACGCCCGTCTCCACAGCTACCCCCTACTCCCTCCCTGGCCGCTATCGCCGTCCCCATAGCCAGCACGCACGTTCTCGTAGCACCGCATGCACAGCGACTCCATCTCCGTGGTTTCCTGGTCGGGGTCTCCGGCGTCAAGGTCCGTGAAGACGGGGCCTCCGGACCGCAAGCCGCGCGCCTCGGCGTCTTGGTTCGTAGACATCGCCTACTCGCGACAACAGCCAAACTGCGGTAGCGGCTCCACAGCAAAACCAACACGCAGCAGTCGACAAGGAGCAGTGTCAGTCAACACGCAGCAGTCAATCAGCAGTCGACAAGTAGCAGTGTCAGTCAACACGCAGCAGTCAATCAGCAGTCGACAAGGAGCAGTGTCAGTCAACACGCAGCAGTCAATCAGCAGTGGACAAGGAGCAGTGTCAGAGTCAACACGCAGCAGTCAATCAGCAGTCGACAAGGAGCAGTGTCAGTCAACACGCAGCAGTCAATCAGCAGTCGACAAGGAGCAGTGTCAGAGTCAACACGCAGCAGTCAATCAGCAGTCGAAACTCAGCAGAATCAGTCAACACGCAGCAGCAGCAGCTCCACCACTCCACGTGTTCCTGTACAGTGCCGCGTCTCCCGGCCAATCAGATAGCGCCGTTTAATTGACAGGGCGGGAGGGGGAAGAGGGATGATATAATAGTAACAAAGTAGCACTTACTGGGCGTCTTTGAAGATAATAAAGAACCAGGTAGCAAAATAAGAGGCAGAATGGAGCAATGCGAAAGACACTAACGCCGCGTGAAAGTTGTGTTCTTAGTCGGGGCTTGATTATTTATATACTTGCCGGATGTGACGTCACCGGCACGAGTCGCAGTTAATCAAATGGTTAAATGTAATGGCGCTGAAGAAAGTTCATTGCCCGAAACGTCTCCTATTATATATTATATTTTTTTCGTTTTAAAGCCACGCGGTGCTTATTTACGAACGTGTTGAGTTGTTTTTGTTAAATCTGACGGCGGGTGGTCGAAGTAACATCCGGGTATCGGCGATGCTCATTACCGGATGTGACGTCGGTAGTTGAGGATACGAAAGTCCGCGACGTCGGCCTCTGAGGCCGCGCTCTCGCGACCCACATGACGCGCTTCGCCCCCAAATGACGTCACGCGACCAATAGAAGAACCACAGGAAAGGGGGCGGAGACAAGTAAAAAAACTCCCGGACGTGACGTCGAAACAACGACACCCCCCCCGGCGCTCCGAACACGTGTTGCATTGCCGACCAATGAGAAGGCGAGTTGCTCTATCGTGCAAACCGGGTTCGCCGGACGTGACGTTCCGGAAACAGAACTCGCCTTTACCCCACGTGACGAACGGCGGACACAACCCTTCCCCCGCCCCTAAAAGGGAGAAAGCGGAGCACCGCCGATTCGGAAGCGGACGTGACGCATCGGAAACGGAAACGGGGGGGACACGTGATGCGGCGCCGGCCAATCGCAGCGCGTCGCGCTAGCACATGGAGTGAGCAGTGCAAGAGGAGGCGCGTGCGGCGCGGCGCGGCAAGGTTACGGGCAGCCGGGGCCGGCTTCGACTCCTCTCACTCTCTACCCCCCCCCTCCTCCTCCTCGCTCGCCTGCCTTCCTCGCACCGATCAAACGAACTCTCCTCGAGCCGCCTCTTGTCATGGGCAACGTAGCGGCGGCTCAGCCGCCACCGCCGCCGCCGCCGATGATGTCCTCGCCGGGGTTCCCCATGCCGCCGCCCGGGATGCCGGGCCTCGTGGCCCCGCAGTTGCCTCCGCACGGGGCCTCGGGAACGACGACTGCTGGGGGAGCTGCGGGGTCGGGTGGAGAGGCCGCGCCGCGCTCCTCGCTGCCCAACCCGGGCACGTACGACGAGCTGCACCGCAAGTGCAAGGGTGAGTGAGGTCGGGAGTTGCGTGGAGGAGGAGGAGGGGTGTCGGGTGGGGGGTATCTTCTGGGAAGAGCGCCGGGTGAATTCTTTTGGGCGAAAGGTCAGCGGTGCCATCAGGCGCGGCGGGCGCGAGGCCTCTGCTCTTGTCACCCATCGCCAGGCGCGGCGCGTCGCGCTCTCTCATTCATTCATTCATTCGGCGGTGTTGTCGAGTGAATCATTCTGAGCAAAGCCTCCCGCACTCGGGAGTTCGTTCTGACTCGTTTGGAGGCCCCGGGGCTCGCGCGCATTTGTCGTGAGAATGGTATTAGCAACTCTCTCTCGTACATGATCCCACCAACGCTTGTCTTTAAAGCGTTGTTCACGGGCGTGCATGGTAACCCGCCTCGGCCGTGGAGTCCCAAGTAGCCACAAGGACCCATGATGGGATTTTTTTTATTGTTTGAATGGCCACTACTGAAGCACGCGCCTTTTATAATTGCCACCACCCCCCCCCTCTACACCGTTTTCAAAGATCATGGACGAGACACGCTGCTCCTGCAGTGAATAATGAGGATAAGGGCCATTCCGACAGCAGACTAGCGATGGGGACAGGGGTGGGCTGCCCAGTTCAAGGGCGGTTAATTGCCCTTGCAGGGCCGTGATTTTTTGAAAATGCATCGTGGTTAATGATTATGAAAATGAAGGTTCATGAAGACCTCGCCGAGTCTCAATACAGTTTAATGAGTTTCCTGCAAACGTTTAAATTATTGGATCATTACAGGCAATTCGCAATGTACGCGGTCACTGCATCGCACGCTTTCAGATGTGCTTCTGCGGCCCTTTGGAACTCCCTGTTACTGCCAATATTAGGAAGCCACTGGAGCTATGCACTTTGAAATCTAAATCGAAAACTAATTTCTTCAGAACTGCTTATTGTGTAGAGCTGTCCTTCCTTCCCCCGCACCTCCGATGAGCACTGTTGGCTACGTACGGCGTGAAAGAAGTTCAACGCACACGATGGAATCAAATTTTCATCATTGGCCCCGGAATGTCTCGCTCTCCTGCATATGAACGTGAACATTCAGACGGTGACTCAGAGCTGTAAACTGGAAATAAGCACTTGTCCTGTACGAGTTGTGCATCTCTACAACCCTTCGTCATTCAAGCGATGAACGAGAGCCTCGCTCGCCACGCGGTTGTGGCTCGTGAAGGTTATTTTACTTCACGCTGGTCAGTGCGGGCTGGTGCCCATCACTACACCACCCTGGTCAGTGCAGGTTTGGTGAAGGCGAGAAGCATATGCGTTGGAGCACAGTACAGTATAACAACCTGTTATGCGTTGTGATGTATGATCTAGGTTTAGGTTTTATTTCGGCATAGGTAAAACCAATCGTGCAATAAATGCTCATTTTCGATGGGGGACTTGGTTTCAAAAACCTGGTTACAGCAAAAAAAACACGAACAAATAAATCCAAAACAACTTTACATGGTCAAGTTTCCGAATGGCGAGGTCGTGCATCAACATGATACAGCTATATACAAGGCTAATAGAACATGTCACATGCAGAAAATATATTTTTAACTCGGTCTGCAAAGCAGAACCATCAGTTGCACGCACACTTGAAATCAAATCTGAGGTCCAAGCACTGTCCAGGATCAACCTTGCTTCACTTCCAACATCTTACGGCAGATTCCGGATGAATTGTTTCACGAGTTGAATTGCATAAGCACTCGAGCTATCGGTTTGCGGGGTTCTGAATAAATTATCATGACAGAACTATTCTGTTTCCTTGTGCTTTGTGAGTAATGTCTCATACATTCTCCATGAACAAGACTTGTAGACGTTATAGGTGGAGCCTTTTTTATAATTAATAAAATAACCGTGTAATAACAGATGTGTTTTAATAATCGAAAGTAACGTTATCTCGAGTGGTATAAACGTGACGCAAGTTTTGTCTGATGTGCCTCCGCCCTCCAGCAACCCATGACGTGTGCTGCCCAGTAATTACTGAGCATTGATCAAAGTGACCCGAAATGTCCTCTCATGTGAGGATGGGCGAATGATGGAGAAGAGAGGGTTTGAGATAAAGTGGTACAAAACCCACAGCCTGTGACCAACTCGTGGAAGCTAAGCAGGTTTGAGCCTGGATGGTGCTTTGTATTAGCAACCACCCTGCATAAAACTGGGTGGTTGCTACTTTGTAAGCAGTGGACAGTTCAGCATAATCCCTTGTTATATTTTATTATGCTCCGATGTCCAATACTGCTGCCCGCCTCAACCAACGCACACAAACCAGTGTGGTGAAGTATGGTAAAATTGCCCCTATGACCCACGCTGCAATGGATCGACATAGGGCTGTACATTTACATCGCACAACGTGCTGGCGAGCACTGCTTTTGGGTAGCGAGGGTTGTGCCTGTTGACTTTGTATTCTGACCTCTCCTTAACTGCATTCCCCCCACTCCTCTCCTTGCCATTTATTCCCGATTCTGACCCCCTCCCTTGACCCGCACCACTTTGCATTCACTGCCATCCCACAAACCATCACCCGCCGACATCCAGAGGTGTTCCCCGCACAGATGGAGGGAGTGCGGCTCGTTATCAACAAAGGTCTTAGCAACCACTTCCAGGTAAAGTCACTCGGCGGGACGAGGGTCGGTTGGGGTCGCGGGGTCCGGGATGGAGAGGCTCTCCTGAAACTTCGCATTAAAAGGAGTCTTAGATACTGAAACCGCCTCCTTAATCAAACCCCCTTTGCTTGCAAATTCGTACGGTTGCCATTAAACGCATATTTGTTTAAAAAAAGTTTTGAATCGCAACCGCAGCTCGGAGAGATTTTGTTGTTAGCGGAAGAGAGACTAGTGAGGTCTATGAGGGTACAGAGTAGAGAGAGAAAGGTGATGTATAACATTGATGACATGTATTGGGTGGTTTAGGGCGTCCATAATGGCTGTGTTGGAGAACTAAGCTAGCACCACTTAGATCCTTCCTGGGCTTGAGTGGTTTCAGCTGCCCTTGATACTCATTTGCATTAAGTTGATCGTTCTCGGTCTAGTTATACCAATCGTTGCGCAATATCGGCGTTCATGGAAGGCTGGAATACTCTTTTATTAAAACTTGACATCAAACGCGAATAGGCATGTTAGGTTGGTTGCATTGATGGAAATAGATTCTTGCAAGGAGGTCGCTGGGTAGCTTTGAGGTTGGAGCACTAAGTCGGCACTGCTGTGATTTTGGGTTCGAACCCAGGTTTCGGCTGTCTGCTGTCAAACAGCGTTCTGAAGCGCGGCAAGTTGATAGTCTTGTTCCGGTTATCAGTGAAGCAAGATGGTGCACCTTTTTGCGAAAGGTCCCAATGGAAACGTCTATCTCATGACATTATTTTTTAGCAGCGTGATTGGACAATAATTGGGAGGGGGAAAGAGCAAAGAAATTTAAGTAACCAGTCTGTTGTGAACTGCAGCATCAGTAACTCCGAGTAACAGCTGTGTCTGCGTTGTTGAAGCAAGTGCTGTCTTCCACCAACCTGCACTAATTCGTGTGGTAAAATATGGTCACCTAACCCCATACCTATCAACCCCGTATCAGTGTCCTACCTTATTACAGACCAATTTAGACCTTATTGGTGATTTTACTCAATTTCCTTGCACAAGAATACGGGTAAACCGTATGAATTGACAGGTATGTAACCCCGGCAACCCATGCAGGCATGAGGAGGCCGTCATCCAGCAGTGCATCGATGGAAGGGCTGTACGCAATGCAGATACGTTCCGCCTTAGGTGTGCGTGTGTTTGTGAGGCATGCGCTGACTGTGTCTTTGTTAGGTGAGTCACACCGTGAACCTGAGCACCGTCGGCCCGTCTAACTACCACTTCGGCACGACCTACGTGGGCACGAAGCAAATCAGCCCCACTGAGGTGAGATGCCGAGACAGCTGCAATCGTCACCGTTCGCTCGCATTCATTCAAGTTGACAGGACGGCTCTCGTGCGTTTGGGTGCGAGGGGACAACCCCCTCTATAAAATTAGTGGTCTGCCTCTCTTCCGAGAGCAGCAGCATTGTTGGTCATCCACAGCACTAACCAACACGACACCTCGGTTTGATGGCTGGCTATGCAAATTATTTCTCAACTCTGCCTGGGATGACCATAGGTTTCTAAAAGCCATAAAGTGAGTGCCAGGGGGCAAACATTTTGCCCCGGGGAGGGATAAAGTTGTAAAGGAGTGGCATCGCCCACACCAAGCCTTCTCTCTCGATAAGAGAACTTGCTCCAGAAAAGCATCCTGGTGGGCTGAAAGGTCGGAGCACAGAGCTGGCACCGCAGAGGTCCTGGCTTTGATTCCAGGCAGGCACCCCCTGGTTTTAACTGGGTTCTCAAATGCAACGAGTTGATGATCTCATCCCTGATCACAGATGAGATTGCACACAAAGTATCGCACTACATTTAATTCAGTCAAGCTCTGAAAATGACAAATATTGTTTTTTGTTTCGATGTGTCTAACCTTACTCTCTGTAGCAGCATGTTTGGGAACGTTCTTCATGTGGACCAGAGGTCACTTGAAGGGATCTCAAAAGCAGTTCTGTGATATCCGCTTCTGTGGGCCATTCACTCGCACACAGGTTTCTTCATCTGTTGACATGACGCTTATAGCCCAGTTGGGATAGGACTGGGGAGAAAAACAAAGAGCACGTGCTCTTGAAGTTTGTTGAAGTTTAACGGGAGATCTTTGTGTCTCTGCGTGTATCCCTGGTGTCCGCGTGTTCCCTGCGGCAGTGTTTTCCCGTCATCATTGGCGACGTGGACAACACGGGGAGCCTCAACGCCCAGATCATCCACCAGCTGACGCAGCGGCTACGAGGGAAGGTGGCCCTGCAGGTTTGTGGGTCGGAGTGAAAAAAAAACGACAGCAGAACTTCTGTCATTTTCATATACGAAAATTATTTTTTATCTGCAACGTGCACGCCATGAGCATTTCATCTTCCTCTACTTCCCCCTTCTCTTGTTTGTCCCCTTGGCCTGAGTTGTCGTGCTTGTACCCACACACCTACGTTTATTGATACAGGAATATAAATAGCTGTGGGTTTGTGTAGAACTTGTACTGCTGAATTAGCTCATGTTAGCTAAGACGCAATATCAAATTACAGCAGGTTTCTTCAATTAGGGAGGGTCCCCGTGCCACATCCGGTCCACGAAGGCTCTTGGAGTTGCCCGCCTAGCTATGACCTGCCGAGAGATACGGCTCGCCCGGGACACGGAGAGGAACATATTGGTGAGATGAAAACGAGATAAAAACAATACTGAGATGAGAGATCTGGAGACGAGAGATGCACATTGGTCACCGGTACAGAAGTCATGACGCCAAGATGCCATGTGATGCCATAACTTGCGATAAAACGTGGAGCACTAAAACGTGCAGATTTTTTTTATTGTTTGACCTGCAGGAAAATATAGTTGGGAGGACCCCGATTTATTGTTTGGCTGCTTAGATTTTTTTTGCGTCATGGCAGAGGAGTTGAAGGCACGGTGTATCTGATTCTTTAGCCATACTCAGTGACCTAATCAAACAGGCTGTGGCAACCCCATTAAAAAATTGTTAGTCGCACTTGAACTCCCCCATAGAGAATCCGTATTGCAGACGCAACCGTTACCAATCGCGCATTGGCTCTGCGAGCCCCCCCACTGACTATCAATGCGCTACTGTTCAGCCCCGTGTCTGTAAGAGATGTTCTTTGTTCCAGGGCATGCAGACAGGGCCGGGCAGTCCAGTAGACAACATCCTGTGACCGATCAGCATCTGTGTGTATTGAACTTCTTTCGCACCGTACGTAGACAACCTTGCCAATCGGTTGGCTACGTACGGTGTGTTCCACCAGACAGAAGGTGACACCACCCCAATCACACGGCCTAAGCTTTGAGCGCCTGTGTGGCCCCATATTCCACCCTTTGTGGTGGTGGTGGTGGGGAGGAGGGTTGTTATGAAACATGACGGATAGCTTGTTGGTGGCCGTGTCTGCTGCACTACCGCTGTTTACCACCAGGGCGGAGCAGGCATCGAGACGATTGCATAAACAACCAGCTGGAATCCTTTATAACGCCCGTCAATGATTGACCAAGACTGGACAGCAAGTATAGGTTTTTTTTTTCCAGCAGTGCCCGTCCGCGTGTCCACCTTGTGCCTCCTCGATGGGTTTATGTCGTCATTGTATTAACTGTTACTTATTAGCGTGCCACACCTAGCACACAAATCGCACAAGTTACTAACTTCACATTATGTAACAACGGACACTGTTACATTAAAAATAACAACTTGCTGCGTACAGTAGTCAAGCCAGGGTAAATTTGGCTAAAACCTATATGACCTTTATCTACCCTTCAACCCTTTACTCTAACCATAAACTTTAACCTGTGCTCAAAACCTTAACTTTAATCCTTTTTTCGTTAACGCTCATCTGTGATTTTCAAATTCATTTCAACTCTTAACCATAACTTTATCCCTTAACTTCATCCCTCTATCCTTTAAATTATTTAAATGTTACCTCAATTCTGACCCTTCGCTTTAAACATTTACTTTAACCCTCGCTCCAAGCCATATCCTTTGACATCGATCAGTAATTGTGTAAATTAATAAAAGTAGTTTCTTGACATTGTGTCATTGGCTTTGGGCACTGCACAAATTACCCACGCAGGTGTGGTTTGGTAAAGATTCTCCACTGCCAGTCACTTCTCTTCACATAATATGCGATTAGCACGGTTGGCTAAGCACCTCCGATTACCACGATGGTCTACGTACGGTGCAAAAGAAGTTCAACATACATAAACATACACCATAGAATGTGGCTTAGTCACCTTGGCACTCCAATCTTGACAATCGCGCTGCCTGCCATTTATCGGCCATTCATTCACCTGTCGTGGTCATGACCTCTGACCTCTTTGCGTGTCCGGTCCTATTGCCTCTCATCCTCCCGAACCTTCCGTGACACCCGCGCGCCTGTGTGTGTGTGTGTGCGCGCGATCGTGAGCAGACCCAGCAGTCGAAGTTCATGACCTGGCAGTTTGACGCGGAGTACCGGGGGGAAGACTACACGGCAACCGTGGCGCTGGGGAACCCCGACGTCATCTCCGAGTCGAGTAATTAATGCACGGAGACCGTTGCACGCTTGTCGTCCTGTTTGCTAAGGTCGTATTTGCTGTTGTCGTGTAATATGAATGTGCGCGCACACACTGGAGCAGCTGTGTGTACACTCTGGGTTAGTTTGGTGGATATATTCTGCAGTAAAAAAAATCTTACCTTCACAATACGTGCATCCAAGAGTGATCGTAAGGATGGAAAATATACAATTCATATATTGCTATCGGTTCATGTAGTCGCTGCAGCCACTATACACTCTAATGCATTCCTGAATCAGATTGTAATGATACGTTAAATCATGGGAGGGGTGGTGAGTCTTTTGGGATAGAAACCAAAGCCCAAGTTATTATTCCCACAATGCTGTTTTGTTTTTCCCTGACGGCTACCCATTGGCTTCCATACTACTAATGAATGCTTACTAATGCATGATAGAAAGCGCAACATAAGTGATGCGTTTGAGTGTTTTTTAGTGACTTGTTTGACAGCGGTTTCGTTGCATTTGCATCGCTGTTATCTGCCACCCTTCTCTCTTTCCCCATTTCATTCCCTCCCACCTATCGTCTCCATGCTGACTCCCTACAACCGTCTTCCACCCTCTCTCCCAACATTTTTCCCATCCATCCATCCTTCCCCGGTGCCCTCGCTGTCCGTCCCTCTCTCTGCTGCAGTGATCATGGTGGCGCACTACCTGCAGAGTGTGACGGAGCAGCTGACGCTGGGCGGGGAGCTGGTGTACCACAGGCGGCCTGGGGAGGAGGGCGCCGTCAGCACGGCAGTGGCGCGATACACCGGTGTGTGGTGTGTGGGGGGTGGTGGTGGCACGGTAGAATTGGGGGTCGGTGGTGGCACGGAGGCGGTGGGGGCCTGTGGCACAGTAGGACGGGGAGCGGTGGTGGCACCGTAGCACGGTAGCAGTGGGGGGCGGTGGTGGCACCGTGGCATGGTAACGCGGAGGCTGGTGGGAGCCCGTGGCACCATGAAATGGTAGCACAGGGGGCAGCAATTGGTGGCCCTGAGAGGTGGTGGGAACCTCGCAAAGATCTCTGAGTTTTAGCTCGTCGCCATTTGCTCGCGTAGCAGTCTGTTACAGTGGTCGTCACTTTCGTTGGTGACTTGGGTCACACTTGCAAAAGAGATTATTCGGGTCTCTTGAGTTTTCGCCTGGTTAAACAAAATAACTAGAATCTTAAAATGGATCGGTTGGTGGGATAATTTGGGCAGTTGGACGGGGCTCTCCATGAGAGATGCTGAATATCGCCAAAGATGGGAAGCATCTGTCATGGACATCAACTCTTTGTGCCATTTCTATTGCAGTAGTTCTGACCCTGACATCACCGAATATAAATATCATCCTTTCAACACAGTGCATACAAGTATAAAGCTGTATTATAGCTCACTTTGTTTTAGGATTATTCGTCAATTATCAAACCGCACGGCAAGTTTATAATTGATTGTTAAGCTGCAGCCATTAAGCACCAGCCTCAGGGCTCTTCAGTCACCTCGTGGTATGTTGAGAAAGCCAGCAAATGCACAGCAGGATTTTTATTGTTGAATATTTCGATATGTGCAGCAAACCATTTTTTTCAGTTTTGCACGCAATTATCATTAACGCTAAACACCAGAAATTAACAACCCTGCCACGTGGTTTCGTAGGCTCAAACTGGGTGGCGACGCTAAACGCCGGGCTTGCCAACATCCACGCCAGCTACTACCAGAAGGCCAACGAACAGGTGAGTCTTATGTCTTGTGGAACTTCTTTCGCACCGTACGTAGCCAACCGTGCTAATCGGAGGTGCGGGGGAAGGACAACAAACCCAAAAAGCACTCCTAAAGAAATAACTTTTTACTTCTGCCACATCACACCAAGTTCTGAATGTGAAATTGTCGTCGTTGCTATGCATCTACATCAGCAACCATACAATAGAAGAGACGCCAAGTTCTGCCACGCCACACCATGTATTACCAAACCGCAAGATGTATAGCGCTCGGCTGTTGCACACCGCTATTTGATGCCATTGCCACGCCACCACCACCACCACGTGCTGGCACGCCGCGTCGCACGTCCGCACCGCCTCACCCGAGCGCCCGGTCACTCCCCGCGCCCGCTTGCAGATCCAGGTGGGCGTGGAGCTGGAGGCGAACATGCGCATGGAGGACACCGCGTGCACGTTCGGGTACCAGATCGACCTTCCCAAGGCCAACATGGTGTTCCGGGGTAGGCGGTGACTGGCGCGGTCGGCACGGCCTTCGTTTGACATTAAACGTCACCTTCCCCCCCCTCCTCCGCTACCCGTCCCGCTCAAACGAGCATCGGGACGGCGCACGCGTATTTGATTCGTGTGAATGTGTGTGCATGTGTTGTGCATTTTGCTTTGTGTGTGTGTGTGTGTGTATTCGGTGTTTGCCTTTGACCACATTACCTGGCGTTGGCCTGATATTGTCAGATTTTCAGAAGCTAGGCAGGGGTTGAGCCTCGATAGCGCTTTGATTGGTGATCACCGTGCACCTCATGTCATTGTAATCGACTGCGGGGCTGTGCTGCATTGTCGGTAGGAGGAGGCAGTACAGCAAAATCCATTGCTGTACTGCGCTTATTGTACTCCCATGTCCTTTGCCTTCCCGTCAACTCGCACTGACCAGTGTGGTCACCAACCGGCACTGGCCAGCGTGGTGAAGCACGGTCGGACAAACTCGTGCCATATGGGTCTGGCCCTAATCCACGCAGCGGCGGCTGGGCAAAAGGGCTGTGCGTATGAATATGCGCGTTTGGGTGCGCGTGAACGTCAGCGGTGGGAGCCACGGTAAGATTCTTATTGTTGACCCCGTCCGCCCTCTTGGCTCCCCGCAGGAACGGTGGACAGCAACTGGACGGTGGGCGCCGTTCTCGAGAAGAAGTTGCCACCCCTCCCGCTCACGCTGGCACTCGCCGCCTTCATCAACCACCGCAAGAACAAGTTCCAGTGCGGCTTCGGCCTGACCATAGGCTGATGACTCGTAATTCACATCCCTACCGACCCCCCCCCCCCTACCAACTACCAATCTCCTCCTGGTCCTCAATCCCGTTGCGAAAAAAAAAAATCACGTTTCATTTTTCGTGGGGTTATTTTTGTTTTGTACGTTCAGTTACAAAACAAAAGCCCCCAGTTGGCTCGTGTTGACGTGTGGACAAACGGTAAAACTCTGCGGCGAGACGCAAACTGCTGTGTACAGGAACATGTTTGGCATTATGAAAAAAAAACCCAATCGATGATGAAAATTATGACGTTTCGTTTGTTAGACTTGCAGCCATTTGAAGCGAAAGCCAGTCTGTATGCGACGTGAGAGCCAGCTGATGTCAAGGGACGTTGCTGTCATGTTTTTGCTTTTTCATTAAATCTGTCGAAGTCGCTGGTTCGTTTTCCCCATCTTCGCGACACCGGTCTGTGCTCCTCCTGTTGTCGGCATCACCGTCCCGGCCCTCCGTCACCGCTGCTCAAATAATAACAAAAATAAAGCGTGCAGTTGGTGTACATTATGTTCATCAACGCAAACATACAAATATGCTTATTCTTTTCAGTTTTCTACTTTTTTCCCGTCGGTTATTTGGCAAACAATCTCCTCTCGTGTGGCATTTGAAGAGCATCGGACGGAGTTTTACATCTGTTCGTTGAGTTGGGAAAGCCGTTCGGTGGGGTCTGAAGTCGCCAGGTAACGCTTGTACCTCTGCAAAAAAAAAGCGCTAAATTGGCAACCGATCGGGCATGTGAGCGACGGACGGTACTTCACCGCAGTTATTGGGCGACTTTTAAATTCTGCAGCCATCAAATGTGTAAAGTTGTTACGTTAGTTTTGTGGGGATTGCGCACTTGTTTAAGGGGAGCATGCGATGTGTATTACCATCCAGGTCTTTTGCAATCGATTCTTTGGACTGGTATCATCCTAACTTAATTCCCACCACGCGATTCCGCTTTGTTCCATCCTGTTCCATCCTACTTGCCAATCCCCACCGACCTCCAGCAATTGACAGCTGCAGACAGGCTAAGGCTGTCCCTCCGTCCGTCAGTTTTAAACGAACGTTTATGCTGCCTTGCAGCACTTTCGAAACACATTTGTAACTGCAGTATGACGGTGGTTTAATATATTAGGTCGGTGTGTGTATTAAAGCGCTTATGTTTACCGATGAATGTGCTAATTACGCCGTAACAAGATAATGCTTGGAAAAATTACGGGGGGGAGGAAATTTTAATCTTGTCGGTTTTTTGCAAAGCAAATTGTTTCCAACGTGTTACAAACATTGACGGTCTACGCTTAGAATTGTCATTGGTATTTTTTTTAATACAGCAAATTCTAAAAGAAAGGTTTTTACCAAGTGTCTTAGAAGGTTTTTCCCCTCCCCCCCTTCATTTCAACACGTCGTACGAATGGTCCACAAAAGCCCTCGCGTTTGCGCGGAACTGCCGTGGTTTATTTATCGTTTTTTCCGCCCCCTCCCCTCCCCCTTCATCTCGTCACATGTGACGAGATGAAGCGAATGCTGCCGGACGCGTGCGCGCCGAGGGGTGGTCATCCTGCGCCTCGCCGGCTGGACACCCTGCCGCCGATCGTAATGTTCAGCGTTCAGGAGAGACGCGCCAGTGTGGCGTTTTTTCCCCCTCCCCTCTTCGGGGTTTCGTCCTCTCATCATCACCATTATCTTCTTCTGTCCTCTTCAGTCTCCAGCCGTCACTCCCCCCCCCGTGAAGCGTCTCCGCCTGCACCTTGCCCCACACACCATTGTGTTCTCGCCGTGGGTCCTGGGCCTCCTCGCTGCTGCTGCACTCCCCTTTGAACCTCTTTACAAACTATTTCCAAGTCTGCTCGGATGCGCATGCCCACGGCTATTTGTACGGCATCTTGAGTCCTGGTCGCATTTTAGATTGATGAACAATCCAGGTTGCGTTCCGTGCTTGATTCGTGGCTGAATGTGGTGGGGCATCTCGCCCACCATGAAAGATTAAACGGGACTGATCTCATCACACTTAAATCCCCAAGGTCTTAACGCACCTAGGCATCTATTTCCTAAGCTGGATGGAATATCATTGAGTCCATACACTTGCAATTAAACATTGTGCATGTTTATTTGTTTTTTTATTTGCAATAAAAGAATTACCTGGAATATCCCTTGAGATGGAACACCTTGTTTGCAAGGGGTATCCAGGGTGTCGATTGATAACAACAAACGCGTAATTAACTGAGTTTAAACATTTTATCGGTAGGCTATCTTGTCATGGTCAATCAATATTGTTATGGTTTTTTTTAAAATGGACCAAAAGCATTCTACCAACTGTTAAGTGGGCTCGGATAGCACATGCCACGTGTTGGGATGCTAGTCGATGCGCGGGGATAGTGAGTGTCGGCAAATGAATGGAGCGCGTCTTACTTAGGAATGACCACGGAGGAGATGGAGCAGTGAAAGTCGCTCGCATGCATGTGCTGGGTGCATCCCACAACAGAATTGAAACTTCCACTTGAAACCACTGAGACCTTGGCCAGATGCAGTGCTTGGCGTTTGTATGCACGTGGCACAGACGGATTACTTGCCGGCAGTGATTTCCAACCTTTAACCCTAGGACCACTGTCAAAGCATAAACATTTGTAGTGGACCACCTTGCATTAGTAACAATTTTCAAGATTAAAACGACTCCAAAAGCACTGTAAAATGTTAATTAAAAAGCCATGAAAAACTAAGAACTTGTATTTTTTTATTGACTCGATGTAATTAAAACAATGTCCACGAGTACATTGGGCAGTAAAAAAAATGTCCTTTGAGAGAAAAAAGATCGTAAGTACTCTGTCTGCAACCGATCCATGGAGATCTTACAAATGTCCTTCGGATCGCAGCTTGGAACCACTGGCCCATTGGGCAGAGAAAGCTGTGGGTTACCCTCCCAGTGGCACGAAGGGTGACCAAAATTCCCAACAAAGAGTTGGAGAATTGAGAGGTGGCCACCAGCTTTCGTGGTGTATGTACCGACCTCTCCCTTGGATAGATAACGGTGTGTAAACTGGTAGAGGTACGTGCGGGGCAGGCTGACCACTTGTTTTTTTTTTCATAAGTTGACCCACGTGCACAAACACGCGCTCGTGTTTTCGTGCGCACTGTTCCGCTGATAACACTGGTCAACACACTTTCTGGCATAAGGTATTCCAACGGTTTTAAGGTAATTTTGGGGTGCTGATTCCAAAACTGGCATCAGTTTTTGTCTATAACATCAGGTTTTTGAGATATCAAATATTGCATTTTCAATAAAAACTGCAGAAGAAAAATATTAAATAAATGTGGATATCTACATAAAATGATATAAACACACTATCCTAAAAATACAGCACCATATTTTAACACTAAAGCAGTCACTGACTCGCAACAACTTGCAATCATAAGTGACAGTTAATTTCGGGTAAAATAAATGAACATGGGGTATGCCGATAGCATAAAATGAGATGTGATAGAGCAAATCTGAGACCAGATTATGAAATCAGCACCCTGAAATTGGTCTAAAACAGCTGCAAAAGTCCAGGCCAGAAAAAAATGTGTTTTTCTTTTTTTGTTGACCAGTGTAAAAGTTCGCTTGCCGGTGTCTGCAAGCTGCCCCTTCTCACATATGCCGGATTTACACCCTGGATACGTAAATGAAAATGGTATCGGTCTTGGTGGGATTGTGGGAAGCTGCCAGTCTCTCCTGGGAGTTGTGGGTAGTGTTGGTGTCATGAGATGGTGGGGAGTGTCAGTTGCAGGGGGTTGTGGGGTTTTGTCAGAAGGATTCGTTATATGGTTGGTGGTGGCTGATTAGATGCGGCCATGTACACGACAGTCAACGCGATCATTATTCAGGGTAATGGTGCAAGGGGGTGAGTTGGGGGGGGGGGGTTGCAGGTAGCGGGTGGCCCTGATAAAATAAAACCACGGAAATACGTCTTAAAAACAAGTGTTATTTACTATGTAGAATGGGGATGAAGACAACGTCGTCGCTGTTTTTTTTTTGTAACAACTTCAACGGCAATCGGTTTACTCACATTTTGTTCGCGGTCACCGAGAAGGTGACCCTTCTAAGGAGTAATTTAAAAAAAAAACGTGGAAACATGTCTGTCCTCCGCTGTATTTTTTTTGGTCGTGAGCACGGATAAAGCCCTCGCCGGATAATCCAGCCACGGTGAATCGACGGTGAAAACTCCGCACGGCCGCGTTCGAGCGAGCCCGTGTGCCTGTGTGGACACGGCCATCCTCGGCCGGGTCTACACACCCCTGGGCTCAGTCCTTGCCCTGCAGGTAGTCCACGATCTGTTGAGCCATCGCCTTCTGCAGCGCGGAGATCGAGTCGATGCTGTGCGTCAGGTAAGATCTGTAGTGGTCCAACAGAGAGAGAGGGCCACCGCTGGTCAGAGGTCTCAACCGGGTACCCGATACCCGTACCGTACCCGATATCTGGCTACCCGTACCCGGCCAGGTACGGGTACGGGTAGGCTGTGAGTCACTGGTGAGTCACCGTTTGTCACTCATTTCCCAGCGTCTTGTCTCTTCTCACAATTCAAGTTCCTAGAATCAACCCACCCACGCCTGCAACATGGCTTCATCCCAGAGGTCGCAATTGGGTACCCGATACCCGTACCCTACCCGTACCCGGCCGGGTACGGGTAGGGTACGGGTACGGCCGGGTACGGATAACCGTTTGCGACCCTGGTGCGGCTGGGTACGGGTAAGGAATCAAAACCCGTTTGCTTCCTCTGCCGCTGGTGTTCAGCCCCAAGCTGTCGCGCGGACGAAGTTACACTTCGTGTCATCCTTGTGCCGTCGTGTTTGTCACGAATTGATTCGTTCCCCCTTTATTACCGCCGTCGTTCCCCGTCGGCGTTGGCATGACTGGTCACTCCCCTCGTGGGTCATTGGCAATGATAATCGTCGTAATTATCCATCGTCGTGAACAGAATAAGTTTGGACTTCCGTGCCTTGATCAATGCTACGCGACCTTTGGACGAGAGATGATGGGAGGGAATTTCAAAAGTCGAGCACTGCAGAACGGGATTGTGAGTGGTGAGTGAGCAAGCGAATTAATACGTGTGCTGCTTGGACCTGCAATATGGTGAATGAGTGAGTGATTGAGTGAGTTTGCTGTTGAGAGCTGCAGTGTGGTGAGTGAGTGAATGAGTGAGTTTGCTGTTGTGAGCTGCAGTGTGGTGAGTGA